>JAJGOT010000049.1:410000-575000 GCA_022457155.1 Cladopsammia gracilis | reverse complement strand
TTGGCAGTTCTTTGAAGTAAAAAATACCCGTTTCGAACACAAATACCAAAAATATCGCACATGGATGCATGTGAACGGGAGAAAGACAATCTTCCAGCGTTTGCTTCTCAGAGTAAAATAAAGAAGCGCGAGACCTAAAGGTACGGATAAAAATAGGGCCCGGTCCCAGTGGGACCGTATGTTCTGCTGATAAAGCGTGAATTGTGCAGCATACGAGCAAATGCCATTTGATAAACGATTTAAGTGCATTTTCTGGCAGGAACGCTGGGTTTAAACTATTTTATCCACCTAACTTCAGTCGAGCGCAACGATAGGGAAAATACTGTCACTCGTCAACTTCTGATTTCCGACTTCCGATTTCATCCATTGAGAGTTCGCCATCGTACGTTATGTCTCGGTGAGTAAACAGTTCCTCATCGCTATTACTAATTTTGAGATGAAAGAGTTGTTTAACAAACTTTCGCTCTGGTTATACGGGTTGTGTTCTTCGAAGGGCGTTTTGCCAGCATACACACCTGCTTTAATAAAAGACGTTAAAGTTGAGAGAGAGAACGCAATTACAAGTTACTTCCAACAAGGCTTTATATAACGCGGCAATTGCCGGTTTTATAGCTTTACAGCATGGAATAATACTGTGTGTGCGACATAACAACGCACGATGACGAACGTTCAACGGATGAAGCGCGACCAGTGTAATCCGCGAGACTGAAGCTTTACATCTAAGAGGGTCTGAGGGTCTGAGGGTCTGTTAAAATTTCATTGCTTTGTTGGTTGTCGGTTAAAATTTTCGACCTTTGTCGGTTGTCGGTAAACCTCAGTTAATAATAAAAAATGCAAGATCATGCAAGTTAATTATTCACATTTGTTATGTAATTTGCACAGTTTTAAGGCTTTAAACTCTAGACGATTTGTAAAACTTGTAATAATTCATTATTTGATTGCACTTAAACCTAGTTTTAGCAACGTAATCGTCTACCCACGTTTATTTGCAAATCCAGTATACTGATAAAATCACCAAAGCTTTTATTCTAGATGTGAATTTGTTTTCCTGTCGATTACAGGGCATCGAAGTAAATCAAGAAAGGTAAATTTGACAAGAGTGAAAGCCCACTTTAGCCTTTGGGATACGTAATTTTGTTAGCTACGGAAGTCTTTTTTTCTCCCAAGACGTCCACAAACACTTATTACACTTATTATTCATCGGCTCTCGTGGCTTTACTGTGGGGTTTCTTTGGGTTTTTACCAAAAATTTCGCTGCCATGCGTGTCAATCTGCACCGTTTAATGGATCTTTAATTATTTTACAACTATTATTACCTCTTACCGTCACATGTCGAGACGCACAAATGCACGAACAGCCCTGCCGGATCGTGTAACACACGCTTTGTTGACAAGCTCTGAATGTTCTTCAAAATCTGATTCCTCGTCATCCGAATCTGTCTCATACTCATCAATTTGTATTTCCCTGTGATCCTCAAACTCATCTCAGTAACATCCCCTTCGTCCACAAATTGTATGCCGCGTTGTGGAACTGCTTTCGCTGATGATACATTGTTTTCTTCAGGGAATCGAAGTCTCTCTTCATACTCGTCGGTGCGATGAACAACGTAGACAGCTGGCGGCAAGGCCCCAACCTTATCTTTTGTGGTCTCGCTCCTAACCGTCCGTTGGCGTACTGGTCTATAACTCTCTAGCCACTCTTTGATCTGTCCTTCCATAGTTGGTGTTATGTCCTCACTTGGCAAAGGTGTCATCGTAGCTATAGCAGAAAGGGGCATGGCAGATTGAGGGACCGGATAGTATGTGCGCTTCAGAGATTCCTTGCAAATTGTTCCATTATCCTGCGCATATGTAAGTACTGTAAATGTCTCATGTTTAAAGTGCGAGACAGCGTGCAAATTTTCCACTTCTGTTGTGAGCAATGTTTCGAGCAGCAGATCATCTAGAAATTGGGGGTTAACGTCCATCACGTTCTTGTATAGCCTGTCCACCCCCCTTTTAAGCAAAGACACAGATACTTGCGTCTTCTGTGATACAGTTCCCTGTGGACCATTGGTTGCAGAAGTCTCGCTCAACTTGTAGCGTTCCTTCACCTTACTCACAGTATCTTTTACATAGTTGTCAATCTTTGTCACGTTTTCTTTTGCTTGTTTCAAGAACACTCTTTCAGGTTTCATACACTTAGAATGAATTCCAAAGGTATCGTAAAGGGAACCAAGAATCCCCAGAAAAGATATCGTTTCCGAGAAGCTCGTCACTATCTTCACTTTTCCAGCTGCAACATCTGTAACAAACAAAGTCTTGTCTGCGGAGCATATCCCCTCGATTTGTTTCAATGAGCATGAATCTTGAGTCCCATCGGAAGAACTGTTGTGGCCACTTCCTTCCAAAGCTACAACCGAGTTATCATCAGGGTTGTACTGCATGACCTTTCCCGCCTTCGCATCCGTGTACACTACCTTCCCGTTCAAGGCGCATGCTTGGTTTACCTCAGAGCAAGGAAGAGTCGAGTTGCATACAGCTTGCGCCACCGTCATTTTGCTAAGTTCACATTTGTACAGCCCACCTTGGCTCGAGGCTCCTGAGAGAATGCGCATTGGTCAAGTAGAGTAATAGACAAAAGGTTTACGATGCTGGATGGATAGGCAGTGAATTTCGTAGCATTGCCGTGAATGGTCACTCCATCAAATGTCAATGCTATCTGATAGACATATTGACTCTCGTCATCACTACAAATCATTGCTTGCAGCACGGATAGCAGAAGGCTCACTAAGACGATTAGGATGTATCTGGACGTATTGCGCACAGTTAATGCTTTTAGAAATGGCACCCAAGTGGTCGTTAAGTCTTTGGCACAAAACGGGAGCCGTTCCTTCCGTTGGGAGAGATAGTACCTTTAAGTGTCGCAAAAGTTGAGTTCGTCGCTTGAGTGACTTTGTACTCATTTTCACTTTTCCCTTGAAGTCGACAAAAGAAATTGTTGATTTTTCCCTTTCGCACAAGAATGCAATCTCATCAATGAAGCACACGTTCCTAGTATCCCTCAGTCCATCTCGCACAACAGAGACATCTGCTGGCTGGTGCAATCTTATTGTTAGGAGTCTTGATAAACCTGTCTCAAAGTTGTAATCAAGCGCAAGGATCGAGCCTGTTGGGCCATTAGAAACTGCGATCGGGTGAGGGCATACACCGCGTTGGTTACTTGTCCAAAATCTGTATTGTTCTGGTACGGTATGCACAACGAACTTTACGTCCTCCAGCACTTTGAGAACTTCTGGCCGAGTTAAACGAATAATGGGTTTCAAAGTTACAAATATCGATAAAATGAGTAAATAACGCAAACTTGCCGAGTTTTTAGCTCAGATGTTTTTTTTTTTTTTTTTTTTTTCAAAATTATGATGGCTTGATTAGCACAGTTTGATGTAAACAAAAACTGTTCAAACAAACAAAAAGATATTTAAAACCCATCTCATCGTTAACTTTTAATAGAAAGGATCGTTTCATTGAATACGGTGTTGTTTTATCATCCAAACTTGACAAAGAATTTAATATTTTAGCCCTTATTTTGAAGATAATTTGAAGCTTTTCTTTTTTAGGGAAGAAAATTACCGCGGGAAGTTTTCAACCAATCACAGGCTGACTTTTGAGACGTCAATACGACTTTATATTGGCGTCTCAAAAGTAGGCAAAAGTTTAGGCAAAAGTATCTGAGAATCATGACACAACAGCAGGGCGTCTCGTCGGCTCGCTTACGAGCTGCTGTTCTAGAAATGATCCCGCCGCTGCTCTCCGAAAAGGAGGATCCGGGGCTTTAAAGTAATTTGAAGACAGGAAATTCTTAATTGACGAAATTTGGAATTAATGTGGTTATGTCAGGAGGATCTGGACATTTATGTCAGGAGGATCTGGACATTTCCAGCGCTAAAAATAAATTAAAAATGCTCTTTTTTTTTTCTGAATACAAACATCCCTATAACGTCGGACCATGTCGGTTGTCAGTTAAAATTTATTTGTCGCTAGTAGGTAATTTTTTCCTCGTTTTGTCGGTAGTCAGCAATATTTTTCGCCCTTTGTTGCTAGTCGGTTAACCCCATTCACAGCCTCATCTAAAATTTAGAATAGGAAGTGGGAAATCGGAATTCAGAAGTTGGAAGTTGGTAGCCGGATATCGGAAGTCGAAAATGAGAAGTTGGAAGTCGGAAATCGGAAGTCGGAAATCAAGAAGTTGCAAGTTGAAAATCGGAAGACGGAAATCGGAATCAGAAGTTAGAAGTCGGAAGTCGAAAGTCTTAAGTCGTAAGTCGAAAATCAGAAGTCCTAGCTTCCTCGGCTTTCGTAAAGCTTTCTTATTATACACTTGGAAATTTCCAATATAGCGTAATAAAGGTTACAATTAAGAGTACAACAAGGTAAACAAAAGTTAGTTAATGAAAAAGTATAAGCTACAATTCAATATATTTCTCCGCTTTGGTTTTATACACAACAAAGGAAACATATATAGCAGTCGTCTTTCCGGCTAGAATTGACGGTAGAAGCACGCCATTCTAATGTTGGTTTTCCTGTGTGGTCTTGAGATTTTTCATGTTTTCCGTAAGCCATAAGATAATTTCTGGACCAGCACTCCTTTAATCTGTGATAATTACTAGTAGGTAAATTAAATTTAAAACTAAACTAACAAATACAAAACATTGAGGCAGAAAAAAAATGTAGGCGATATGTTTCCGGCCAGGCTTGAACTGGCGATCTTCCTCGTGTGAAGCGGACGTGATAACCACTACACTACAGAAACAACCACTAGTGGTGTAAGCACAATTACATCCCTTAGAATTAGCTGTTTTTAAAGGGATACTGTCCCGCCCAAATAGCGAAATTTTCCTTGCTGAATTTCCTTATTGTATCGCCAAATGCCACAAAATATATAAAGCTACGATTAGATACAAAAGATTTTATAGAGCAAAACAGAAGCAGTATAGTTTGGAGATAAAGTGCAGGATAGCAAGGATGTAATTAAGTGGATTACTATATATATCATATATATCATATATGTCATATATATATATATATATATATATATATATATATATATATATATATATATATATATATATCATATCATATATATATCAGTATATATATATATATATATATAGTTGGCTCATAGGAGCCTTTGATTAAGCAATAGTAAAACCTTCGGAGATTGAATTCTCTGGAATTCTGAAAACACGACCAAGTAAATTTAAAAAAAAAACGTAAAAAAAAAACGTTTTTAACTGAAGCTTGTTGGAGAGAGTGGAATCCTGTATTAAGTGAATAATAAAAAAATTATGTCTGAAAGGCACCTTATACAGTTTCCTTCAGTAGCAGTTGTCAAATATTATAGGTAGTTTTCCTCCAAACAGTTTATCGTAGTTTCCGTAGTGTTGTGGTTATCACGTCCGCCTAACACGCGGAAGGTCGCCAGTTCAAGCCTGGCCGGAAACATTTTTATTTTTTGGCAAAAGCAGAGAGACTTTTTGCTAAATTAGGAAAAAGAGAAATCTTCATATAATTTTAGCTAGTGAGGTATGTTGTGTCGATCTACGATTTACCATGTAAATAGCTCAAGATAACTGAGCTAACATAGCTCAAGAGAGATCGGTGTAGCAAAAGAACATTTTTCTAATCGCTATAATTACCATAAACAATAAAGCGGATAACCGTGGGCGTCTCGAAAGCTTGTCCGTAGAATAAAGCGAGTTTCTTTTGACGAAGTTATTTATGCATTTTATTATTTCGAACACAATCACAGTACTTCCCCACTTCAACAACGACAAAAAATAGCGATTAGAGAAAAATGTAATTTTTTCAACAACCAAACTGACATATGCCGTGAAGCTACCTGTTACAGCATAATCGACAAAGTTTCAATGCTCAGAGTGCATAGAATTAATCAACTCTCTAATTAATGAACTTACGACAGAAACAAAATAAATGTCTCTCTGTATTATACAACCGACGAAAATCATGTTTATTATATTATACTATTAATTATTAATGCAATGGTCTAACATGGGTCTAAAATTATCCCCTAGACTTGCATAGTAATTAGTTGTTCGAATGTTGCGGTTTCAATTTCTTCAATAGCCAGCTGCAAGCAGGCGTATTTGGGGGGCGGACGAGCGCTGCGTTTTAAAAAAAAACACAGACTGGGGCGAATCAAAATAAGCGACCATGGGTGTGGGAGTCAGGTTGCTTGGCGAAGAAGGGGGGATGGGGAGAGGAAGGAAAAATACACTTGCACGCACTCATTGTTCATTTAGGAAACTTCGTTCGTCCACGAACGGAGTTCCTGATTGTTGCGGTAGGTTTCAAATCGATTGATACCTGTCAGTCTTTGGCATGCACAGGATGAAATTGCACGATTCCGTATTTCATAAACGTGACGGAAACATAGAACTACGTATTTCCGTTACGTTTCCGTGATACGGAAACGCGCAAAATTCATCTTGTCACGTTTCCGTCATATTTCCTCAACGGAATTTTCACGTCATGTTTCCGTCATATTTCTGCCAGTAGATTTCCGTTTTTCTTTGTTTCCGTTACGTTTCTGGAACGGATTTCCGATTTGTTCCTTAGGCCTAAGAACATAAATCTCAGAAGGAGCTTTTAATCTTAAGAATAAAATAGTAATACGAGCAAGTTGTGTCATTTGAACCCATTGCTCATTTGGGTCAGTTGTGCGATTTCAGACCATTCGTGATTTCAGACCATTTGGTGATGTAAGCCTGTTGTGTCATTTAAACCGGTTGTCACATTTAGGACAGTTGCGTGATATCAGACCATTTGGTGATATAAGGCAGTTGTGTCATTTAAACTGGTTCACACATTTAAGCCAGTTGTGTGATTTGAGACCATTTTGTTTGTATAAGCCAGTTGTGACATTGGAACCAGTTGCCACATTTGGGACAGATGTGTGATTTTAGACCATCTGGTGATACAATCCAGTTGTGCTATTTCAACCGGTTGTCACATTTGGGCCAGATATGCGACTTGAGACCATCTGGTGATACAAGCCAGTTGTGTTATTTAAACCGGTTGCCACAATTTGGGCCAGTGGTGTGATTTCAGACCGTTTGGCGATATAAGCCAGTTGTGTCAGTTAAACTGGTTGCCACATTTGGGCCAGTTGTGTGATTTGAGAAAATTTCGTCAAGACAGCCAGTTATCTCATTTGGACCGGTTGCCCTATTTGGGACAGTTTTGTGATTTAAGACCATTTGGTGATGTAAGCCAGTTGTGTCATTTAAACTGGTTGACACATTTGGGACAGTTATGTGATTTCAGACCATTTGGTGATCTAAGGCAGTTGTGACATTTGAACCGGTTGCCACATTTGGGCCAGATATGTGACTTGAGACCATCTGGTGATACAAGCCAGTTGTGTTATTTAAACCGGTTGCCACATTTGGGCCATTTGTGTGATTTCAGACCATTTGGTGATATAAGGCAGTTGTGTCAGTTAAACCGGTTACCATATCTGGGCCAGTTGTGTGATTTGAGACCATTTGGTGATATAAGCCAGTTGTGACATTTGAACCGGTTGCCACATTTGGGCCAGATGTGTGATTTCAGACCATTTGTTTATATCAGCCAGTTAAGATCATTTGAACTGGTTGCCAAATTTGCATCAGTTGTGTGATGAGACAATTTGGTCAAGTGAGCCATATATCTCATTTGTACTGGTTGCCCTATTTGGGACAGTTCTGTAATTTGAGACCTTTTGGTAATGAAAGCCAGTTGTGTCAGTTAAACCGGTTGCCACTTTTGGGAGCATTCTGTGATTTGTGATCTTTTGGTGATGCGAGCCAGTTGTGTCATTTAAACCGGTTGTCACATTTAGGACAGTTGTGTGATATCAGACCATTTGGTGATAAAATCAAGTTGTCTCATTTAAACCAGTTGCCACATTATAGCCAGTTGTGTGATTTGAGACCATTTGATCAGCTCAGTTGTGTCATTTAAGCAGGTTGCCACATTTATTTGGGCCAGTTGTGTGATTTGAGAAAATTTGGTCAAGACAGCCAGTTACCTCATTTGGACCAGTTGCCCTATTTGGGACAGTTTTATGATTTAAGACCTTTTGGTGATGTACGCCAGCTGTGTCATTTAAACCAGTTGCCACATTTGGGCAAGTTGTGTGATTCGAGAAAATTTGGTAAAGACAGACAGTTATCTCATTTGGACCGGTTGCACTATTTGGGACAGTTCTGTGTTTCAAGACCTTTTGGTGATGTAAGCCAGTTAAGTGTCATTTATCTGGTTGCCACATTTGGGACAGTTGTGTGGTTTTTGGCCATCTGGTGATGTTAGCCAGTTGTGCCATTTAAACCGGTGGTCACATTTAGGACAGTTGTGTGATATCAGACCATTTGGTGATATAAGGCAGTTGTGTCATTTAAACTAGTTCACACATTTAAACCTGTTGTGTGATTTGAGACCATTTTGTTTATATAATAGCCACTTGTGACAATGGAACCATTGCCACATTTGGGACAGATGTGTGATTTTAGACCATCTGGTGATACAATCCAGTTGTGCCATTTCAACCGGTTGTCACATTTGGGCCAGATATGTGACTTGAGACCATCTGGTGATACAAGCCAGTTGTGTTATTTAAACCGCTTGCCACAATTTGGGCCAGTGGTGTGATTTCAGACCATTTGGTGATATAAGCCAGTTGTGTCAGTTAAACCGGTTGCCACATTTGGGCCAGTTGTGTGATTTGAGAAAATTTTGTCAAGACAGCCAGTTATCTCATTTGGACCGGTTGCCCTATATTTGGGACAGTTTTGTGATTTAAGACCATTTGGTGATGTAAGCCAGTTGTGTCATTTAAACTGGCTGACACATTTGGGACAGTTATGTGATTTCAGACCATTTGGTGATCTAAGGCAGTTATGACATTTGAACCGGTTGCCACATTTGGGCCAGATATGTGACTTGAGACCATCTGGTGATACAAGCCAGTTGTGTTATTTAAACCGGTTGCCACATTTGGGCCAGTTGTGGGATTTCAGACCATTTGGTGATATAAGGCAGTTGTGACATGACATTCCGCATGATTTGTATTTCAACTGTCTTACGGTTTGTATGGTAGGATCCTAATATCCCATTGTAACGTTCAAAGCTAAAAAGCCAAAAGCCATATATGGTGCCATAGTTTTGTACACATTCTTTAAGATGGAGATGGAGATGCATATTAGGAGATATGGCCATTTTTCCATTAAGTTTCTCATATTCCTTTAGAAAGTCCATAAGTTTACGATCTGCAAGCATCAACTCTGTTTTTGTGATGCAAGGCTTGCAGAGGAGACGACAGGCTAACACAAAGGATTGCCAGTTATGAAGGTGTTGATCTGGAAGTACGTCCTTCAGGGCATACATTGAAAACAGAAGAACAAAATTTTTCCATTGAGCAGCAGTGTATCCACCATAATTGGACTTGATATTTCCGGGAAGTCTTCCTATATCTGATATTGAAGAAATCTGCTCAATCCTGCTTTGAATTGTCTCTAGACCAGCTTTTGAGATGATGTCATTTTCAATCCATTTAGAAAAAACCCTTTTAGCTGTCCCTAAGAATAAGTTGTGCATAGGATCAACAACACACATTTCTATACTAGCATAATAGGGAAGCTCTAATAAAACTGTGTACCTAGTGCCAAGTTTACTTGCTAGCTTTTCAGATGCAGTTGCTGATGTACAGTTTTTCACTCTGTATGCATCCCGACGATGTTGGTCTGAATTTCGCTTTGGCCACTGGTCTCGGTCATCAAAGCCACTGTAGTCTTTTGCTTCTCCAAACCCACCCGGGAAGAACTTGTAACGTGTTTCCGCAACGGTGTCACATGTTTCCGTAATGTTTCAGTTTGCGGATTCTTAGTGTTTCGTCCTGTGATGTTTTTGAGCTATAGCCGTAGTGTTTGCGTCATCGTAGGCGGACAACCAATGGGAAGCATTGTGATTCTAACCCGTCACGCATTACCTCACGTGGTGTGATTGTTTCTGACCGGAAACAAATTACATGCTTAGTCGTAAGCAAATTCGGGTCAGATTGTAGTTGCTTCAGAAACTAAGGTGCCACTGTTACATGACGGGCGTAACCCTAAACAAAACGACCGATGAGAAGCAGTTGCTCTTATGGCAATAATATTAAGTCTAATACACATTAAAGGATTAGAACTGGTTACTTCAATAATTCGTAATAATCGTATGACCATCTAGCGCTTATCACAGATAACGTAATAGTGGAGTCTACCTCGTGCGGTGGCGGTTTAGTTTTGTAAGTAAATGTTTCTAATATTGTCACCCTCCTTACCGCATATAACTCCCGTTATTCAGTGTGAACAAAGATAACATAATAGTGAAGTCTACTTCGTGCGGACCGCATATAACTCCGTTATTCAGTGTTCATTTCAGGATTTGAAACCCTCAGACTTAAAGTCAGTTGGAGAGATAAATTGTCCTGTCGTTTACTCTGATCCCTCGGACTAGAAAGATATGTTTTTTTTTTTCATGACATGAAAAAGGACAGGTTGCCACTGCTGTGTTTCCTTTCCTCCTAAAGTCAAGTCTGCAGTACTTCATACACTTTATTCCCGTAAGTATAATGTCTTTTTTAGCTCTTAGCCAACGAACTGACAAAACCGTCAGCTCTCAATCTATCTGTGATCTTCAAAGAATGATTCTGACTATGAACAACTTTGTTTTCAATGACGAACATTTTATACAACAACATGGTACGGCAATGGGGACTAGAATGACACCTGGTACAGTTGATTTTACGGGAGCAAAATGTACCGATTGAACTCGAATCAATTCAATTTCATAACACTTGCTACCATCCCCAGTGTAAATAGCCTTTTTGCTGTATTTAATCTTTTAAAGTCCCTCGCAAATCGACTTCCGTCGAGTGGATTCGACTTTACGTTTACATTTACATTTATTGCCTTGCAACGTCACATAGTAGTGACATAAGTGCAGGCTTCCAAGTACGAGTCGAATCGTCAACATTTGCTACCCTCCCTAGTGTTCATAGCCTTCTTGCCTTTATTTTTCTCAGGCGTCGTTCACACTTGGTGCCCGAGCACTGTGCCCGGGCACCGGTATCCATTTTGAATGCGTGTTCACAATCGGTGCCCACCTCTGACCTTCGGCCATTTTGAAACTGTAGAGCAGGGATTTGTGGGTAAAATAACTGCTACGGAGCAGGAGTTTGTGGGTGAAGTTCTTGAGCACTCTAGGGAAATCGTGTGTAGACTTGTGCCCGTGCCCGATTCAGTGCCTGAGTACAAGGTATTCGAAAGGTATCGACCTTGTACCCGTGCCCGAGCACCGTGCCCAATTATTGGCACGGACACTTTCAAAAAGCAGTGTTCACATTGGTGCCCGTCAGGCACTGTGCCCGAGCACGGTGCTTGAGTACGATTATCGCTGGGCACTAATGTGAACACACCTTTTTTTCAAGTACCTACGCCAGTATTCGGGCACGGCCACCGTGCCCGAGTACAAGGTCGAGACCTTGTACTCGGGCACTAAAGTGGGTACAGGTTCCCAATGTGAACGCGTTTTGCGTTAGTTCCGAGGCACTACACCCACAAACCACTGCTTTGCGCATCCACAATTCCTTAGTACACTCAGAATGTGAACGTGTTGATATCTTGGGTACCCAGTGTCTGAACGCAGCACCATTTTGTGCCGGTACCCAGGGACTAGTGCTCGGGCACCAAGTGTGAACATAGCCTTAGTCTCTCACAAATCCACTTCCGGTGAGTCGATTCGACTTTACGCAAGACGAATCGCGCGATTCGAGTCGAATCGTCAACATTTGCTACCCTCCCTAGTGTTCATGGTCTTCTTGCCTTATTTTTTTTTTCTAAGTCTCTCACAAATCGACTTTCTTGTGAGTCGATTCGACTTTACGCAAGACGAATCTCGCAAATCGAGTCAAATCGAGTCGAATCGTCAAGAGACTGCAAGGTTGTTTTTGCTATATTTGTAACAAGAGAAATCTTCATATAATTTAATTTTAGATAGTGATGATTGTATGTTGTGTCGATTCCTGATTTACCATGTAACAAGAAGCTACTCGTAGCCTAAACTCGTACCGCGCACGATTACGAACTCTCAACGGATGAAGTGGAAGTCAGAAGTCAGGAATCAGAAATCAGAAATCAGAAATCGAAAGTCGGAAATCGGAAGTCAAAAAATCAAAAATCACGGAAATTTCCAACATAGCGTAATACAGGTTACAATTTAGAGTACAACAAAGTAAATAAAAGTTAGTTAATGGGAAAGTATAGGCCACAATATATTTCTCTACTTTGGTTTTATACACAATACCGAAATGAAACAAACAAACAAAAAAACAAAAAAACAAAAAGCAAACAAACAAAAAAAAAACACAATGTAACCGCCATGTTTCCGGCCAGACTTGAACTGGCAACCTTCCGCGTGTTAGACACGTGATAACCACTACACTACGGAAACCACTACACGCGTTCAGGGGAATATTACGCATAATATGTTACTGCTAGTTGGAATGGAAAATTTGAATTACTAGGATGAACGGGATATTAATTACACTGTTACTCTGAGTGAAATAAGGATGCTAGAGACCATGATGCATATAAAGTAAGGTAGTATAGTGGTGTAAAGGGATACCACTGGATTCCAGTCGACTGTATTGGACAACCCTCGGGAAACCGGGATTCGATTCCAAGCCAGGGATACCGTTTTTTTTTTTTTTTTTTTTTTTTTTTTTTACAGTTAACTAAAACTGTTTCTGTCCTCCACGGTAGCTCCTTCCATTGCTCTTCGTCATATCTCCTGTTTGATTTTGACCCCGATCAACTCCATAAAACACAGCTGTGAGAAAGAGGACAATTGAAAAGGAGATGGTCCAGAGATTCTAACGGGCAATTGCGAAAGAAATCGAAGGAAGGAGTCGCCAAAAGAAACCATACACTGACTTTCAGACCCCATATTGGTTAAGAGTGTATGTCTGAGAAAACCGGGCAAATCTGAAAAATGTTGGAAGAATGGGGTCGGCCGATCTTCACCATATTTATGTTGGATGTAGGACTTACCAAACTAGTTACTATGGTAACATTTATTTGTTGATTGACTTTGTTGTTTTCGAGAACAGACCACCCCCCCAAAAAAATGCCCTCAGCAGCATAGTGAAACTGTGATTTTAGGTCAACTTTAGCGGTCTGTATCTCTCGATATGTTCAAGCAATAGATGCAATTTCACATCAATATAAAACATGTCCTTTGGTAATTTTTATGGGTATGTCAAACAATGTTTACTGTACCTCCGACGCGTTTTGTGGGCAAAGAAAGAATGCACACTTCGCGACATTTTCAAAACTCGAAAAACTACCCATATTAAAAAGCCCGTTTCTCAGGGGTCCAGGAAAATATAAAAATAAAACAACTTGCATGTTACTCACCATACATAGGAAGATATCTTAAGCCAGAGTTGAAATTGGTACACTGAATTTAAAACTCTTTTCAGTTCGCTGTTTTTACCGCTTCCGTGGATTTTGGCTCCCCAGGGTTAATTACAGTCACGGTGACTTTATTGATGCTGTCGATCGAATTATCCGGATTTTGCCATTTTAGCGTGTCCTAAATGTGTGTACAGCTAATAGCTATGGTTCCAATTATGATTCCTTGTATAAAAAAGTAACTTCGAGCAAGAAAGAGGCCAAGAAAAGTTGCACAAGATGATTGCGTGACAGCAGCTGAACACGTAGTATTGGAAGCAAGATTGTCCGCGTTGACGAAAAGGATGTTAATAACTTCCTTGAATTTGACTTCTGTTTCATAGAAATTGTTTCAAACATTCCATAAATGAGTCCCATAATCGTCTGACTTAAAGCAGTATAAACGGCTGATATCTGTTGCCCGCAATTCAACAGACAGAATACTGTTGATGTCCAGTCTGTCCGTTGACCTTTGCAAATTTGTGAAATAATAGGTCACGTTTCCTTTGGTTTTCATCAGTCCTGTAGCTGAGTTTCAGGTCCGCCGACTCTTGGTGATTCGTCGAATGATGCTTTGGTACTATAGCAAAGAATGGTAGAAAATTTACTGAGCTGTAAAACTATATATTACCAATTCAAAACTGCTAGTATCCTTCCAAGAAATAAAAACTTAGTAACATGGCTTGATAGACTTGTCACCAGGAGCCATTCAGGTTTGAGTGCTAAAAAATAAAATTTCAGTTATAAGTCCCATATATCTTCTTTTCTTTTCGTTATGTTTCCTAATGGACCAAATAAATTGATTACTTAAGTTTCTACTTCTTATGGAAAAATATCTGGTAATTCAATTTCGTGCAACTGATAAGGATGTAAGTTTCACCGTGGGAACAAGAAATTTGATGGCTTTGGAATTAACGTTTTGCGTAAAATTGAAGTGATGGAGTTATCTTTAAAAATGATTTATTGATATCGTTTGGTAGCTCAATCGCTTGATGGTGTAGCATGTTTATTTAATGGCTCCGTCAATTCCAAACCCGCTCATCCCCCCCCCCCCCCCTCCTCCCCGGGGCATTTGTCGCGCATTTGCCTTTAAAAAAAAAAAAAAAAAAAATGTTGCAAATTTCCCACGGTGGAGTCAGCTTATATGTACAAAAGCAATTTCCCAGTAAATTATTAAGGAAAAAAATTCCCACCGCAAAAAAAAAAAAAAACAATCTGCCCAAGGACAATTAAAAAATAAACTATTAAAAAAAGAATATCCCAGCCATCGAGTGAAAAAAAAAAAAAAAAGATTTCCACCTTAGGTAGACAAAAAAAAATTTCTTGCCTCTCCCAAAGTCCCCCCCCCCCCCCCCATCATTTTTTTAATGGTCCATCCCTAACGTTTTGTAAGGGTTGTTGACTGCATGAATAACTTATTCAGCATTTGTCGAAATTGTCAACGTACGCTGTGAAACAAATTAGTATAGGTTATCATACGGTTTCGAGTTCAATTTGGGATTAATTTGCACGAGTGAGTTTTTCAAAAAGCTCAAAATTGCACGAGCCGCTTTACTTATTAATAATTATACATGAAAAAATTTCCATCCATTTTTGTTTGGGATTTTTTTTTTTTTGTAAAATATTTTTTTTTGGAAATTTTTTTTTCTTCTTTTTTTGGCAAAAAGAAAGAATTTTTTTTTTTCGATTTGTAATTTGCACTGGTGTTACACTTTTTGCACCGGTGTTACACTTTTTGCACCGGTGTTACACTTGAACTGCACTGCTCTTAGCCAATCAGATTCGAGTACTTTTTTCATGTATATTATTAGAGGTTAAACAAACATGCTACATCATCAAGCGATTGTGCTACCAAACGATATCAATAAATCCTTTTTAAAAATAACTCCATCAGTTCAATTTTACGCAAAACGTTAATTCCCAGTTTGGAACTATTTTGAAATGGCTTCCAAAGCCATCAAATTTCTTGTTCCCACGGTGAAACTTACATCCTTATCAGTTGCAAGAAATTGAATTACCAGATATTTTTCCATAAGAAGTAGAAACTTAAGTAATCAATTTATTTGGTTCATTGGGAAACATAACGAAAAGAAAAGAAGATATATGGGACTTATAACTGAAATTTTATTTTTTAGCACTCAAACCTGAATGGCTCCTGGTGACAATTCCGTTTCCGGTGGTCTATCAAGCCATACTAGCAGTTTTGAATTGGATTGGTAATATATAGTTTTACAGCTCAGCAAATTTTCTACCATTCTTTGCTAAGTACCATAGCATCATTCGACGAATCACCAAGAGTCGGCGGACCTGAAACTCAGCTACAGGACTGATTAAAACCAGAGGAAACGTGACCTATTATTTCACACATTTGCAAAGGTCAACAGACAGACTGGACATCAACAGTGTTCTGTCTGTTGAATTGCGGGCAACAGATATCAGCCGTTTATACTGCTTTAAGTCAGAGGATTATGGGACTCATTTATGGAATGTTTGAAACAATTTCTATGAAACAGAAGTCAAATTCAAGGAAGTCATTAACATCCTTTTCGTCAACGCGGACAATCTTGCTTCGAATACTACGTGTTCAGCTGCTGTCACGCAATCATCTTGTGCAACTTTTCTTGGCCTCTTTCTTGCTTGAAGTTACTTTTTTGTACAAGGAATCATAATTGGAACCATAGCTATTAGCTGTACACACATTTTGGACACGCTAAAATGGCAAAATCTGGATAATTCGATCGACAGCATCAATAAAGTCACCGTGACTGTAATTAACCCTGGGGAGCCAAAATCCACGGAAGCGGTAAAAACAGCGAACTGAAAAGAGTTTTAAATTCAGTGTACCAATTTCAACTCTGGCTTAAGATATCTTCCTATGTATGGTGAGTAACATGCAAGTTGTTTTATTTTTATATTTTCCCGGACCCCTGAGAAACAGGTTTTTTAAAATGGGTAGTTTTTCGAGTTTTGAAAATGTCGCGAAGTGTGCATTCTTTCATTGCCCACAAAACGTGTCGGAGGTACAGTGAACATTGTTTGACATACCCATAAAAATTGCCAAAGGGCATGTGTTATATTGATGTGAAATTGTATCTTTTGCTTGAATATATCGAGAGATACAGACCGCTAAAATTGACCTAAAATCACAGTTTCAATATGCTGCTGAGGGCATTTTTTTGGGGGGTGGTCTGTTCTCGAAAACAACAAAGTCAATCAGCAAATAAATGTTACTATGGTAACTAGTTGGGTAAGTCCTACATCCAACATAAATACAGCGACGATCGGCCGACCCCCTTCTTCCGACCTCTGCCTGGTTTTCTCAGACATACACTCTTAATAAAAAAAAAATGTGTAGACAGCAAAACATTTCTCTGTTTTATCCTTATACACAAACGTGTTTCCGGCCAGATTTGAACTGGCGACCTTCCACGTGTGAGGCGGACGTGATAACCACTACACTACGGAAATCACGATGAACAGAGTCAGAAAAATACAAAACATTTGAGAGTTCTTTGTAGTAAAAACTACTCAAGCAGTTTAAGGCCTGGGTTTAAAGTGCACCTAACCCCAATTTTGTTTTCGCTTAATAAGCTCTATGTACGTTGAAAAATCGAATACTGAAATATTTCTTGTTTTTAACGTCGTGTTAGTGAGTTATAGAGATTTGAATTTACAAAATGCTTATTTGATGACATCATTTTAGGATTCATTTATTATACAACTACTTGTTTTTACCTTCAAGGAATATTTTTTTACGAATCAATTGATTGTCCACAGTTTATACTTAATATTTCTCAAATTGATTTTCCATAAGCCGTATGACGTAGAAATAATGGAAAAATCCTAATATGACGTCATCAAATTAGCATTTTGTAAATTCAAATCTCTATAACTCACTAACGCGACGTCAAAAACAAGAAATATTTCACTATTCGACTTTTCAACGTACATAGAGTTGATTAAGCGAGGAAAAAAAATTGGGGTTAGTTGCACTTTAAAGTGTGTTCGGAAAATATGGTTGACACTTAATATCTTCACCGAGAAAACCTAGATCAAAATGAAATTTTCCCTGAATGTTAATCTTGATGTTTTCTTTTGCCTTAACGCAAAAGTTGGGTCACGTGACATGTCACGTGATCAAAATTTTAAAATTACGTAAATCGGCGATTTGGTAGCGAATTTTCTTTGTATAGTTAAATAAATTAGCTTTTCCGATGGAGGTTTAACATATTTAACCTTCTACGTTTGGAATGATTGTACTCAAGTCTTTAAATTACAGTTATAAATAATTATAGGTTGAATTTTGGACTGAAAAATGACCTTTGTCCTCATAATTTTTTTTAGAGATTAATAGACACTCATTCCAAACGTGAAGAGCTGGAGATATTTAATCTGCATCAGAAAAGCATTTTTATTTGATGTTTTCCCTTAAACCCGTCACCAATTCCTCAAATACTTGCTATTTTAAGAAAAATGGCCACGTGACATGTCACGTGACCCATGCCAAAGCTTATTATACTTAAAAATGGTAAGGACGATAATATCTTTCTATGTGCCAAATTTCGATTCAGTTCCATTCCGTTTGTAAAAGTTATAAACCGTTTTTTCCTGGTCAAATCCCTTGACCCAGGCCTTAAACTACATGAGACCCGTTTCAAACACAAATACCAAAAATATCGCACATGGATGCATATGAACGGGAGAAAGACAATTTCCAGTGTTTGCTTCTCGGAGTAAAACAAAGAAGCGCGAGACCTAAAGGTACGGATAAAAATAGGGCCCGGCCCCAGTGGGACCGTATGTTCTCCTGATATAGCGTGAATTATGCAGCATACGAGCAAATGCTATTTGATAAACGATTTAAGTGCATTTTCTGATGAGCAGATAGACTAGACTTTACAATACCCGGCCACTTATTTGCATCTCATTGAATAAGAATGGATTATTTTGTTTTCATATGGCTAGTTCTAACAAACATTAAGATATATGTAAATAAGTGGCCGGGTATTGTAAAATCGCTCCGAAAATACTGTCACTCGTCAACTTCTGATTTCAGACTTCCGACTTCATCCATTGAGAGTTCGCCATCGTACGTTATGTCTCGGTGAGTAAACAGTCCCTCATCGCTATTGAGATGAAAGAGTTGTTTAACAAACTTTCGCTCTGGTTATACGGGTTGTGTCCTTCGAAGGGCGTTTTGCCAGCATACACACCTGCATTAATAAAAGACGTTAAAGTTGAGAGAGAGAACGCATTTACAAGTTATTTCCAACAAGGCTTTATATAACGCGGCAATTGCCGGTTTTATAGCTTTACAGCATGGAATAATACTGTGTGTGCGACATAACAACGCAAGATGACGAACGTTCAACGGATGAAGCGCGACCAGTGTAATCCGCGAGACTGAAGCTCTACATCTAAAATTTAGAATAGGAAGTGGGACATCGGAATTCAGAAGTTGGAAGTTGGTAGCCGGATGTCGGAAGTCGGAAGTCGGAAATCAGAAGTTGCAAGTCGGAAGACGGGAATCGGAAATCAGAAGTTAGAAGTCGGAAGTCGAAAGTCTTAAGTCGTAAGTCGGAAATCAGAAGTCCTTCCTCGGCTTTCGTAAAGCTTTCTTATTATACACTTGGAAATTTCCAATATAGTGTAATAAAAGTTACAATTAAGAGTACAACAAAGTAAATAAAAGTTAATTAATGAAAAAGTATAGGCCACAATTCAATATATTTCTCTGCTTTGGTGTTATACAAAACAAAGGAAACATATATAGCAGTCGTCTTTCCGGCCAGAATTGACGGTGGAAGCACGCCATTCTAATGTTGGTTTTGCTGTGTGATCTTGAGATTTTTCATGTTTTCCGTAAGCCATAAGATAATTTCTGGACCAGCACTCCTTTAATCTGTGATGATTACTAGTAGGTAAATTAAACTTAAAACTAAACTAACAAATACAAAAGATTGGGGCAGAAAAAAAAATGTAGGCGACATGTTTCCGGCCAGGCTTGAACTGGCGACCTTCCGCGTGTAAGGCGGACGTGATAACCACTACACTACGGAAACACTGTCGGAGGAAAACTGACCATAATATTCGACGACTGCTACTGAAGGAAACTGAAAAAGGTGTCTTTTAGAAAGTATTTTTTTTATTATTATTCACTTAATACAGGATTCAACGCTCTCCTATAAGCTTCAGTTTACTCTCTTAAAACGATTAAACCGGTAGAGGCAATATAAAGCCGCTCTTAAATGCAAGGCATGATCATGCAAGAGAACGGCGACATTTTTAACATTTTTTTTGTGTATTACAGCTGTACTGTAGCTGCTACTGATGAAATTGATTTTACTATATTTGTAGACAAGAAAAATTAAAAAAAACTTTTTTTTTTTAAATTCTTATTTCCTTGGTCATGTTTTCAGAATTCCAGAGAATTCAATCTCCGAAGGTTTTACTGTTGCTTAATCAAAGGCTCCCATGAGCCAACTCGTGAATGCGAAACTCTATATAAATAGAAGATTCTTCACCCAAATAATCTCACTGCAGACATAATTAGCACATCGCGGAAAATTGATTTAATTCAAATTCCACCATGATTCAGTGGCATTGGGCGGTCATGATGCTTTGCGGCTCCCTCGTCACTTGCTTCGATCGTTGACATTTTGCAGGCGTTCAAGGGAAGGTTGGATTTTCCGATCCGGTTTTTCGTGCCGGTTGACCGGGTGGCCTTCATTGCCCGCTGTATACCTACTGCCACAGTAATGGCGGACACCTGTCATAACTTAGTTTACCGTAACATGGTAACTGGCAAAAAAATTGCTTACATTAACTTATCGATAAGCAGTTTTGTTGCAGGGGCAGGTGAAGTATAATCACTTTTACAGTACATGAATCAACCACAGGGCACCGTTGGGATGACGAAAGCGGCATTGTCTTGTTGTTGCGGAAGATGTGATTACCAAATGGTGTAACGCAAAAGATTCAGAAGACACTGAAAAATTGCCCACTCCAGAAACTATTAAAAATACCATAAAACTCTTTAAAGTGCAGGTTTGGGTAGTCTGTCTACAGACCGATTTATTTTTAGCCCAGCGTGAGCGAAGCGAAAGCGTGCGAGTGCAATCGCGTAGCGTGAGAACGAGCCCCTAGGGCGACAGAAAAAAATAAATAGGGTCTGTGGACTTCTTTCTAAAAAAGTGAATTTAGGTTTTTTCTGAAAAAGAAAAATGCCATTGGATAAAAGGCGATTAAATTGTCATCAACATGTCAACGGCCATCAGTCGCGCGTCATGCGATTAACAACAACTGCCATCACTTCGAGGCGCTCACCACGACACTTTGCAATTTGCATAACGACACAATAGGTCGATCTTCACACGAAATCTACATGTAAACAAACTTGTTTCCTTCAGTTTCTTTCACTGAAACTTTGGTTTTCGATCAGCGATGAACAAAGTAGATCATGGAGCGTTTTCTGGACGAGTGTGTTGAAAAGTATACTGGTATTCCTGTCCTTAAAGAAGTACAGAAATAAGCTATTTTAAGCTTGTTCGAGGCGAAGGACGTCGTCGGCATTCTTCCCACTGGTTTCGGAAGTCTAATTAATCAGTTGTTTTCGTCTGCAAAACAGCAACAAACCAAAAGTAATGTTGCGGTACTGGTTGATCTCTCTTCGTTTTCTGAAACAACGAACCCTGACGGACAGTTTGGTGGAATAAATTTTCCGTTCTAATCTTGCCAAAATTACCCGTACGGATGGAAAACGAACATTTCCATATCCTATAGAAATCCGACGGTCCGCATTGATTTGGTTTTCGACCTCTCTTGGCGTTCTTTTTTCAGTGTTGAAGCATTCGTCTGAGACAACATACTCCAACACGTGCCAGACACCGCACACTATAAAGGCAATTACGTCAATTATAGCCAAGGCAGAGGTGATAACGATAAGGTGTTGACATGGGGGAGGGGTCTAAAAAGCGTCTTTTCTCAAAAGAGGTCCACAGACTTTCCTTTTTATCTCGTTAATGCGGATGCGCATTAAGCGAGATTTCGGAGTCAGTCACGAAAAAAAGGACAAAAGTTGTTAACAAAATTTTGTGGACTTTTGTCCGGAGGGGGGTTTCTTCCTTCTTCTTTATAGAAGCTATATTAGGGCATTGGAGATGTGGTTGGTTAAACCGGTTAGGATTTCAAGAAGGGCGTCACATACTGCACCTAAAATTTTTGGGGAGCACCCCCGGACCTATTGTTAATTTCCCTAGGGTATTGGGATGTCAGAACTTGTCATGAACTTGTCATATCTCACATTACGTTACCGCAAAGGTATTAGTCCTTCTTAAATTTCGATATCTCACGTTACCTATCAGTTTCAATCATTTAGGGTAAAAATAGGTCAAATGCGTTTTCATGGGAAACGTAGTTTGAGAATTTCACGGTGTATTTTACTAATGGAGACGTTTTAAGAAAGTTAAATGGGACAGGAAAGTTTGTGTTTTAATATGAGCGGTATGGCAGAGCAAAATAGCATGAACTTTGCGTTTTTTTCTATTCATTGCTATTACGGTTTGATTGTGCAATAGTATGGGAAAGACGTCATAGTTTTGTTGATTTAGCTACCGTGCACAACTGCAATTTTACTTCCTGACCGGAGGTTTGTATAATTCCTATAGTTATGGTTGCTGTTCTGGCGCCAATATGAACATAAACAACGAGAAAACTAGTGAGTGAATTATTGTACGTTGTTGTGAAAACGTAATAGTATTATGATAACAGTCCCTGGTTCTTTTGAGGACATGTCTGGAGTTGAATCGGGAATACAAATGACTGTTGTGTCGGTCGCCTCGGAGTTATGAGAGTTCACTGTTATATGAGAGTTATGAGTTATGAGACGGTTCACTGTTAAAAAGTTCCTATGGATCAATTCAGCTTGGTTTACTCCGCATTCAGCTGTGAAAGGCTTTGTTTAGTACGAAATTCGCTTTTATTATAAGCTTTTGTGCTATTCATCGAAATTTAATCTTCTAAAAGTCAACAGGGTTTTGTTTTTGACAATCAAACTTAATTGTTTTAACCTCTTAGAAAAGCATTCAATTACTGTACCAGGTCGTGCTTTCATTCATACTAAAATGTACTACCTTCTGAACAATAGTTAACCTTGAGTTAATTTATCGTTCTTAATTAGGTTCGTTCCACTATTCAAGTTGACACCTTGTTAGTAAATTTATCATGTCTAGCTGATTTTTCACGTATCAAACTGTACACACAATAGTTGTTATTACTGTTCTAAATTAGTCTCGAATTGGCAAGTAATGGTGTCATTTTGTTTTTTTCAGTATGAATAGTTTAGCTGACTCATCGAAGTTAAATTTGGTAGCTTTTATTGTAGGTGAATAACCCGATAATGGTACATCGCTAGTACGTGCCGTACAAGTTATTTGCCGACCTTGCAAATCTATTGATACGACACCATTACGTGCTTAAAAAGCCGCTTGCTGACTTGGCTTTTCTGCTACTTCTTTGTTTTAGGGTTTTCAAATGTAGATTACTTTTAAAAATAGTTTTATGAACAATGGACACTTGGGTTAAAAATATATTTTGAAATTTACTTTTGCTGAGCTCAAAGAATTTCGCTTGACACTTTCATTATGTTCCTTTGTGTTGAACACTTGTACCTTACGTATATAAGAACCTAGTTTGCAATTGTTAGTTGGATTACATCGTTTGATGACATCGTTGGATTACATCGTAAAGTCACAAGTCAGGAATAAACGCTGTTGGAACCGCAAGTCAGGTTTCTTGATCGCCTTCCTGTTGCGTACCAGTTCGTGGTTTGATCACGTACCTACCGAGAGAGACGGCTCTCCTTTGCAAGCGAGTTACCCATTTGAGTTAGTTTTCCCCTGTTATCAAGCGCCGATTCTCCTAAAGGCTTTCCTTAGTCCGACACCGGCAAAACCTTCCGTCACACCGGACCAGAAAAAGGCTTTTAAAAATACTGCGGTCAGGAATCCCGCATGTTTGATTACTTTAGTACAAATTTTATAATCTGTGTTTAACAGAGAAATTGGTTGCCAGTTTTTCAAGTCTAACTTGTCGTTCTTCTTGTAAAGCAGGCGGATAATTCCTTGACTTTGTGTGTCAGAGATTGATCCGTGTTTAAAAGAGTAATTTAGTAAATCGTGACTTAATAGACCCTAGCCTGCATGACAGGCGCTTTATGAGCCAAGCGGGGCGAGCAAAGCATTTTGCGCGAAGCGCGACACGAGCGCGAAGCGCGAGACGAGGGGAGGAAAAAAAAATTAGCGCCTGTCAGGGACAGTCCATTGTTCTGGCTCTTCCGCCCACCAACTCCCACCAATATTAACTGACAGCAGTGATTTGGAAATAACCAATCAAAACACGATCTATATCGCAAGTTATGGAGATTTGAGAGTAGATAAGGTAATATGTGGTGTAGGAGAAGGAAATTCGGATGTGCGTAGGCTAATAAATTGATTACTGAAAAGGTTGTTTGTGTAAAGGGTATTCGTTTATAGCGGTGTGGGAGGAAAGCGTGAAGGGTGAATTGTCTTGTGAGCGTTTAAAGAGGTTTTAAAAGACACTGACCTATTTCTATAGTAAGTGAAGGAAAAAAAAAACCGGCAAACTGATCCTTACGGCAGAAAAACAGCAGCAGAAGCAGAAGCAAATAAAATAAAATAAAAGTAGAATATAATAGTGCCCAATATTTCGCTTTGCAAAACAAAGCTTCTTCAGGGGCTAGCACTATAAATGATTACAACTGTAAAACCATTATACAAGTGGTTTTGAAAAAACTAAAGAATAACAAAAACAATGAATATGATTGGTGAAGGGTTTGACGGGTGATAAACTAAACTGACTAGTGATAAGAAAGTTAATGAAGTTCGTCGCGTCTGTTGATTCCAAGTGGTTCTAACGTCTTTGCTTTGTCTATGAGAAATGCTTCACGCGCTTTTTGTAGCTGGTATTAATAGATTAAAAAGGGTGAAACCCGTACGAAAAAATTATAGCCGGAATGACATAGCGAGAATCCGGCCTGAAGTGATTTTTACGGCCTGTATTGAATGAGACAAAAACGCCTAAAACGAGCCATTCTTCTCGGTCGGGGGCGCTCAAGCGGGTTTCGGGGCGTGAGCGCGTAGCGCGATACACGAGCGCTAAGCGCGAGAACAAAGATGTCTCGATTCTGCAGAGAAGAGAGTTTCAACACTAGATAGAGCAGCCAAAATTAGTGGAAAACTTTCTGCTTGTAATACATGCAGAATTTGGGAAAGTATTCCCTCAATTTTGTTGGATCATATTGATCATTTGCAATCTGATATTTCAACGAATTATGCTGATTGGACTGTTTCCAATAACCAAGGGTAGACATCTGCCGTTGGGATCTCTAGTCTGTTGGGAAAAAAGGATGATTTATGTGATAACATAACGCCCCGAAGAATGAGAAGAGAGAATTTGAGTTGAGCAATTACATTGTACATGAAACATTAATGAAACGTGATTTTCTTCTATCGTTCATTGTTCTTTCAGTGATAAGATTTGCTGCTAAAAGCATAATCAATTTTGAATGACACAGGCTGGAAAACTTCAATTTTAATTAAATGAGAAATAGAACATGATCTTTATGTCAACAATCACTTTGACCGAGGTCATGTCAAGGATGCAGTAATGCATTTGTTAAAGATGTTATGGCTCACATGTTATAAGCTGATTTAGTATTTTGTGAAAGAAGGGGTGCGTGACTCAGACAAAGTTTGCTGTCCGCTCAAAGGCTTTGTATGAGTGTGATCCGGCGCGGGGTGGGGGGGTGGGGGGGGGGGGGGGGGGGGGTTGGGGGTACTCCCTTATATGACCTATACGGGGACGTGCCGCTGGACAGGGTATGGTTTTTGGCATTTTTGTCCTGAACAGGGTATATAATTTAACGCGAGTCTGTCCTAAACAGGGTATGGTTCCTGTTAACGTAGTGCTTGTGGTGACTTCCCTTGTCGTGATTAGCATATTCATGCGAAGGTGAAGTCGTTTTCGTTTCAGATCCGTCTACTATTTTTGTAAAGCTCAGATTAATAACCACGTACGAGTCGTGTCCTAGACAGGGTCCTAAAATAGAGGGTGTTGTTCTACACAGGGTAGGTATTTTCGTTTCTTTTTTGTCCTAAACAGGGTCAGGGTCCCCCCCCCCCCCCCCCCCCCCGGGTTTCGACGGTGATCGGAGACTAAAATTGATGGTTTTTGAGAGGCGCGCTACGTAGAAACATCCGTTATGTTGCGTCAGTTTTTTTCACATGGTTTGGCCATGTTCTCTCTGGCAGATAGTTTTGCAACAGTGGCATGATTTTCTCAACTGTTTTGTTCATTGTGTATGGCATAAGCTGTACACGTGGACAGGGTCATATCCGGAGTTTAAAACCAAGTGGACATTACTCAGTCAGGTTAGTTACTCGAACTTGTTGCTACACTGTGCTGACGATCCGCAATAACGGCAAAATACCTATCCGCAGTTGCATTTAAACTTTCGGTTTGGTCTTAATCATGCCATTGTTGCGTTACTTTTTCTACGCAGTTGTCAGCCCTTGCTTCTTATAGTACCCCCGGGGGGGGGGGCGGGGGGGGGGTACTCAACAAAGTTTTGTACGGGGATGCTCCGCCCCAGGGTCCAAACCCTTACCCTTTCATATACCTTTCATTGAAAATGGTATCCCTTTCATATACCTTTCATTGAAAATGGTACCCCTTTCATATAGCCTTTATGTGCGTCTGTTTGATATATTTTGAAAGGCGCTTTTTATAACACTTAGATAGCGGTTTTCCCTACTTTTGTTGTACTTCAACTCGTGTTTACGCTGCCTTTTCCTGATTCTTCGTGAAATCCCTACCCTTTCATATACTTCAACTCGTGAAATCCCTACCCTTTCATATACCTCCAGCCTCAAAAAGGTACCCCTTTCGGGCGGAGCATCCCCGTATAGCCCATTATAGGGAGTACCCCCCCCCCCCCCCCCCCCGGGATAGTACCGTCGAAAGGGCCGAGACGGCCTGAATTCGTTTCTTGCTTGTAGCAGGGCGAAAATAAAGAATTTGAAAAAAAAAAATGTGTATTTCAAACATGTGTACCAAAGCCTTTTGACCAGCAAAAAATAAAGGAAAACTATTTTTGGTCGCGAAATCGAGCGGACCGCTTTTAGCGGGACTGCCACTTAACGCTAACAGACGTACCACTAATCGAAAAACGGAAAACAGAGATATTTCAGCCGATCCACATCTGAATAAATTACAAGAAAAATATTAAACATCAAACAACATTTAACAGACCGGTCCCTATGGAATATGTGAATGATCGATGTTTTAAAATATATAGTAAAGTGAAGTCGCTTAGCGAGTGACAACCGGACATCTCGTGAAAAGTTGCTTAAAGTTAAGGCAGGAAAGCGAGTCGGCAATTAATTTTAGCCAATGAGAAGCCAGTTGTGGTCATTTATCCGGCAGGGCTGTCAAATCGGAGATAAAGCACGCGTTCTATTTTCATGTCTTTCTCGTCGCATATTTGCGTCTTGTTGTACTAGATGTGGTCGATTAGCGAGTGACAACCGGAAATTTCGTGAAAAGAGTTGCTTTTCCACCCGCTTAAAGTTATTAAAGCGAGTCAGCTCAATTGAATTGAACTCTCGTTAAGTTTAAGGTACGAAAGCAGGTAGCTTAAGCGATTTGGCAATTAATTTTAGCCAATAAGAAGCCAGTTGTGGTCATTTATCAGACAAGGCTGTCAAATTGGAAATAAAAAGCGTTCTATTTCCATGCCTCTCTCGTCGCATATTTGTGTCTTATTGTACTAAATGTGGTCCAACCAAATTGCAAAGAAAATGGAACGATTGCATCTAAATACGAAGTATTCTCGCCAAATATTGTAAGGTAGTAGGTGCCGGCGCTCTCATTGCGTCAATAGTGGCGCAATTTCTGCGAAAAATAGCTCAAGACGACTTTAATATGGCTTTGCATGCGTGGGGCCAACGCTCACGGTTTCTTTCGGTGACTATGGCTCCTGGTAAAATATGTTGTTGTTGCTCATTTATATTAGATTCGGCATATGTGGAGGTGCGTAATTTGATTGCATTATACAATGGATTTACTTTTGCGCACAATTAACGTTAATGTCCCTTTTTTAGTAGTCATTGGAATACTGAATCATTGCTATTACAGTTTGATTTATGAAAGAGTTATTTCAATTTTAAATGGGTATTAAATGTTGAGGTGTCATGACTATGTAATAGTATGTTAGAAAGGTAAGATTTTGCCGATTAAGCTAACTAAAAAACTTTCGGCTTGATTATGCAAGAGTTTTGATTTGGCTTCTGTTCTGTCGGTTTTGGAATATTGAATCATTGCCATATGAAGCACTCATCCTTCAAATATTTCAATAGTATTGCAGGAGAAAATCCAGATGATATCAAGGTTTTGAAAACAGCTCCAACTGGGAAAGCTGCTTTCCATATTAGAGGCAATACATTTTACACACGACATTCAAGTTTTCTAGTTTCAACCATGTTTGAATTTAGAAATAATGACACAAAAAGATGCCAAAAAATTTGCAGAGCTACTTAATCGCATGAGAAAGGGAAAACATACTAAACATGATATTTCCATTTTAAATCGAAGAGTTCTTAATGTAAAATCAAAAGAAAAAAAAAATATCCTATGAATATTTCCTATTTATGTCCTACAAATGCACCAGTAGATGATCACAACAATGCTATTTATAACATTCACTTATATTACAACCACTCATTTCACAGTCAAAAACCGTTGATGAGCCTCCACTAGTTCTAACCACTTCTGCAGTCACCGGCAAATAAATTTTAAAGCCTTCATACCGTAGCCTTTACGTTCTTTATTTAGCAAGACTCCACTTTCTGTTATACTGTAAAGTGGACTTCATCCCTGTTCATCCGTTGCTTCAATAACTAAATGTCTCGCGGAATAAAATGACATTATTGCCTTGTTCATAAAATCTTTGTCGCGTATGTACTCTTCGGAAAGATTGAACATTCGATTTTACCCCCCCCCCCCCCACCCCCCCCCCCCCCCCCCCCCCTTAATCAAGATTATTCTTTTTTTGTTAACCTCACGTTCTAACGCATTATCGAGATGGCTTTAAGAGCCCTTTGATTTCTCGCCCGGCCCTCCGGGCTCGTTCTCGCGCCCCGCGCATGCTCGGCTCAAAAAGAGAAGTCTGTGAACAAACTAAGGTTTGGGTGGTGCTTGATGTAAGCCTCATTTTTTCTGCACGTACTATGCTTCATGGTCATTTGCATACGGTGCACATTTGTATGTGAACACACAACGCTACGTCCCAGCGTTCCTACATGTACTGTAAATTCCATTGTGCCACTCCAACAAAGGAGACTTGAATAATTACACCCCGGTGAGGCTGAGCCTGAACATAAAATAGTATTATGGTATTTTTCGGAGTGGCCAATACCAACGCCGCAACATAATAGCTCAGTAACCAACAATAATTTCCGTAATACTAAGAATGCCCACGAAAGCTGTCCGTATTAAGCCGAGTTCTCATGGTCAAGTATAATTTATGCCTTTTTATTATTTCAAACACAATTACAGTACTTCCCCACTACAACAAAAACAATTTGGCGGTCAGAAAAAAATGTTTAACTGATAAAATAAAGTATGCGAAGATGTCTGTCGCAGCGTAATCGGAAAACTCTCAATGCTCAGAATGCTTCATTTCAGATGGTAAAAAATGTTCGTTGATTAATAAATAATATAAGCCGTTTACTTTAATGAAATTGTATGGGTCCCAGACCGAGAAAACTAATTACGCAGTGTAAGTATTCAAAACAACCTGAACAACTGCTGGTTTTAACTGCAAGTTTGTTAAATGCTACCATTCGGTCGCGTTCATTATTTACAACTCGAACTAATTTAATTTAAGGTTGTCAGAGCATTGCACCGCTATCGCACGGTCATGAGTTCGAATCCCGTTCAACCTTTTTCAACTGCTGAAGTTGATAGCGCACTGCGAAAATAAAAACAAAAAACATAGACTTGAGAAGATGATTGTCGTGTAATAAACAATTTATTCAGCATACGGCTAGTCATTTTTTCTAGTCTGTTTCTAATTTTATTCGCCTTAAAGTTCGAAAAAAATAAAAAAATAAATAAAATAAAATGACTCGTAAAATAACCACCGGTGTTGCACAACTTTTTTTCTGAATAATCTCTATTAAATGAGGTCAAATCGATTAGCGGTGACTTCGTTACCATCGAGTGGGTTGAATCATTTATTTACATGATTATGGCAGGAGCTTGCTTTAAGCTTGATTTATAATCTTCAATTGTGAACAAAAAATCGCCAAAAATAATGGAAGCAGAAAAATATTAATTAAGAGGCAAAATAACGGCATAAAAAGTCAAAATTTCACAAGAATTGCCTGTCAAAGAATCAAAGTTGATGAACTGTAATCCACTTACATCCTTGCAATCCTGCACTATATCTCCAAACTACTGCTTCTGTTCTGCTCTATAAAATCTTTTTATCCAATCGTAGCTTTATATTTCGTAGCATTTGAAGATATAACATTGAAATTCAATAAGGAAAAATTAGTTATTTCGGCGGGACAGTATCCCTTTAAAAACAGCTAATTCTACGGAGTGAAATTGTGCTCTGACACCACTCGTGGTTGTTTCCGTAGTGTGTCACACGCGGAAGGTCGTCAGTTCAAGCCTGGACGGGAACATATTTTTTTCGTAAAAGCAAAGCTAACAGACTGCAAGGTTCTTTTTGCTATATTTGTAACAAGAGAAATCTTCATATAATTTAAATTTAGATAGTGATGAATGTATGTTGTGTCGATTCCTGATTTACCATGTAACAAGAGGCTACCCGTAGCCTATACTCGTACCGCGCACGATTACGAACTCTCAACGGATGAAGTGGAAGTCAGAAGTCAGAAATCAGAAATCGAAAGTCGGAAATCGGAAATCGGAAGTCGGAAATCAAAAGTCACGGAAATTTCCAATGTAGCGTAATACAGGTTACAATTTAGAGTACAACAAAGTAAATAAAAGTTAGTTAATGGAAAAGTATAGGCCACAATATATTTCTCTGCTTTGGTTTTATACACAACACTGAAATGAAACATATATAGTAGTGTTCTTTCCGGCCATATCTTTAGAATTGACGGTAGAAGCACGCCATTCAAATCTTGGTTTCGATATGTGGTCTTCAAATTTTTCATATTTTCCATAGGCCATAACATAAATTCTGACCAGCACTCCTTTAATCTGTAATTACTACCAGTAGGTTAATCAAATCTAAAACTAAACTAAAAAATGCAAAAGAGTTAGACAAATTAAAAAAAAAAAAAAACAAAAAAAAAAACGGCATAACCATGACTTGAACTGGCGGCCAGACTAGCGACCTTCGGCGTGTTAGGCGAAGCGATAACCACTACACTACGAGCCACTACACACATTCAAGGGAATATTACACACGATATCTGACTGCTTGTTGGAATGAAAAATTTGAATTACTGGGATGAACGGGATATTAATTACACTGTTACTCTAAGTGAAATAAGGATGCTCGAGACCATGATGTATATAAAAGAAAGGTAACTAAAAATCGCTTTTAAAAACGAACTCTTTCCTTCCCAGCAGTCGAATTCCTCGGTATTATAGTGGTGAAAAGGGATACCACTAGATTCCAGTCGACTGCATTGGACAATCCTCGGGAGACCGGGCTTCGATTCCAAGCCAGGGATACCGTTTTTTGTTACAATTAAACGGATGTGCTGGTTTCGAGTTTTCTAAAACTGTTTCTGTCCTCCACGGTAGCTCCTTCCATTGCTCTTCGTCATATCGCCTGTTTGATTTTGATCCCGATGAACTCCATAAAACACAGCTCTGAGAAAGTGGACAATTGAAAAGGAGATGGTCCAAAGATTCTAACGGGCAATTGTTGGTTTGCAACCATTCCCAAAGAAATTAACGAACAAAAGACATGGCGGCCATGTTGGATGACACAACAATAGAAGCCAATGAGAAATATTTTGTTCACTGTCATCCAACATGGCCGCCGTGACGTAAGGTGCCAACCACCTATTGCGAAAGAAATCGAAGGAAGTAGTCGCCAAAAGAAACCATACATTGACTTTCAGACCCCAAGTATTGCTTAATAAAAGAAATGCGTTGACAGCAAAACATTTCTCTGCATTATTCTTATATACAAACGTGTTTCCGGCCAGATTTGAACTGGCGACCTTCCGCGTGTGCGGCGGACGTGATAACCACTACACTACGGAAACCACGATGAACAGATCTATCAGAAATATACAAAATATTTGGCAGTTCTTTGTAGTAAAAAAATACCCGTTTCTAACACAAATACCAACAATATCGCACATAGATGCATATGAACGGGAGAAAGACAATCTTCCAGCGTTTGCTTCTCAGAGTAAAATAAAGACGCGCGAGACCTAAAGGTACGGATAAAAATAGGGCCCGGTCCCAGTGGGACCGTATGTTCTGCTGATATAGCGTAAATTGTGCAGCATACGAGCAAATGCCATTTGATAAACGATTTAAGTGCATTTTCTGATGAGCAGATATACTGGCAGGAACGCTGGATTTAAACTATTTTATCCATCTAACTTCAGTCGAGAGCAACGATAGGGAAAATACTGTCACTCGTCAACTTCTGTTTTTCGACTTCATCCATTGAGAGTTCGCCATCGTACGTTATGTCTCGGTGAGTAAACAGTCCCTCATTGCTGCGGAACGAGCGTAGCGAGTGAGCAGCAACATAATCAGGATTTAAGAGAAATATACGAAAAAAAAATATAAGCTAGGAAAAATTTCGATTTGATCGCTTTTTACCAGAATTCACTGCGCCACAAACACATTTTGGGCCACAATGCACTGCGCCACGAACAATAGCCTCGCTTGCTGCTTCAAGCTCAGTGTTGGCTGCGAGATTTGTAATAAAGTATTTTGGTCCAACATGTCCCAGTCGAAATCGGAACTTAAGTGTCGAAGACTACTACGAGTTGAGCGGGGACTGCGAGGCATGGCGATAGGACCGTTGAATGGCAAAGATTTTCGAAGATTGTACGGAATAAAAGACAAATTTATTTTGAAATCACTCCGACAGGGGTCGATGAGACTGAGCTGAGTTGAGCGCTTGGGGACGCGAACACACAGTAATTAACCTAAATTTTCACACCTTCCTCGTGGTGAACGCGTCCTTTACTCAACAATATTCTACAGACATTGCAGGAACTTGATGCGTGAATTACAAACCAAAATTACTCTTATTAGCTGTAATTTTCGTCGATTCATTCCGGTTACATTTGCTTTGCTTCCCCTCAAAAAACGAAAGAGAAAATTCTGTAATACCAGCGAGACGATAAAACAGCATTATTACAACAAATTTACCGCAGCAATTACTATCTTTTGGATACACTAGTCGCTCTTATTAATTTTGAGATGAAAGAGTTGTTTAACAAAGTTTCGCTCTGATTATACAGGATCCTGCAACTTGTTATTCTTGTAAATGCTGCGTTTTGCCAGCATACACACCTGCTTTAATAAAAGACGTTAAAGTTGAGAGAGAGAACGCAATCACAAGTTATACTGTAATACTGTGTGTGCGTAACATAACAACGCAGCCACGGTGACGAACGTTCAACGGATGAAGCGCTACCAGCGTAATCCGCGAGACTGAAGCTCTACATCTAAAATTTATAATAGGAAGTGGGAAGTCGGAAATCAGAATTCAGATATTGTAAGTTGGAAGCCGGGAGACGGAAATTAGAAGTTGTAAGTCGGGAGACGGAAGTCGGAAATCAGAAGTTGGAAGTCGGAAGTCGGAAATCAGAAATCAGAAGTCCCTCCTCGGCTTTCGTAAAGCTTTCTTATTCTACCATGGCAAAAAAATTGGGTGACATTTGCCTCTAATTTTTTTAACTCGTCCCCAGACCCCCAATTTGAGCCTTAAAATCACAGCGAAAACGTCATTTTTGGAAGGGAAAATCAAAATTTCGCCCAGTTATGTATTCTTTTTCGTAAATCCACACTTGGATTCCAGTAATTTGGTTATCATTCTATCTGGAAACGTTAAAATATTTTAAAAACTTAAAAAAAAAGTCCCGTCATTTTGACGTTGAAGTGACCAATGTCACGTAAAGGCTTGTATGGAGCTCAACCGCGCGGACATCGCTTTTAGCGAAATAACTCATTTTAATTGGTGTAATGTCAACATCCACACTCGGTTTTGAAGAAACTAGTATCTAGTGAACATTTTGGTGAGAAATATGATTTAGTTGGAGAGAAAAATTCCCGTCATTTTGCCATTTTTTCAGTGCAATATGCTTCGACTGAGCCCATTTCCGTCTCCCGACTTACAACTTCTAATTTCCGTCTCCCGGCTTCCAACTTACAATATCTGAATTCTGATTTCCGACTTCCCACTTCCTATTATAAATTTTAGATGTAGAGCTTCAGTCTCGCGGATTACACTGGTCGCGCTTCATCCGTTGAACGTTCGTCATCGTGCGTTGTTATGTCGCACACACAGTATTATTCCATGCTGTAAAGCTATAAAACCGGCAATTGCCGCGTTATATAAAGCCTTGTTGAAAGTAACTTGTAATTGCGTTCTCTCTCGCAACTTTAACGTCTTTTATTAAAGCAGGTGTGTATGCTGGCAAAACGCCCTTCGAAGGACACAACCCGTATAACCAGACGAAAGTTTGTTAAACAACTCTTTCATCTCAAAATTAGTAATAGCGATGAGGGACTGTTTACTCACCGAGTCATAACGTACGATGGCGAACTCTCAATGGATGAAGTCGGAAGTATGACGAGTGACAGTATTTTCCCTATCGTTGCGCTCGACTGATGTTAGATGGATAAAATAGTTTAAACTCAGCGTTCCTGCCAGTATATCTGCTCATCAGAAAATGCACTTAAATCGTTTATCAAATGACATTTGCTCGTATGCTGCACAATTCACGCTATATCAGCAGAACATACGGTCCCACTGGGACCGGGCCCTATTTTTATCCGTACCTTTAGGTCTCGCGCGTCTTTATTTTACTCTGAGAAGCAAACGCTGGAAGATTGTCTTTCTCCCGTTCATATGCATCTATGTGCGATATTGTTGGTATTTGTGTTAGAAACGGGTATTTTTTTACTACAAAGAACTGCCAAATATTTTGTATATTTCTGATAGATCTGTTCATCGTGGTTTCCGTAGTGTAGTGGTTATCACGTCCGCCTTACACGCGGAAGGTCGCCAGTTCAAATCTGGCCGGAAACACGTTTGTGCGAGAGTAAGAGTAATGCAGAGAAATGTTTTGCGTCTACACATTTTTTTTATTAACCAAAACTTGTGGTCTGATAGTCAATGTATGGTTTCTTTTGGCGACTCCTTCCTTCGATTTCTTTCGCAATTTAACGTTAGAATCTTTGGACCATCTCCTTTTCAATTGCCCTCTTTCTCAGAGCTGTGTTTTATGGAGTTCATCGGGATCAAAATCAAACAGGCGATATGACGAAGAGCAATGGAAGGAGCTACCGTGGAGGACAGAAACGGTTTGTTACTCAGAGTAACAGTGTAATTCAGGGGTGTAATTAATATCCCGTTCATCCGAATAACTCAAATTTTCCATTCCAACTGGCAGTCAGATATGCATGTGTAATTTTACCCTGATTTTATTTTACATTTTATTTTACAGTTTAATTTTACACGCGGAAGGTCGCCAGTTCAATTCTGTCCGGAAACATGGCGGTTACCTTTTTTTTTTATCTGCCTAAATCTTTTGCATTTTTTAGTTTAGTTTTAGATTCGATTAACCTACCAGTAGTAATTACAGATTAAATGAGTGCTGGTCCAGAATTTATCTTATGGCTTAAGGAAAATATGACTGAAAAATTTGAAGACCACACATCGAAACCAAGATTAGAATGGCGTGCTTCTACCGTTCATTTTATAAGATCTGGCCGAAAGAACACTGCTATATATGTTTCATTTGTTGTGTATAAAACCAAAGCAGAGAAATATATTGTGGCCTATTCGTTTCCATTAACTAACTTCTATTTACTTTGATGTACTATAAATTGTAACCTGTATTACGCTATATTGGAAATTTTCAACCGAGGAGGGACTTCTGATTTCCGACTTCTGTCTTCTGTTCTGCCGGACATAATAAATAATGATCAAACCGGTTTCTTTGAAAAACAGATTCATAGGAGAAAATATCAGACTTATTGAGAGTATTATTAACTATACAGATATGGAACAAATCCCGGGCCTTTTGTTATTTGTAGATTTTGAAAAAGCCTTCGATAGTTTAAAGTGGTCTTTTGTAGAGAAAACACTGAGACACTTTAACTTTGGAACATCCTTGGTAAGCTGGGTTAAACTTTTTTATATGAACATAAGCAGTTGTGTCCTTAACAATGGATGGACATCCGACTTCTTTTCTTTACATCGTGGAGTAAGACAGGGGTGCCCACTGTCTCCCTATTTATTTATCCTAGGTGCTGAAATCTTGGGTAACGCAGTAAGAAAGGATACAGAAATTCGCGGTATCAAATTGGGTAACTCAGATTGTAAACTGTCCCAATAGACTGTCAAAAGAGCTCTGAGCCCTCCGCAAATTGCTCTCCGCAAATTGCTATTCAATATTTTAGAAAAGGAGGATGACTATATTCAAATCTCCATGATTATTAATAAAGTATAAGTACATAGATACACTTACTATAGTCAGAGAATCCTTGTCTTAATTCAATTAGATCACTTAACTTCTGTGTTTTTATTCATTATTATGTGCAATCTGCAAGGCTTTTCAATAGTATAAGGTTTTTGATTTTGTAGATATTTGTATTTTTCATGTACTTGTTTTGCCCCGCCCCGATTAGCTTTCCAGCTATTTGCAGGGCAAACAAATCAGTCAACTCTTTCTTTATTATACTAAGTATACATTGTTGTTGTTGTTGTTGTTGTTTCTTGTTAAATAAATTGTTGTTGTTGCAGATGACACAACAATGATTCTAGATGGCTCAGAGCGTTCTTTTTCGAGAATATTATACATACTAGACATATTTGCAAATATATCAGGTTTGAAAGCAAACTATGAGAAAACTGAAGCCCTCTGGATAGGTTCACACAAGAATACTAATGCTGTTATTCCTTCGAGTAAACCTATCCTTTGGGCAGAGGGAAAGGTCTACGCCTTAGGAGTTTGGTTCTCGACCTCGAGGCCAGCCAATATTGACAATAATTTCACTGAGAAAATCGAAAAGATTAAAAAAAAATCCTCGGGAGCTGGTCGGCCAGAAGACTCACACTTATGGGTAAAAGCTCTAGCAGTATCTCACATTGTTTACGTTTTGTCCTCCCTTCCGACAGCGAAAGGGGTCATAAGGGAAATTAACACTCTATTATACGATTTTCTTTGGGACAATAAAGGGGACAAAATAAAAAGAACAGAAATGATCAACGATTACAGTAGGGGGGGGGGGGGGGGGGGGGGGGCTAAAGATGATTGATATTGCTAATTTTAACCAGGCCTTAAAAATGAAATGGCTAAAAAGCTATTTAGATGATCAAGATACAGGGAAATGGAAGCTTTTCTTTAACCATCGACTAGCACAATTTGGAGGGAAATTAGTTTTCTAGGGAAACTTAAGCCCTAAAGACGCTCATTTACTTAATCTGCGAGGTCCGTTTTTAGCTGAGATAATGGAATATTGGACGACCCTGAACTATAAGGACAACAATATAGATTTCACGTCAGCTCAGATCTGGCACAACTCCCTCATAAAAATAGAGAACAAACCAATTTTCTATAAATCTTGGTTCACCGCAAGTGTGAAAGATGTTAAAGATATCCTCGATACGGACGGAAATTCTATATTAAGCTATATTACATTTACCTCTAAATATAGAATCAAGACTAACTTTCTAGAATTCTATAAGGTAGTATCAGCCCTTAAACTGTTCAGGCAAAAGTGTTCTCAACAACCCAACAGAGGACCCAAAATTAAGACCTTTGGGCAAACATTATTAGTCTCAAAAAAAGCCTGTAAAACCGTTTACAAATCAATCATAAAAAAAGGCCACCCCTCTTAAAAGCCAGGGAAAATGGCTGTCTAAGGAAACTATAATAGGAAATGCGAACGTGAAGTGGGAGAATTCATATCGTCTCCCCTTTCTGTGTACAACAGAAACAAAGTTACGAGTGTTCCAATTTATGTTCCTTCACAGACGAATAGCAACAAATGACTTCCTCTTTAAAACTGGCCTAAAACAAGCAGACTCGTGTTCTTTCTGCGGCGAATTAACCGAAACCCTTGTACACTTGTTCTGGTATTGCAGTTACACTCAAAAATTTTGGAAAGACATTTATTCATGGATAACTCAAAACACCACCTTAAACAAATCTATTGTCTTTTCTCCTCTTATCTGTCTTGGACTAATTGACAATATCTCTGATTTATTACTACATCACCCTTTCCTTATCGCCAAACGATATATTTACACATGTAAGTTAAATAACTGCATCCCTGTGCTACAGGTTTATATACAAACCGTTTTGAACTCCATAGAAATTGAATAAGAGATTGCTTCTAATAATAACAATATGTCTTCCTTCAAAAACAAATGGGGCCCTCTTAAATTTTGCCCTTCGGACAAATAAACTTGCTATCATTAAAAAAGTTCCAAAAGTTAACCCTATTCGGCCTGGGGGGGGGGGGGGGGGGGTGGCACAAAGTGCCCGCGCTAACTTTGAACGTTCATAACTTCTTTAATATGTATTCAAACGCCATCAAACTTTGTGACTTTTCCTAAAATTTATTTGGCAACAATTTCATATGACAATTTCTTGATCACGTGACTTGATGTTTCCATGGCAACAAGATTTTGGCAGCCATGTTTTTTTAAATTTGCATATTTGTACCTTTGAATGAAGAAAAACAATGTTTATTGGTATAACTTTTATATTTTTACGTCATTTAGCGTTTATTTATTGGTTTTGATTAATTTTGAGTCAATTTGGACGGTTTTTAAGAGGTTTTGAAAAATTTCAGAAATCCAAGATGGCGGATCCAAGATGGCGGCCATATAGCTAATTACCTAATAACTACGTCATATGACGTCATCGTTCCATTATGCGGACCACAAAGGAGACAGTTTCGGACGTACTATGTACCCTCTAAGTTTCATTGTCGTAGCCTTAATGTTCTTGAAGTTACGAAGGGGGGGCACAATGTGCCCCCCCCCCCCAGGCTCAGGAACTCAAAAAAAGCCCAGGCCGAATAGGGTTAAAAGAGGGCAGAAACAAATTAAATGCAAATGCAAAGCTCTTTTTAGTTGGTAGGACAGACTCCTTATTTTTTTGTTTTACCTTTTAATTTGCAACTTTGTAAATAGTAGTCAAATTTGTAAACGTTTTAGGGCTCAAGTAGTTGTAAATGCTGTAACATTGTATTTTTTTCTTTTTATCTCTCGTACGTTGTTTTTTTTCCCTCTATGTAAATGTAGCTATTGTCAGTAGAAGTGTTGTAACTAAATAAATGTTATTAATAAAAAAATAAATAAATAAATAAAAAGCAAAAAAAAAAGTCTCATTAAGGTGTCCGACGTCCCTCTGGACGGTATGATTTGGGCTTGACTATTGTTCAGTGTCTTCTGAATCTTTTGCGTTACACCATTTGGTGATCACAGCTTCCGCAACACCAAGACAATGCCGCTTTCGTGATCCCTACGGTGCCCTGTGGTTGATTCATGCACTGTACAATAGAAGTGATTTTACTTCACCTGCCCGTGCAATAAAACTGTTTATCCATAAGTTAATGTAAGCAATTTTTTCTCACTACATGCCTGTTACCATATCACGATAAATTAAGTTATGACAGGTGTCCGCGACTACTGTGGCAGTAGGTATACAGCGGGAAATGAACGCCGCCCGATCAACCGCCACGTAGCAGCTACAGTAATACAGTAATACGCAAAAAAATGTTAAAAATGTGGCCGTTCTTTTGCATGGTCATGCTTTGCATTTTAGAGCGGCTTTATAGAGCCTCTACCGGTTTAATCGTTTTAACCCCATTCTGCCTGGGGGGGGGGGGGGGGAGCATGGTAACAAGATTTTGACAGCTTTGTTTTTTGAAATTTGCATATTTATATCTTTGAGTGAAGAAAAACAATGTTTATTGGTATAACTTTTATATTTGTACGCCATATAGCGTTTATTTATTGGTTTTCGTTAATTTTGAGTGAATTTCGACGGTTTTTAAGAAGTTTTTAAAAAATTCAGAAATCCAAGATGGCGGATCCAAGATGGCGGCCGTACAACTAATTACCTAATAACTACGTCATATGACGTCATCGCGTCATTGTGCGGAAAGCAAAGGAGACAGTTTTGTACGTATTATGTACCCTCTAGGTTTAATTGTCATAGCCTTAATGTTCTTGAAGTTACGAGGAAGGGGGGGGGGGGGGCACAAAGTGCCCCCCTCCCCCCTCCCCTGGCTCAGAAACTCAAAAAAGCCCAGGCTGAATAGGGTTAAGAAAGTAATCTGAAGCTTATAGGAGAGGTTGGAATACTGTATTAAGTGAATATTTTTTTTTTCAGTTTCCTTCAGTATCAGTTGTCAAATAATATGGGTAGTTTTCATCCAACAGTGTATCGTAGTTTCCGTAGTGTAGTGGTTATCACGTCCGCTTAACACGCGGAAGGTCGCCAGTTCAAGTCTGGCCGGAAACATGGCGGTTACTTTTTTTTTTTTTTAATTTGCCTAAATCTTTTGCATTTTTTAGTTTATTTTTAGATTCGATTAACCTACCGGTAGTAATTACAGATTAAATGAGTGCTGGTCCAGAATTTATCTGACTTATGGCTTATGGAAAATATGACTGAAAAATTTGAAGACCACACATCGAAACCAAGATTAGAATGGCGTGCTTCTACTGTTCATTCTTAAGATCTGGCCGAAAGAACACTGCTATATATGTTTCATTTGTTGTGTATAAAACCAAAGCAGAGAAATACATTGTGGCCTATACGTTTCCATTAACTAACTTTTATTTACTTTGCTGTACTCTAAATTGTAACCTGTATTACGCTATATTGGAAATTTTCAAGTGTATAAACGAAAGCCGAGGAGGGACTTGTGATTTCCGACTTCTGATTTCCGTCTTCCGACTTCTAAATTCCGACTTTCAACTTCTGAATTCCAACTTCCCACTTCCCACTTCCTATTCTAAATTTTAGATGTAGAGCTTCAGTCTCGCGGATTACACTAGTCGCCCTTCATCATCCGTTCAAAGTTCGCCATGATGTGCGTTATTAAGTTACGCACACGCAATATTATTCCATGCTGTAAAGTTATAAAACCGGCAATTTCCGCATTACTAATGCCTTGTTGGAAGTGACTTGCAATTGCGTCCTCTCTCTCTACTTGAACTTTTTTTCTTAAAGCAGGTGTGTATGCTGGTAAAACTCCTTTCGAAGGGCACACCGCATTTACAAGAATGATAAGTTGTAGGAACCTTCAGGAGTTACCTATGTATTAATGAACTCTGGTAATTATTTTGTAAATATTCAATTAGTAAAATTCATTATTTCATGCTTTGATCTCCGCAATAATCAAATTATCAATCCAGACTAATGTGTCTTAATTGAATTTTCCCTTTCTTTATTATATTATTGTTATTTCATTTCGTTATGTTGTAAAGCTACTTGTTGTTGTTGTTGTTGTTGTTGTTGTTGTTAAACACCTCTTTCATCTCAAATTTAATAATAGCGACGAAGGACTGTACTCACAGAAACATAACAACGCACAATGGCGAACTCTCAATGGATAAAGTGCGACTAGTATTATCCGCGAGTCTGTAGCTCTAAAATTTAAAACAGGAAGTCGGAAGTCGGAAATCAGAAGTTGACGAGTGGCTGTATTTTCCGTATCGTTGCGCTCGACTGAAGTTTGATAGATAGTTTAAGCGCAGCGTTCCTGCCAGTATATCTGCTCAACAGAGAATGCACTCAAATCGTTTGTCAAATAGCATTATTTGTTGGTATGCTGAACATACTTATTTATTTAACTTCTCCAGACTTGGCAGGTACACCACAACAGCTTATATTCGCGAGCATCTTTATTTCACTCTAAGAATCAACCGCTGGAAGTTGATTACATCAGAAAGATATGAAAGTTGGCATTAATAGATAAAAAAAGGTGAAAAAGTTGGAAAACAATCAATCAATGTAAACAGTCAATCATTGAAATTTTCATACATGAGATGTTTGTGAAATTACGTTTTTCGTATTGTTAAAATAACAGAATTTAATGTTGTAATATTTGAAAAGTAAACTTTATTAGATTTACTATTATGGAATTTGTTAAAATTAAGTATAATCTGACGAATTCGGTTACAGAAATACTTATTAATTGAAAGTATTTTATATAAATTTTAAAACGTTGATGTTCTTATATATTGGTTAAAATTATGATAACTGTTTGGCCAATAAAATGGTTTGCTTTAGTCTTTTAATAGCGTAAAAAGACACAAAAACAAGAGAAAAACAAAAATTTGCAGAAAGAAAGATAGCACAGGCAGAAAGATTGAAGAGGTGCTGAGAAAGGTACAATTCAGAAAGAAAATTGTTTTGTAAAATCGACTCGTGGCGTCTTTTATAATCCATTGCAGTATTGATTTCTGTGTACTTTGAGTGATTTTACGGAGAATTGAAATGACGACATGAGTTTTCCATGACAATAACAAGAACTCTACGTGGGCCGTTGAATAAGGGAATGACAAAGGAAAGCTTGGAATATTTCTGAATCAGGGTTTATTGTGAAATAACACATGTAGTGGCAGTAGTAGTAATCTGAAACTGCAGAAAAAATAACAATCGCTGTATATTGAATGATTTGAAATATATCAGAAAACACTGGCAAAAACAAAGTTCGACGAAATAATATGAAAACTCACGTCTGTCCAAGCTCGTCCGAGCATTGAAATACAAAACAGAAAACAGCTTAGAAAATCAAGACTTTAAAAACAACATTTACGTGCTGTAAAGTTTTTTTAAGGCTTGGAAAATCCATTTGAAGTCGCAGATCGGTTTTAATTTACAATAGTTTGAAGTCAAATAATTAACGCGTAAACAAATTTAAACATTAGGTCATCTACACTGGATGAAATAATGGATTTGACCACATTTGGCTCCAAGACAAATATGATGTTACATTTGTCCTGGTCGCGAAGACGACAAATGTGTGACAAATATGTTATCATATTTGTCCCTGATAAATGCAAGACCAATACTGTTTGAATATGAAGCCATATTTAGTTCAAAGACAAATATTAGACAAAATAGACAAATGTGCTCAACGTCTTGCGAGCCCTATTTCTCCCCACGGAGACGTTTTTTTATTCGTGTCCCCGCTTGTATGGTCTATTCAGTTTCACTAATAAATGTACTTTGTATCTAGATCACGCAGATTTGGGCATTTTTTGTCTGGATCAAAAGTGTGATTTTTACTAAAACTGACTGAATATTGGTAGAGAGGCCCATACAAGGAAATATGTGACCAGAACAGAACCACTATGGCCGCAATCACCACCGCTAAATCTGCACTGAGGCATTCCTTATGATCCTCAAAACTATCGTGGGATTCCAAGCAACTTCAGAATCTCTCTCGTTGTCGCTGGTGCTATTGTCACTTTCAAAGGCATTTTCTTTTCTCTCTGCAATTTGTCACACAGTGACTACAGTAATGCCGCTTTTTCGCCATTTAGAAAAGATATTGAGCTATTAAAAAGAAATGACAAGAACTCAGACGAGCCACTGCACTCCAGCGTGAACAAAAATATGCAAATTTTCGGATGTGCATGCGCAGTTAATCCCTGAAGTACTGAAGGCCCTCACGTGACGCTTTTCCTCCAATCCGTGATAAACGTGTTGGTAGTCCTTGGACATTAGCATAATCGGCGGGATTTTGAGCGTCACTTCATATTTAAAGCGTCCTTCGTCCATGTGTCGATCTTTAACCAAAAAAATTCCTCCGCTGTTTTGTAATATGACTCACAGAAACAGATCGAGCAATACAGGGAGTGATTTTGATGAGTTGCCCGAGTCACCGCCAGCCGACCTAGGCACTTTCAACGTCGAACGGTAAGCTTTTACATGTAAACGTGACTTGCTGTTAGTGTAAAATAGTGTTGGAGAACTGATCAGCAATTCACTCATTTTGCTCTTTGAATATTTAGACAACTCCGGGGACAACTCCAGTTGTTTCTCGAGGGCAAGACCGTCCGCAGATTTCCGTCGTGAGATCTCGATCTGAAAATCGCATCCGTCGTGATTTGCAGCTTGGCAGTACGGAAATTCGGCAGTACTAGTTATACTGAAGAGACCAGTCGCCTCCACTCGCTTGCCGATTCGCTTGCCAGTCTTGCCTTCAATTCTGCCCTGCAGAACGCCATCTTCCTCATCGAGCAGCCGATCAACTCCAGCCGGCACGCTACTGGTAAATGCTACATGTAGAGCGAGTTGTTGCGACTATGAGCGGCAGTTTGACGCGCTTCAGCGAACACTTGCTTTTCTCAATGAAAAAAATGACAACTTACAAGGCCAACGGTCAGCACCCGCAATGGCAGAAAAAAGGAAAAGTGAAAACCTTCCACGAGATATGGTGGTGAGTATTTTGATTATTTGAACTTTGAAAAGTCACGTTATTGATATGAAAACAGCATGTTGGTAACGTGCTGATTTCATGCGCACATCCATCACAACGGCCATTTTGTTTTTAACCCTATCCAGACCGGGGGGGGGGTCTTTTGGAGCCCGCTCGAACTTTGAAGTTGTGTCGTTTCAAAACGGTCGATGCAATGACCATCAAATTTGGTGACTTTTCCTAAAATTTATCTGGAAACATTTTCCCGTTAGTGTCCATTGTCCACCGACATTGATGTCTCCATAGCAACCGCTTTTTGACACCTATGTTTTACAAAATTGGCATTTTTCGCTTTAATCAAGATTATTTCAAAGTTTTCTTGTTGAATTAATATTTTCCACCTAATTTATCGATAATTGATCAAATTATGTATAATTATTTATTAATTAAAGTTAATTAACGATAATTTTAGGAAAGTGTGGAATATGAAATGTCAAAATCCAGGATGGCGGATCGAAGTTTTATTACAGGTCTTTTCTCTCTATAATTTTATTATTGGTTCATATTTTGGATTGTAAAACATTTGCCCACAATAAACTAAGCTTTCGCAGTCCATTTGCGTTATTTTTTGGTGTTTTTACTGCAATAAACACGTTTGGACTTATTCAAGATGGCAGATCCAAGATGGCGGATCCAAGATGGCGGACACTAGAATGGGAAATTTATTTACCTGTCTGTGTAATTCCATTATCTCTAAACATTTATTGTCAAAATATCATAAAAAATGTCCTTTTCACTTGACCAAGCTTTTTTGAATTCATTAGGTACATGAAAAGCCATAATTTGCAAAGTTATCTATTCCAGTTTTTAAGAAAAGGTACACATCACTTCTATGACGTCACATGCTGTTACCATGGTAACAAAGTGTACGAATTCATTAACTTTTACTCCTGCATCAATATGTGAAAGTTTCGTATGAACACTACCGTTTGTTTCAGAGATATGCCTTATAGAACGTTTGAGTTGGTTATTTCATTGTATATGACGTCATAATGACGTCACTGTTATTGTTAACAACAAAAACAGTGTTAGTAAACATAAGACTTTTATCAAATAGGTAGCTGTTAAAGTATTGTTGTATTGTTGTTATATGTTCAAAATTGAGAAAATATTAATGAAAGACTGTTTTAGCCAATAAAATCGAATATATGACGTCATGGTGACGTCACGTTACGTCATTATAACACCAAAGTATCTGTAGTTACTAGAATTCATGACAACATTATCCTGTGTAAATTTGGTGGCCACATAGCATAAACGGTTTCAAAGTTACACGGGGGGGGGGGGGGGGGGGCTTCTGGAGCCCCCCACCCCCCCCCCCCCCCCCCGGTACCAGACGGTCAAAAAAAGCCCGGTCTGGATAGGCCACATAAATAAGTGAATTCAACTGTGAAGTTTATTATTGAGTTATTGTAGTATGTAGTTTTAAAGAAGCTTTGTCATGATATTTTAAGTCATTTTTCTGATTTACAAAATTACTTTTCAAATTTAGTTTTCTAAGTTAGAAAAACACCAAAGAGGTAATAACTGCGATGATCATTTTTTCACTTCAAAGAAGTAAAAATAAACCAAAAAGGAACAAGGATGGTTAAGATTGGGGAAGATTGAGATAGATTACGAATGACAGACGTGAAAAACTTGGCCAGATTTTTAAGATGCGCCTGGTTTTCATACATGTATGTTGGGAAAATCTCAGAAGCTCAGGGATTTCACTGTTTTCCACAGTCCCAGATTTAAACAACACAATGATCCAATGAGGACGCAAAGCAAATACACATGACCAAGTTGCGATTGGTTTAGGTTTTACATGTGATTGTTTGAATAGGTGGCGTGAGTTTTTTAAACCAATCACAGAGTGTACGTCATAAAGCAAAACCAAAGCAATTCCAGATTTAATTTTTGATACTCAATTGAAAACCACTTTAAAATAGTTTGTACATGTACTTATCACTGCAAAGTTTTATGATATGATGAACTGTGAAGTGCATATGAGGCTAGATCTCGCTCCTGGTGGTTTGTTTAAATCAACTACAGCTGTAAGTCTTCTAGTAAAGTATTTGAGACAAGATAAGAACATAACAGAAACATTAGAAGATCATAATTATAATGTACACAAGGATGGATGGTCAAAATTTAACCAACAAGATTACAACAGCCTTTTGGCATCACAAAAAAAGGTTCAGGCAGTTTGTGCACAAACTTGATCTATGCTGCTAAGAACTCATCCAGTTGGTGCTTTGTCATGAATGTAGAGCTGAGTTTCCCTCGCGGTATATTCTGTAGAAATTTAGGTGTGGAGCTTGCTCTTTCGTTCTTTCAAATAATCAGAGATCACCCAAAAGTAGCCTGATCTATCCTATCAGTCTATTTGAAGCCAACATTTATCTTATTTATTTTTTTATTTTTATTTTTTTTATTTATTACTCATGCGCGAAGCGGCATGAGGTAAGGTTTCGGCTCCGTTTTTGTTGTTATTACTCATGCGCGTAGCGGCATGAGGTAAGGTTTCGGCTCCGTTTTTCTTGTTATTTTTATTATTATTATTATTATTATTTTTATTTTTTGTGTCACGATTTTGCATGCAAATTTATGCACGCATATTTTAAATTGTACACTTCCGGTTCATAGCTTTTCCACTACACTTCCTGTTTAGTGACTTCTGGCTACTCTCACTTCCGGTAAAAGAGCGTTACTCAAGTGTCACGACAGCGTCTCCTACAACCCTACTTACATTAGCAATGTTCATGTTTGGTATATATAAGTCTTAGAAGAATCATTCCCTTCATTGTGGTACAGCCTACTTACGCATGCGCATGAGTATAGGCTGCTAGGAGCCTCTTGTTTTTATTATTTTTATTATTTTTATTTTTTGTGTCACGATTTTGCATGCAAATTTATGCACGCATATTTTAAATTGTACACTTTCGGTTCATAGCGTTGCCACTACACTTCCTGTTTAGTGACTTCCGGCTACTCTCACTTCCGGTAAAATTGCGTTACTCAAGTGTCACGACAGCGTCTCCTACAACACTACTTACATTAGCAATGTTCATGTTTAGTATATATAAGACATAGAAGAATCATTCCCTTCATTGTGGTACAGCCTTCATTTCCAAAACAATCAATAGTAAACAACGTGGTTTGCAGGAACGATGACTGAATGAAAGGAGTACTCTTCGCCATGTCGGACATCTTCTTATCATCTTCTTATCTTCTTATCATCTTCTTCTCATCTTCTTATCTTCTTATCATCTTCTTAACTTACTTACGCATGCGCATGAGTATAGGCTGCTAGGAGCATCTTGTTTTTTTTTTTTAATAAACTTTTATTCGCTTACTTACGTACAATATATACTAATATATACTGCTACTTTGAGACCTATACAGACTATATTACACATACATATACTTTATCTTTAGCACTTCGGAAGCTATCATGATTTTTTACAACATTCCAATAACCGCATTCTCATTTAAGTAGCATAGCGTTACAACAAAAACTAATTTACATAATTTACAGATGCTATTTCCACATACTTGCACAAACACACACATTCATACATACACACGCACGAAAAAAAAAACAAAGAACAAAAAAAAAAAAAAGAAGAAGGCAGAAAATAAAATAAAAGGGAGTTTCCGAGGAACGGTAATCAGGTCAAGAATGGATGAGCTTTTCAACTTTCCATTGAATCATTTGATTATGAAAGAATTCGTTATAGCTGATTGGCCTTTATAGAACTTTACAAGAATAAAAATATTGTTTGACATGCAAGAGAAGGAGATTTAATTTTCCCTTATACTAGCAGATAAAGAAAAAGCTTCAAAAGGGAGGTTTAGCAGTGCCTCTGACGGGGATAGCTTTACATTAGTACGGTGATGTAGATTAAGCCAATGCAAAGAAGCGTCGAGTAGATTCTGAAATTCAGAACAGCTTAAAAAAGCATGCTCGATAGAGTCAGGTTCATTACACAGTACACAATTTGCATTATTTGTAATTTTAAATAGATATAGTTCTTTGTTAGTAACAAGAATGCGATGGTGCAGTTTAAACGAAAATTGTCGAAGTTTATTATCAGTGGTAATTTTATAACTGTTTTTTTTTATAGAGCATTCCCACGTATCAGCAATTTGAGGATGATTTCTTCTCCATGAATTAATTGCAGTTAATTGGCACAACTGCCGAGTTCTCCATACGTAACTCATAGAACTGTTTACAAAGAAATTGATCAAAGTCAATAGACTTATTGTTCGAAAGAAGGAATGCATTTTTTGCCAGAAGTAGATCCAGTGGAGTGTCATCTTGCAGGGCGGCTTTTATTTTAAGTTGCCTGGGGATAGCTGATATAAGCTGGCAGTACTGAAGAAAATTTGTATGAATATTATATTTCTCCTTAAACTCGTGGAAAGAAAGAAAACCTCCGGAGTTATTTAGCAAATCTTTAACAGAAACTACTTTCTTAGCAAACCAAGCTTTCCAAAACACGGGCGTATTATCGATTAGATTGTCCTTGTTATTCCACAGAATAAGATCTCTCTTCCACGGATCGTCGTAGTTATTACGAAGTTCATGAAAGAACTGGAGAAGTTCACGATAAAAAATAGGTAATTGCTTATTTAAATATTTGATGTCGTAATTGCAATTTAAGAGAAACAAAAGGCCACTATACTTCTTAAGGTAATAGTTGGGAACTGCTTTCCAGTTGTCTTTTGAGTCACTCAATAGTCTTCCAATCCAACTAAGACGCAAAGCTTTCACCGCCGTTCTAAAGCAAGAAAAACCTATTCCTCCTTTAGATCGCGGCTGATACAATACCTGCCTTTTTATCCTGTCCGTCTTATTTTTCCATAGGAAAGCAAAAAGTTTTTTTTGAGTTGGATTTACAACTTGTTCAGGGACTGATAACATTGAGGCGGCGTAAATAAGTTGGGAAACTCCTAGGGATTTTGCCAACATAGTTCTACCAAAAAGTGTTAAGTCACGTGATAACCATAGGTTAAGTTTGGTCTCTATTTTTTTGATTTTAATAAAAAAATGTTTTTCTCCTTGTTGCTTTCTTTATTATGAGAAATAAACGTTCCAAGGAATCGAATTGGTTCTCGTGGACAATCAAATCCCAAAGGCTTGTTCTTATTATGTTTATTGGAACCAATCCATATTGCTTTCGATTTTTTGCGTTTAATTGCAATCACAATTGCAATTGTGCACAAACTTGATTTATGATGCTAAGAACTCATCCAGTTGGTGCTTTGTCATGAATGTAGAGCTGAGTTTTCCTCGCAGTATATTCTGTAGAAATTTAGGTGTGGAGCTTGCTCTTTCGTTCTTTCAAATAATGAAAGATCACCCAAAAGCAGCCTGATCTATCCTATCAGTCTATTTGAAGCCAGTGTAAGAAATTCCTTGCAGTCTTCGTGTTTCCCTAGTGTGAATTTGGCTTACGATTGCTGTTTTTGGTTCTGTTGATCAGTCAACTTCTTTATTGTATTTTGAGAAAGAGAAGTCATGACTTGATTACTGAAGAAAAAAAGGTATTTAGCACTGGTGTAAATAAATCAAGTAAGGTTTAATGTAACTTTGAATCAATAATTTATAAATGTCTATAATGTTTTGTAGCCTCATAATTTTTTGTAAACCTTTTCTTTATTTAAATTAAATTGTTGTTTACAACACTTGTTAGCGAGAGTTACAGTAAAATAGAGTTATATAGTGATAGTTTTGGTATTTCAATAGCATAATATTTTTATTGTAAAAAAAAATATGCAAGAATTTTAAGTTTAATTGCAAATAAAACAGTTGTCAACCTTTCATGTGTTGAATTTCTTTTTGACTACATGTATCTGTCCATTCTATGTATTTAGTTTGGACTAACTGGCATTCATCATTTCGTGTGAATGTATATGGAAGTTTTAAGGGTATAAGCTGACAAATTTGCCATTAGCTTCAATTTAATTAAAATGATAGTTTTTCAAGACAAGATCACAGATACTATACTTTAATTACCGAGATGAAACAACACATAAAAAAAAAGGCAGGGCACAATTTTGTGAAAGGAAGTGTACCCCAAAATTTGGAAAGCCCATATGCCCCTGGTAATTAAAATAATTAAAGATGACATTTGCTCCGCATTTGTCCTTTCAAATGTTGTCTTTAAACACGTTTGTCTGCATTTGAACGGAACAAATGAGACATTTGTCTTGCATTTACATCGTATTTGTCCATGTTTGCCACTAGAGCAAATGCATCATTATCCTATTTATCCTCAGGACAAATACCATATTTGTCTCTCAATTAAATATGGACAAATATGACAAATGTCACATTTAAACGAGGGTCTCAATGGGGTTAACCGTTAGCCGTAAAACGGCCCAAAAGTTAGTCGTTAGGCGTAAAAATTGAAAAAGTTTAATCAATAGGCGTAAAAAATATTAAAAAATATTAACAGAAAAAAAAATGATTTGTCATTTGCCATCTTTTGTCAAGACTGTCATGTTGTTATGTGAGTTTGTGTCGTATCCCAGAATGGGAATTAATTTTGTACTTTTAAAACAATGGAAATTAATTTTCAACATTTCTGTTGACCGTAACGAGAAGAAACTAACCGTCAGCCGTAAAAAGACCAAAATTTTTACCGTTAACCGTAAAAGCCACCACCCCTTTGAGACCCCCTTAAACCATATTTACACTACATTTATCTTATGTCGAATCTAATTTTTCGCCCAGTGTAGTTGTGTCACGTTAAGACATGTTTTAAATTCACCGAAACAAAATTTGGTTTATTAGAACTTTTACAAACGGCAGCGAAACTTCACACATTTAACAGCAACATTTACAGGTTACAATTTAAATTACAACAAAGTAAATAAAAGTTAGTTAATGGAAAAATATAGGACACAATATATTTCTCTTCCTTGGTTTTATACATAATAAATGAAACATATATAGCAGTCGTCTTTCCGGCCAAAATTGACGGCAGAAGCATACCTTTCTAATCTTGGTTTCCCTATATTGTCTCAGTGAGATTTTTCATGCTTTCCATAAGCCATAAGCTAATTTCTGGAGCAGCACTTCTTTAATCTGTGATTACTTCTAGTAGGTAAATTAAATCTAAAACTAAACTAAAAATGCAAAAGATCTAGGCAAAAAACAAAATAAAAATAATGCACCTGCCATGTTTCCGGCCAGGCTTGAACTGGCGACCTTCCGCGTGTTAGACGGACGTGATAACCACTACACTACGGAAACCACGACACAAATCACACATGATATCTGACTGCTGATTGGAATGTGAAATTGGAGTTAATAGGATGAACGGGATATTAATTACCAAAAGGTCTAGATGTTAGCAGGCAGGTTATAATTTTAAGAAAAACGACAAAACGTTTTAGTTTGAAAAACATGTTTCGACAGCAACTTCTGTCATCTTCAGTTAATTAATAATAATAATAATAATAATTTTATATCCAAATCATTACAATAGTGCTTGATAAACCGTTACATTGTAATTGTAAACCGCTACATTACTGGGACCCTAAGTAATCATTGTCCCCGGGATTCTCTTCCCACTTCACCTACATTTTACTTTAAGCTGCCCTATACAGGCCATTTTTCTGTCGTTACTCAGAAAAAGATTCGTCACTTTATCAAGCACTATTGTAATGATTTGGATATAAAATTAGTTTTTTCTTCCTTTAAGATAGGCAACATGTTTAGCGTGAAAGACCCTGTCCCTGACGGGCTTCGTTCGCGTGTGGTTTATAAGTTTGTATGTGCGGGCTGTAATGCCTGTTATGTCGGCGAAACAACCCGGCATTTTTCCACACGCGTGCGTGAGCACTTAGTCAATGACAGGACCTCGCACATTTTCAAACATCTACTGAATTCTGAACATTGCCGTACCTTGTGTTCACAAGATTGTTTTCATATTTTAGATCACGCTTCTACGAGTTTCCAACTTAAGATAAAAGAGGCTTTTCATATTCATAGAGAAAAACCGTCTTTGAATCAACAATTACATCATGTAAATTTGAAACTATCCTTATAATTCTCACATTGTCACGCTTTTATTTACATTGTTGTTACTAGCATAATTAACATTTGTTTCCACTTATATATTCACTGTCAACGCTTTGTACAATATTAATTACACTGTTACTCTGAGTGAAATAAGGTTGCTCGAGACCATGATGTAAATATGTATAAAAAAGTAATTAAAAATCGGTTTTTAAAACGAACTGTTTCCTTCCCAGCAGTCGAATTCCTCGGTGAGTATCACGCGGGAGACCGGGGTTCGATTCCCTGCCAGGGAGACCATCTTTTTTTTTTTTTAAAGTTAAACGAATGTGCTTGTTTTACGTTTTCTAAAATTGTTTTTCACCTCTACGGTAGCTCCTTCCATTGCTCTTCGTCATGTCGGCTGTTTGATTTTGATCCCGATGAACTCCATAAAATACAGCAAGAGGACAATTGAAAAGAAGATAGTCCAAAGATTCTAACGGGAAATTGCCAAATAAATGGAAGGAAGCTAAGGAGTGGTAAAAAAAAACATACATTGATTTTGAGACCCCAAGTATTGGTTAATTAACAAAAAATGTGTAGACAACAAAACATTTCTCTGCATTATCCCTATACTGTACACAAAAGTAACATAACAATGATTGAACTGGCGACCTTCCGCGTGTAAGGCGGACGCGATAACCACTACACTACGGAAACCACGATGAAGAGTTATCAGAAATATACAGAATATTTGACAACTGTTTGTTATAAAAATGCCAGTTTCTAACCCAGATACCAAAAATATCTCACTTGGATGCATATGAATGGGAGAAAGATAATCTTCCAGCAGTTGCTTCTTAGAGTGAAATAAAGATACTTGAGACAAAATGGTATGGGTAAAAATAGGATCCCACTGAGGCCGTCTGTTTTGCCGATGTAGCATGAATTATCTTGCCGATATAATTTCTCACCGCCTTGTTGTTCCGTGGTCTAGTGGTAAGAAGACGTACTTAGCGGTAGTTCCGGGTTCGAATCCACAACCCAAGACAAAATTAGTTGGGAAGGCTTGTAAAACGCTAAAAAATGACACCACCTTTGGGTTTCAGCTCAATTAAAGGCGCGCACAACGCTTTCTATAGCCCCCCTCTCCCCCAAATCCAATGTTGAAGACGTCTATACAAAAGACAGTGTAAGTTAAGTATTTGCGTTAACAGCAACTTTGAAAGAGGGGGGACGAGGGGGGAGGGGTGAGGAAAACAAGGAACCTTCCCAACACTTTTGTCTTTGGTTGCAGTCCAAATAACATGTTTTTTTTTTTGTTTTTTTTTGTATTTCTTCTTTTCTGAAATGTCCTGGGAAACAGTGTTTTAAATTAACTATAATGGTAAATTCAGAGCAATTCAAAACTTAACGATAATGGTAAATTCAGAGAGGAGCTAGAACATGTTGCAAACTTTCGACTAATCTGAAGTGAAGTTATTGAAGCGTGGCAAAGTGAATTTTTGTAACGAAAATAACCGCAACGTGACAGACATTTTTGCATATATGTTGTAGTTATTTTTTTTTTTTTTTTATTTCAGGTAATTTTTGTTTTTCGTTTGTTTCAAATTCATTAACATATATTACCATACCCAAAAACAATGGAAAAATAAAAAATACCTGAGATAAAAAAAATGGTCGTGACTAGAACGGATACTCCAAAATCAGGTTGGATCACCTCGGACACTTATTGAGAATTATATAACGTAATGTCGACACTTAGAATTTATTTTCAATAAATTTGTAAGTGTAAAAAAGAAATTGAACCTGCGACCTCAGCAAGGCTTAGGCTTACATAGCCTACCGTACCACTGTACCACCTATTTTCTCGGGTTGTTTAGTCCTAAATTTAACTATATAAACTGCTGCCCCTAACCTCAACTGAAAGCTAACCAGTTACTCCGTTATTAGCGGAGCACTTGCCAGGCCGAAGGCCTGGCTGCGCAGCTCCATACTCATAGAACCATGCCCGTCATTTTTCATGGTCATGGCTAGCGGAATGTTTCGCGGGCGCGCGTGTGCCCGACCTCCGCCGTCGCCGTCGCGCAGGACTAGCTTGCCTTCGCGCAGGACTAGCTCGCGGGCGCGTATGACGTCGCAAAACATGCGCGTACGACGTCATGTTGAAACCAAAGCGAGGCTTTGTTTTTCGCGCGGTTACACGGCCGAATGTCACGTCAGCTAGAAAAACACTTTGATGTTTTGCTGTGAATTTACTAAGCGGAGAAAACCGTTGAAATTAAAGGCGTTATTTCCCTTAATATTTCGCGGTTTGCTACTCAAGACAAGGATACTAATTAAGGGATACTCAGAAGCCGCTTTAGTGGAAAAAGACGAGCTTTCAGGGATGAAATCTTGCTTCGAGGAACTTCATGTATTACGTTTTTATCAATGCGGGAGATATTTGTTTTCTACGGATTTCAGAACCAAGCAAGCGAGGGACTTAAAGGTAAAACAGATTAAGTTTTCGATGAGAATTTATGTTGATATCAATCTGTGAGTGACTTTTTATTGGTGTTATTGTTAGTTTTGGAGAATTGATTTTAAAACGTGCTTAAATTCAGTTGTATCGATCTCTTGAATTTCATCGAAGAAAGCTTGAACTCGATGAGCTATAATTAAGCTTAAATGGTACGCGTTTTGCTTTTAAACGTAAACTAATGGAGATTTGAATAAATTTTTTCGAAATAAGATTGTGTTGTCCATTTTTATGTGTTTGTTCATTCATTAGATAGTTTGAAAAGCGATTTTATGTAAACAAAACAAGACTTTGATTTTATAGTACAGTTCTATCTTCACTCGTATCGCCTTATGCAAATATGTTTGTGTATTTTTGCAATTTTTGATTTTCAAATCAGTTTCTCGGGCAATTTTTGACAAACAAAAACTGTATTTTATTCGGAAACTAGTGGTACTAGTTATTCTAGACAGAGAAAAGTTGTTTTTGTGAACTTTTGTACGGTCTATAAAAATGTACTGTGCAGACAGTTGCGTAATACTGTTTTTGAGAATTGCTAAAATTGAAAATAGCCCGTTCGTCAATCTTAATTCTTGTGCTTCCAACCTTTCACCTTAGTTAAGTTTCACCTTGGTTAAGTTTCACCTTAATTAAGCTTGTTCAAAGTGCGACGCTGTTAGGCTTGGGCTATCTATATATATTAGTCTCAATAAGGCGTCCCACCTGATTTTGGAGTATCCATTCTAGTCACCACCATAAAAAAAAAATTAACTACAACATATATATCGTTAACTTGTATTTCCAAAAGATAGTAATTGCTGCGGTAAATTTGTTGTATAAATAATGCTGTTTTATCGTCTCACTGGTATTACAGAATTTTGTCTTTCGTTTTTTGAGGGGAAGCAAAGCAAATGTAAACGGGATGAATCGACGAAAACTCCAGCTGATATTAAGACTAACTTTGTAAATTCACGCATCAAGTTCTTGCAATGTCTGTAGAATATTGTTGAGCTAAGGACGTGTTCACCACGAAGTAGGTGTGAAAATTTAGGTTAACTATTGAAGTATGTTGCGTTACTAGCTAGCCGTATCGTGTTCGCGTCTTCAGGCGCTCAGCTCAGGTTTTGCGTCCCCACGCGCTCAGCTCAGTTAGTCTCATCGACCGCTGTAGGATTGATTTCAAAATAAATGTCTTTTATCCCGTACAATCTTCGAAAATCTTTGCTATCCAACGGTCCTATCGTCAAGCCTCACAGCCCTCACTCATCTCGCGGTAGCCTTCGACAATTGAGTTCCGATTTCGACTGGGACATGTTGGACCAAAATATTACAAATCTCGCAGCCAATAGCTTGAATCACCATTAAAGAAAAGAAAGCCAGGCTATTGTTCGAGGCGCAGTGCATTCTGGCCCGATTCGTAGCTCATATATTTTTCTCATATAGTTCTCTTAAATCCTGATTATGTTGCTGCCCACTCGCTGCGCTCGTTTCCAGCAACAAGTAATCAAATGATTATTCTCGTGCAATTTGGAATAAATAAGCACTTGTAAATTTGTAAAGGCTACTCGTGCTTATTTATTCCAAATTGCACGCGAATAATCATGAAGTGATTACTGGTACAAATTATGCAATAAAAAGATGGGTTATCGTGCTCATTTAGGAGGAAACAACCGCTTATTCATTTGGCCAACATTTCTTCATTAGAAACCCTTTTGGTTCGAACTGTGCGCGCGTTCATGTGCGCGCTAATGGCGCAATACATTTACGCGCAGTAGTGATGCGCAGTGCAATACTAAGGAATCACCTTAAATGAAGTTAAAAGACGCAAATTGGATAAAACTTTCATACAACGGGGAAACTAAAAAATGGGGCAACTAAAAATGATCAAATATTGCTGAAATTATCAGTTAACACTGGTATTGCTCAAAGTATACGTGAAACAGTTTGATACGTGGTCTAAAGATTGGTAGTAAAGAAGTCAAGCTAAGTTTATATGCAGATGACATAACAGCCTTTATACGAAATGAAGCCTCCACTTGCCATCTGATCGCTCTTTTTCGTTCTTTTCTGGCCTCAAGATTAAAAGGAATGTGGCTTGACAGTCTTAAGAGAAATATGAACGTGAAAACTCCTTTCGAAATATCGTGGTCTGAAGACTATATAATCGCGCTCGGTGTTGCCTTCGCATATGACCTCAAAGTCAGTCGAAAAATAGATTTTGAAGAAAAACTTTCTAATCTAAAACTTTAAATTGTTGGACAACCAGAAAACTGACTCTCCTAGGCTTGATAAACATCGTTAAAACTCTTGGCATCTCGAAGCTTGTGTACAACACCTCAGTCGTTTTGACAAATGCAGATGACAATACGTTTCTATGCTTTGGTCATCATATACAGAACATAATAAAAAGAAATTTCGTACGTGCGCACTTTTCATGTTTTCGGAGGCAATAAGATTCGTGTCTGTTTTTGCATGTTTCCCTCCTTTAAAACACGGAGGCAAACCTCTATGGTATTGTCTCCCATTTTCTGTCGCGCTCGCACTGACAACTGGAAACTAAGATAGCCACTTACAACTACCCATACTACCTTGCGGTCTTAGCTTGTAGGCTTTTAGCTGGCCTGTTCCAGGTGTTCAAGATTCGATATATCATTTGCATTGGTTTGTTGCTCAGCCTCTGGAAGGGAAATCAGTTAAAACGGATTTGTGAAGTTGAAAAGTTAACAGTTTTTTTTTTTTTATTTTTAATTAGTCGATGCTCGTGTCTTTGCTCGTTGGACCAACAATCTTCACTACCGTGGATATGTAAAGAGGTCATATTACCATGGCGACGTCCTTTATATAGACGTCCAGTTGGATCATATAGCCCGCATATCCCGCATATATCATATATTGTAACATATAGCCTGCAATGAGAAGGTCAACACTCGTTTTCATCTCTCAAACTGACTTAATATTAATATTAATATTATAACAATATTTATTTTATTATTTATTGTAATTAGTTTTTTAAAAACCATTTAGTGAAAAAACTAATAAATCAATCTCTTTATAGTTTTGCGCTAAATACAAAAAAAAAAATTCGTGCAAAGGAAAATTTCGAAAAAAATCCGGAATTTTGATATATCCAAGAAAAGTGTCATACAATTATTAATTTAATTCAAAACTAGCTTTGCAGTCCTTTATTGTACTTAGAATTTCATGACAACTTTTAGCTTGAAGTCGATTACATCTCGGATTTTTTTTTTTTTTTTTTTTTGTAGAAAAGTTCGTCTTAATGTAATGAATTGAGCTAAGGTCCAAATGCCACAGAAATAGAACAGTTAACTTTATTGTTATTAAAATAACAATAATATTTTCGACTACCTGTGAACGACATGTAAACGAGTAGCTAGACATTATTTAACTTTCCTTTCTCGGAAATGAGTCGAAAACCTCTGTTTGAGTTTCTGATAAGCTTCATCCCGTGCTTACTTTTCTTGTAAATGTTACGTTACTTTATACTCTGAATCTAGGAGTTAAGGTCAGACTGTGCTTTATCTGACAATACTAAGCAGATGAGTTGAACACAATTAGATGGCCAAACTAAAATGTCTACTTTTTCGTCCTCTCTTGGTTCGGTTTTCGGGCAAATTTCTGTACGTCGTCCAGCAGCTTGTCAATTTCTCTCTGAAGTTCGCGATTTTCCAATGCCAGCTGAATAAGTCCCTGAGCGATTTCTATCATGCCCGCCCTCTGGAATGTTACTGATGGTTTGACGAAGCGAAGGCATTTGGTCTTGGGACTGCTACGACAGCGACAGCAACGATTGCGATGATGATGATGATGACAATAAATATGGTGATGGTGGCGATTCCGACTAAACGATGATTCTTCATTTTCCAAGATAGCACCATCAGAAGGTAGCAACTGTCCAGGTAACGAATTGTTGTGCTGTTGGTCTTCATTCTGAACATCTGTGCGTGAGTCAGATGACTGGATGTGTTCCATGTTAGTTGATTTTCTTTTGCTTCATATACCCTGTTAAAAATATTTCAGAGAGACAGTTTCATATTCATAAAATTGAAATAGACTCGCGTTAGAATAGAACAGAATAGAATAGTTGAAGTACTCATCGATGTAGTCTGTTGTATTCACAATCATTCATTGGATTGGATAGTGGTGCGAGATTGGACTATGTGCGAGGATGAGTCATTGCTGTAGCATTGCGCATAGCTCACTAGAGTGCTCAAACCAGAAAACTATAGTTTTCTGGTTTGAGCACTCTAGCATGGCTTAGATGTTACCACATGTGTGGGACATTTGGGGTGGCTTTTAAAGCTATACCTCCATCCTAGCATCAGCACTGCACTGATGAGGCCCAGAAAGCCGAAACAGTACTGTCTGCAATTATATAAAATCCAGTATATATATACAGCAGTTTGCAGAAATTTTGAACCCCCCCCAAAAAATATATCATTATATCCCTGCTCTCTAACAATGCTATATATTTGGATATAATGATATATTTTGGGGGGGGTTCAAAGTTTTTGCAAACTGCTGTATGTATATATATATATATATATATAACTACAGGTGAGTTCCACACTGATGTATCCAGAATAGTGCTCGACAATAATGGAGCGGTTATAACAATGTATGATTACTCACAGTTGTTTCATATAGACTTTAATACAGTTCTGTTTCGTGGACCGATGTTGCGTCGGTCTACTCATCAGTTAAATTCTATATACACTGTAGCATAAAAGAGGTTTTATACATCAGTAATATGATCTAGACCGAAGCCGTTACAAAATTTAAACAAAAGTGACAACAGAGAGAGATACATATGATTGGTCCTGAAAAATACGAAATAGACAGTAATATGATGCTGACCAAAAACGTTAAAAAATAGGGGTACAATACATATAATTGGTTCTAAATGATGCGGTATAAACGATCAAAGCATTCGATTAAATTTAAGGAGAAACTTTCGCTTGTGCCTACAAGTGGATACAAGTTCATTGCGTTTAATAAGCGTTGCCATGTCTGGTTTATATAAAATAAAGAATTTCTCGGTGTTACAAAGGTTACACCGTTTTGTAAGGTTACTATAGGATTTGGTTACTATAGGATTTTGTTGTGGCATTGGCCTATATGATTGTTCAGAGCCCTGAATGGGAAACTTATTAAGTTGGGACTATTGCATAACTTTTTCTATTTTTGATTGTTTTTCTTAGTTATTATATCTTTTGTTAGGTTAATGTAGTTCATTAGTATTATTTGTGGCAATTGTGATTTGCCTTTGGTTTAGTCTCGTTATCACTTTTATTATTGTATTATTGTTGTAATTTTTGCTTTTATTTTTGTTACGTAATTTATCAGTAGTTTAACATTAAGTCATTGTTGTAACCGTATTTAAGTCTCATGTGTAACTTGTCTGTATAACTGATGAAGGTCGAGAGACCGAAACGTTTTTAAACTAAATTTTTATTTTTTATACCAAAAGTTGTCTATTTTCGGTCTTTTTAACTAGTTTTTTATTATATCCACCGAATCCGGACTGTGAATCCATTATTGTGATCCTTTTGGTATGACATCTTTCGTTGGCTCAGGCAGCACCTTCAAAACCGTCTATATATATATATATATATATATATATATATATATATATATATATATATATATATATAATAAATCACAAAGTTAAGTTTGGCGGCCCTATTAAATCTTCACAATGGTGGAGATATCGTGACGATATATCTTTGATCTCTGACAGCAAGGTCTTTCTGCGCTGAATTCTTTCACTGAGTATATCAATTCTCTGTATCCCACTATTAAATTCGAATTAGTTTTTATCTGAGAACAAACTTAATGTTTTAGACGTTACACTCCATCTTGTCGATGGGTTTATCCAGACTGATGTTTATTCCAAACCTACAGATAGCCATTTGTATCTTTCTCCATCCAGTGCCCATCCTAAGCATATTTTCAAGGCAATCCCTTTTGGGGATGACTTGAGACTGCGCAGAAATTGTTCGGAGGACGATTTTCTTACCAAAAGGTTGGAGGAGTACAAGGACTACCTGGTTGATCAAGGATATCCAGTAGAATCTGTTTCCCGGAAATTTTCTAGAGCGGCAGAAATTCCTAGAAGTGATTTGCTCAAACCTAAAGTTAGGGATTCCAAAAAAAAAAATTTCCTTTCGTTCTTACATATAATCCAAATTTACCATTCATTATTGGGTTGATTAGAAAACATTTCCATCTCTTGGAGTCATCCCCCAAACTTAAAAGAGCTCTTCCCACCTGGTTCTATTATATCATCTTATTGCAGACCTAAGAACCTAAAAGAAATTTTAGCAATTTCTAAGTGCAGAAACAGCCCGCGGCCGACAACAGATGCACAAGCACCCGGCTGCTACAAATGCGAAAAGACCAGATGTGACCTCTGTGAGAATTTCCTTGTCAGTTCTAAAACTTTTTTCAGCACCCAAACTGGCAAAACATATAGTATTCGACAAAGACTTTCGTGCAACTCCGATAATGTGATTTATTTGCATTGGTTCATTGCAAGAAATGCAATCTCCAGTATGTTGGATCTACCACTACGGAATTTAAAGTTAGATTTAGGAATCACAAATCTACGATGAAAACAAACAAGAAAACCTGCGAGGTCGCCATACACTTCAACAAAACGCCACACATTCTAACAGATTTCACTTTTCAATGCATAGACCAAATTTACACAAACACAAATCAAGACACAGAAAAATTACTTGTCACGAAAGAAGCGTACTGGAGTGCGCAGCTATTTTCCCTTTCACCTTTTGGGATAAATAAAAGACAAGAATTTCATTCAATAAATCGTATTCATTACAATTAAATTCAGGGAGGTTTCATCACTAGGTTGTGATTTTCTTATAGTGAACCTAAGCATAATTTTTTATCGCCTTTTGTAATTGTCTTAGCGTTCAAGGGCCTCGTTCGGGAAATTGTTATTTTTTTTGCTGGCCTCGTCACTCAAAGGCCTTAAGTGTGGAATTTATTACTCATTGTTTAAGGACCCTGCTCAGGGATTTTGTTGTGGCATTGGCCTGTATGATTGCATTGAAGTCCATAATTGCTAGAATAGAAAACTATGATTGCAAAAGTCTGCATATAACGCGCAGTTTTGCTGGATTTCTAATGTGTAAAAAGAAACGAAACTGAATGCAATTTGGTTAGCCGAGGGGTTGACCATTAATCAACAAGAAGCTGCAATACTGGGGACCTTGGAGAACCAGAGAACTTGTTCATATCGAACCAGGGTGTTCAATCGAGAATCGAGTAAAATTTGTTGTCAGGTTTGATTGAACCAGCGTGTTCAATCGAGAACAAAGGTGTGCGATTACACAGCTTGACCTCGTGGCGTCTTAACCCTATCCAGACCTGGGGGGACTTTCGGAGCCCGCTCGAACTTTGAAGTTGTGTCGTTTCAAAACGGCTGATGCAATGACCACCAAATGTGGTGACTTTTCCTAAAATTTATCTGGAAACATTTTTCCGTTAGCGCCCTTTGTTCACCGACATTGACGTTTCCATAGCAACCGCTTTTTGACAACTATGTTTTACAAAATTAGCATTTTTTGCTTTAATCAAGATTATGTCAAAGTTTTCTTATTGAATTAACATTTTCCACTTAATTTAGCGATAATTGATCAAATTATGTATAATTGTTTATTAATTAAGGTTAATTACTGGTAATTTTAGGGAAATGTGGAATATGAAATGTCAAGATCCAGGATGGCGGATCAAAGTTTTACTAAAGGTTGTTTCTCTCTATAATATTATTATTGGCTCATATTTGCGATTATAAAACATTTCCTCACAATAAACTAAGCTTTAGCAGTCCATTTGCTTTATTTTAAGGTGTTTTTACCGAAATTAACACGTTTGGACTAATTCAAGATGGCGGATCCAAGATGGCGGACAATAAAATGGGAAATTTATTTCTAGTATATTACGTGTCTGTGTAATTCCATTATCTCTAAAAATTTATTGTCAAAATATCATAAAAATGTCCTTTTCACTTGAGAAAGCATTTTTGAATTCATAATGTACATAAAAAAGCCATAATTTGCAAAGTTCACTGTTCCAGTTTTTATGAAAATTTACACATCACTTACACGACGTCACATGCTGTTACCATAGCAACAAAGTGTACGAATTCATTAACTTTTACTCCTGCATCAATATGTGAAAGTTTGGTATGAACACTACCGTTTGCTTCAGAGATATGCCTCATAGAACGTTTCAGTTGGTTATTTCATTGTATATGACGTCAAAATGACGTCACTGTTATTGTTAACAACACCAACAGTGTTAGTAAACATAAGACTTTCATCAAATAGGTTGCTGTTAAAGTCTTGTTGTTATATGTTCAAAATTGAGAAAATATTGATTAAAGAGTGTTTCAACCATCAAAATCGACTATATGAAGTCATAATGACGTCACGTGACGTCATTATGACACCAAAGTATCTGTAGTTACTAAAAACATTATCTTGTGTAAACTTGGTGGCCATAGCATAAGCGGTTTCAAAGTTACGTAGGGGAGGCTTCTGGAGCCCACTCCACGCCCCCCCCCCCCCCCCCCCCCCGTACCGACCCGTGTATAGCCAAATTATCTTATAAAGCAAGTATTTAGATAGGTAAGAGTGGAGAACTATCACTCAAATGCAGAACACGCTTGATCGATATTCTGACAGTTTTCTGAACAAGTAAAGTACCTTTGCTTGACAATGATCGTCAAATGCGCATGCATTCAAACTTTGCTCTATACTTGATCGAACGCTGGCGCTGGTTCTCGATTGAACACGCTGGTTCGATCTGGTTCATTCGAAGCTGACGGCAAAATTTCCTCGATTCTTGATCGCACACCCTGGTTCTCGATTGAACACACTGGTTCAATCAAACCTGACAACAAATTTTACTCGATTCTTGATCGCACACCCTGGTTCTCGATTGAACATGCTGGTTCAATCAAACCTGACTACAAATTTTACTCGATTCTTTATCGCACACCCCGGTTCTCGATTGAACACGCTGGTTCGATCAAACCTGACAACAAATTTTACTCGATTCTTGATTGAACGCCCTGGTTCGATGTAAACACGCTGGTTCACTGAGGATCAGTATCGCTCGATAGAACAACTCGTCTGAAACACAATTGCAACACAGTACTAGTGGCACTGTATAACTTGAACGAGAGTTACTCCACTCGATCTTGCTATCGGTACCCAGATTGAAAAACCAAAACTCTTAGAGGAAAACAAAATAATAAATTACTCACCGCCTTCGATTTTCTTTCTACAAAAACAAAGACTGCAAAAACGTGAGGTCAACAAATCCCGGTCTGGATAGGGTTAACTCATTGCAGTATCGATTCCCCAGTGTTTTGAGTGCTTTTGAGTCCAAAATGGGAGTCCAGAAGGGGGAGGAGGTCCATGTTTTGTACCGACCCGTGTATAACCAAATTATCTTACAAAGCAAGTATTTAGATAGAGTGGAGAACTATCACTCAAATGCAGTACACGCTTGATCGATATTCTGACAGTTTTCTGAACAAGTAAAGTATCTTTGCTTGACAATGCAATGGCAATGATCGTCAAATGCGCATGCATTCAAACTTTGCTCTATACTTGATCGAACACTGGCGCTGGTTCTCGATTGAACACGCTGGTTCGATCTGGTTCATTCGAAGCTGACGGCAAAATTTTCTCGATTCCTGATCGCACACCACGGTTCTCGATCAATCAAACCTGACAACACATTTTACTCGATTCTTGATCGCACAACATGGTTCTCGATTGAACACACTGGTTCAATCAAACCCGACAACAAATTTTACTCAATTCTTGATCGCACACCATGGTTCTCGATTGAACACACTGGTTCAATCAAACCTGACAACAAATTTTACTCGATTCTTGATCGCACACCATGGTTCTCGATTGAACACACTGGTTTAATCAAACCTGACAACAAATTTTACTCGATTCTTGATAGCACACCATGGTTCTCGATTGAACACACTGGTTCAATCAAACCTGACAACAAATTTTACTCGATTCGTGATCGCACACCATGCATAGTTCTCGATTGAACATGCTGGTTTAATCAAACCTGAAAACAAATTTTACTCGTACATGGTTCTCGATTGAACATGCTGGTTCAATCAAACCTGACAACAAATTTTACTCTTACATGGTTCTCGATTGAACATGCTGGTTCAATCAAACCTGACAACAAATTTTACTCTTACATGGTTCTCGATTGAACATGCTGGTTCAATCAAACCTGACAACAACTTTTACTCCATTCTTGATCGCACACCATGGTTCTCGATTGAACACGCTGGTTCGATCAAACCTGACAACAAATTCTACTCCATTCTTGATTGAACATCCTGGTTCGATATAAACACGCTGGTTCAGTGAACATCAGTGTCGCTCGATAGAACAACTCGTTTGAAACACAATTGCAACACAGTACCGAGTGGCACTGTAACTTGAACGAGAGTCACTCCACTCGATCTAGCGCTATCGGTACCCAGATTGAAAAACCAAAAATCTTGGGGATAACAAAATAATAAATTACTCACCGCCTTCGATTTTCTTTCCACAAAAACAAAGACTACAAAAACGTGAGGTCAAAAAAAGCCCGGTCTGGAAAAGGTTAACCCATTGCAGTATCGATTCCCCAGTGTTTTGAGTGCTTTTGAGTCCAAAATGGGGAGGGGGTCCATGTTTTGTACCGACCCGTGTATAGCCAAATTATCTTACAAAGCAAGTATTTAGATAGAGTGGAGATCTATCACTCAGATGCAGTACACGCTTGATCGATATTCTGACAGTTTTCTTAACAAGTAAAGTATCTTTGCTTGACAATGCACTGACAATGATCGTCAAATGCGCATGCATTCAAACTTTGCTCTACACTTGATCGAACACTGGCGCTGGTTCTCGATTGAACAGGCTGGTTCGATCTGGTTCATTCGAAGCTGACGGCAAACTTTCCTCGATTCTTGATCGCACACCATGCATGGTTCTCGATTGAACACACTGGTTCAATCAAACCTGACAACACATTTTACTCGATTCTTGATCGCACACCATGGTTCTCGATTGTACATGCTGGTTCAATCAAACCTGACAACAAATTTTACTCGATTCTTGATCGCACACCATGGTTCTCGATTGAACACACTGGTTCAATCAAACCTGACAACAAATTTTACTCGTACATGGTTCTCGATTGAACATGCTGGTTCAATCAAACCTGGAAACAAATTTTACTCGATTCTTGATCGCACACCCTGGTTCTCGATCTGTCTCGATTGAACACACTGGTTCAATCAAACCTGACAACAAATTTTACTCGATTCGTGATCGCACACCATGGTTCTCGATTGAACATGCTGGTTCAATCAAACCTGACAACAAATTTTACTCGTACATGGTTCTCGATTGAACATTCTGGTTCAATCAAACCTGAAAACAAATTTTACTCGATTCTTGATCGCACACCCCGGTTCTCGAATGAACACACTGGTTCAATCAAACCTGACAACAAATTTTACTCTTACATGGTTCTCGATTGAACACACTGGTTCAATCAAACCTGACAACAAATTTTACTCGATTCTTGATCGCACACCATGGTTCTCGATTGAACACGCTGGTTCGATCAAACCTGACAACAAATTCTACTCCATTCTTGATTGAACACCCTGGTTCGATATGAACACGCTGGTTCACTTAAGATCTGAATGTCGCTCGATAGAACAACTCGTTTGAAACACAATTGCAACACAGTACTAGTAGCACTGTAACTTGAACGAGAATTACTCCACTCGATCTTGCTATCGGTACCCAGATTGAAAAACCAAAAATCTTGGAGGATAACAAAATAATAAATTACTCACCGCCTTCGATTTTCTTTCTACAAAAACAATGAATACAAAAACGTGAGGCACGCGGAAAGGCACATGAATACGCGTGATTTTATGTGATTACTGATAACACTTATCAGGTGAATAATAATAATACATTTCTATAGCGCCTTTTTTCAGTGATTCAAAGGCGCTAATTACATTCAAATACACTAAAAATATCAAATCTACAATGTTAAGTTAAAAAGCTCGCTTAAAAAGAAAACCAATAAATTATTTACAAGTAAGATGTTCTAAAAAGCTAAAAACGTTACAAATAAAAATAATATAATAATAATAATAATAATAATAATAATAATAATAATAATAATAATAATAATAATAATAATAAAGAACATGTTTATCCAGGATGACTGCGTCAGTTTAGAAAAAGAAAAACTGCTGTCAACGCAGGTCCTGCTACAACAACGTGAGCTACGTGAAATGCACAACCTTTCACGTGACGCAAATCTCGGTTATGTGTTTTTTCTGCATACACATGAAAAACCGACTTCGTGGATTTATAAACTGCTGCCTCGTTAGCTTTCTGTCGTCAGAAGGCTGGCTCGTTAGCAATAAAATCAAAATCGCTAAATTAAGTCGATGAACTTGCAGTTATTAGCTTTGTTTTCTATTTTTAAACTGTGTTTCTACGCTATTTCAGCAATTTTTAGTCCAACTACAGTGGAACCTCGATTTAACGAACCTCTATATAACGAAGTCCTCGGTACAACGAACGATATTCTTTAGCCCGGCAAAATTACAAGTGAAATGACTGAAATGTATGGAACAGAACCTCGATATAACGAAATCCTCGTTATAACGAACACAATTCGGCAGTCCAAACGTAAAACCTACGCCGATATAACGAATAAATCTCAATGCACAAAAGATGAATTCGGAACAGACCAACAGTGTGTGCTACAGAGCTATGAGCTGCACTTCTGGAAGTGAATATTTCCATCCGCCTTTTGCCTGTTCCAGGTGTCTATTCGCGCTTTCCCCACTATCTGAACGCTTGGGACAGGCTAAATAATCCGCCTACAGTTTTTAATAACTTTTAAGTTTTAAAAACGTTTGTCGTCTGTGTTTTATGTTGATTTTCAACGTCTGAAAAGGTATACGTCGTCGGCTCCACTACTGTTCAGTAAAAGAATTTTCGAGGGAGCGAGAGAGAAGTAAATGAATTGCATAATGAATCTGGTCTGAAAATTGACTGGTTTAATATCATCAGGTGCGGGCTTTCCATAGAATCGCATATGTAAAAGAAACTAAGCGTGCATTCTTATTGGCTAACGAAGAGAAGGTATTTAGCGTGGAATTGCATACCTGAGAAGTGATTTTGCATGGCATCTTCGTGGACGATGTTTGTGTACTTTCTTTATGTAGTATGTATACTTTCTTTTAAAATAGTGAGCTTTGATTTGAAGCTGTCCTCAATTTAAACCAAACTGTGAACTTTTGTAGAGAGTAAAGAAGCCATTCACACTGCAGTCTTACAAGAAGCGAGCGAGCTGCCGGCAAAAAACAATATTTCATGCTTAGAAAAAAACATGTCTAAATCAAGCAAAGAAGTTTATGAAAACAAGCATACTGTACTGAGCTAATTAAAAGTAATTTCTACTATACACCGAAGGACCGCCCGGTTGCTTTAAAAATAAACAAAGCTACTGTCCGAAGTAGAGTTTCAGCGAACTTTCTTATTTCAAAACCAAAACTTGTATCCCAACTCCTGTCTTGTAGAGTGTCAAAGAAATCCGGTGTAAAAAGTATAAGAAGTACAAAAGGCAATAATGATTAAGTAATAATATTAGTAGTCTGGTATTCAGTTCTTAGAAATGAGTCGCGAAGATACTGAAGAAATAGCGAGAATAAAAATATTCCTGCTCGAGCGGAGATGCGTGTCCGGATCCTTCATCGTCATAAGATAAGCATATTTTTTTTACTGAATGTTTAATAACTAATCTATCAGTCCTCACAAATTTGCCTTCTTTTTTTATACAAAGGGATTTTTTTCCCCATTTACGGTGGTGTTTTTTATTGTCGCTGTGATGAAATTCATTTATAACAGTGTGTCGGCCGGAAGTACAGTGCTCACAGTTCGGCTCCAATGACCACATTATGTACTCAAGTGTACAGACAGCATCAATTTCAGTCATATAAAGGCATTTAAAGATAAACAAAACTAAAATTTGTCGCTACCATAAGGTTCTCTCCTGACCGCGCGTGCATCACCGTGATTTTGAATAAGTCTGGATTTCTATTCGCTAGCTCTTGACAGTTGTCTTTGACATGGCTTTCTCGCTGGAAACGTGTTTTTCATTGACATATGCGATTCAAGAAAAATTCATTGCCAGACTCGTGAATTCCAAAAATGAATTCCAGTGAATTTCAAACATTTCTGTACAATATAATCATTACATTGCATTAGAGTGATTTCACGGAACCCGTGATTATTATAGTATTATGTAAATGCCTATAAGTGTCTAATAGTGTCTATTTGTCTTATTTCTAATTCACGAGTTATGTGAAAGCACAGTTACAATTTTATTACAATATTGCAATAAGAGCGGCATACAAAATAGAAAAAAAAAACAGTTGTAATTGCTAATTAAAAACTGAATCGGTCTCCTTTTGATTTTGAATTTATTTATTTTGCCATTGCAAAGCGCAAAGTTTTTCTCAATTTTGATTTTCTATTTTAACAGACTCTGGGAACAGCTCTTGGAAGTTGACAATCTAATTTTCTTATCTGAATAAATATGCCATTTAGCGATAAGAAGAACATAGGCAATGTGAAAGAATTATCCTTGATTAAACCCGTACATAGAGCATACTAGCGAGCTACATAACCTCACTGTGAAAACCAAACCAATGACGACGGCTCGTCTCCACAAGAACATACATTATATTTTACAATGATATGTCATTTCTTACTAACAAATAACGTCAATGCGCAAAACACAAATCGAAGCAAAGAGAAATAAACCTGACTTAAACTGAAAATGTTTTTCCATCTCGTCTTTATCACAAAATCATATGTTTCTGTTTCTGATTCTTCTCAAGTATTGTCTTCGTGTTTAGATCTAGCTCCCCGCTCAATGGTCATTGTGAAGGGAGTTGGAAATCTCTTTCGGCAAAAGCGACCAAATATTGGGTGGCAATAACGGACCACCATCTCACTCACGCTCAGTGTGCTGACTCATGTCGCTATACAGTCAAATACTAAACCTCAATATAACTGAAAGCATCACCATTCAGACCCTCGTGTAAAAATTGGATGTGCAACACTGTAAACAAAATAGCAACGGATTTTTACAAACTGAATTTTTTTTCGCTCAAAAATTAAAGTAACTGTATTTGCAAAAGACCACCGTAACGAAATAGAAGCACCGGATCCTGCAGTAAAGGATCCAATCTACTACACAATAACGAAACGATATGATACAAAAGCAAGGCTGGTTCACGGTAGGGAAACTATATTTGTTTGTCCAATATTTCGAAAGGCACTGTAACAGTTCCCTTCTTCAGGGTAGAATAGAATCCGTGCATAAAAGAGGAAATTTTTTGTGAGTGTGACCATATACTAGGACGACTAAACAATGATTGAATGTTTGTCAGTGTCGTAACGGATATAGGAAATAGATGGAGGAGCACGAGGCCACCTTCTATCTATGCGTGGGACACTATATCCCATGGAACAGCCGCGTTCTCAATTCCGGCCTCCGGCCAACATTCAACATAGCACGGTATGCTGTTCAACAGCTGAACAGCAGTCGCAACATTTGTTGATCAACGAATATAGAATACCGTGTATCATAGGCGGGTTAACTCTTACATTAGTCATTAGTACACGACAACAACACGTGAAACGGAGTATGATAGTCAGTGCCTATTATACCAAAACAGAATAAAGAAAGCAAATGATCGATTTAGGAGTAATAGGGAGTATTACTCCAAAATCTATTTCACGGCTAAGTAAAGTTACTCCATAAAATAAATTACTTACATACCACAGATAGTGAATTTGCACCAGTTGATAAGTGGAAAGCAGGAGGTTCCTTTGATCTACAATCGTGTTCGCCAGTTTATACCAGGTCAGTTGGGTCATAAAATTGCACGTGGATGACTGTAAAAACGTGATATAGTCTCGTGCCTGTTAAATCCACGTGACGGCAAACGTGTTTTGTCTCGCCGCTGTTGTTTACAAAAGACGGCTGCCCGTGATGTTAAAAAAACAGCCTTTTACCGATAATGGAGCAAACCTTTCGCCATTTACGTAATATTTTTATGGACCACAACAACGCTTACTTTTAAATACCTTTTCACTTCCGAATTAAAAACTCTTCAGTTTGGTTATGGATCAGTCAATTCCGCGGGCAGTCCCCAGGGGTTGTCTGGTGGAGGGAGGACTGCTGGAGTTGACTGATGCATTAGCACTGCCATTTGTGTTTCTAAGTATTTCACAAAACGAAATTTGTTATGTTTTTAATGTTTATTTTGATCGCTTTCAGTGAGTGAAGAATGGTTTTGTACAGTTGTAAGTGTGCCCTCTCGTAAGTAATCGGTTTTTGCGTGACGATCTTCTCTGCATCACTGCTAAACCTTATTTTGTCCGTGACTAATTCATTGGTTCGTTACATTATTGAGACGTCCAGTTGCACGTGAAAAACCTGAAATGATGAGAGGTACACGTGAGCTAAGATGAGTTGTTGTCCTCTTCCATTATCTGGGGCCCGATTGTTAGAAAGCAGGGTTAAACAACTTTGTTATTGGTACTTATTTTCGCGGGACTTTAATTTTGCGAAAAAAGAAGATATAAATTTCCCGATTTGGCAGTAAGGTCATGTTAAAAGGAACTAAATTTCGCGAAAATGTTTCAAATGCTGATCCTGCCTTGTCGTGCGCGCGTTCGTGCCCAGCTTTCTCTCGGCACGCGTCAAGTACCGAAGAAGGAGAGACTTTGGAGGAGGCAAATGTTGATCCGCATTAACCCTTTTCTGCCCATTTCGCCACTTTAGAAACGAGAAGGAGACTGGGCTGAGTGAACTTTCGCAACGACTTCTGGGATCGTTCCAGTACAGGGGACGCTTCTTTTGTCTCTGTCCCCAGTAACAGTTCCAGAAGTCGTTGCGAAAGTTCACTCAGCCCTGTTACCTTCTCGTGTCTAAAGTGGCGAATGTATACGACCTTCCTGGCCTGAAAAGTTAGCGAGCCACAACTCCTCAGAAAAGAAAGACGATAAAATGGGCAACAAAACTAAAAATAAAAGAAAGAAAAAGGAAAAAAAAAAAAAAAAAAAGAAAAAGAAAAAGCGGTGAAGATAGGTCCGCAAAAAAGTCCAAATTTTGGCTTATGCGCATGCCCCAAAAATAAACTTAAGCCCTTATAGGCATTCTCGTCCCCAGAGCCTTCGTTTCGTTTGGTCAGCGGAAAAATGAAGGGCTCTTGTAACAATGCCTTCCGGATGTCGTAAAATCCACGACATCCGTTAGCGCATGCCTAATGCATTAATGCACTATTGCGCTTGCTCAATACCAGAAACCGGAAATAATAAAACCTTTCGTGTGTGCATTCTCGTCCCCAGAGCTCCCGTTTCGTTTGGTTGAGCTCTGGAGACGAACGAAAACATCGCGCTGAAAAAGAAAGAAGAAAAGCTTTACGTGATGCTGTTATTTAAAAGAAAGATTGTCTTTGTATTTTGCCTGCTGGATTTAGAAAATCCTTGATAAGTCAACCGATTTCTTTCGTTTGGGAGCTGTGTATTTATCGTTTCGCCACTGAACGCTATCATATCCGACCAAATCAGTTGCTGAGACAGCTAAGTTTGTTTGGCTTATTTCATCGAACACTGGTGAGAAATATCGAGGAATTTTTCTTTTGCATTCGTTTCATGTTATTTTAATTGGGCTTCGAGTGACCTTAGTTTCCCTAGATTTGTATTTCAAGTTGTAGCAAAGAGTACTACCTAATAAAGAAAATATAACTTTCTTACCAGAGTGCTGATAGCGTTGTTGTATGGGTAACCTAGTGGTAATATGTCTTTTCACTCGTGGGCTTTCTTCAGGATTTCTGCCTCTCCTTTATTAGTTAATTAATACTTGCCTGTTGCAAACAACATACTTTTTTTAATATTCGTGGCCTCTTATAGATTCATCTTCTAAGACACATACTGATTATTTTCGGAATTGAATCGCTCATATTTAGCGACAATCAGATCCCGTTGTACTTTGAAATTTGGCAGCCGTATCTTTACCTGCTAAACCAAACAAAACTGGGTGACATTGGTCGTTGAATGCGTTGAAATGAAAACGTTGGTTTTGTAGATGGAGTCGTTATTGGTCTTCAACATTTGAAATTCAACCGGAAGTAGAACTTTATGCGTAGAAGCGTCAATTGTATTTACCTTGTTGCGCATTCATTTTTAAATGGCCAATCAAAAAATTCAAATTTTTGTCCGTTACCAGAGCTACACGAGAAGCAATTAAAAAAAATAAACGGTGGAGCTCTGGGGACGAGAATGCCTCATAGAGAACTAAAGTGTGACGTCACAAAAACGTAAATTTGGAAAATTACGGGATTTGATTAGATATTCGGAAAGGGCATGACGAAAAACGCCCGCTTGCCAAAAATCAGCATCCCAGCGAAATTTGGGGGCGAGATATTGTCCCCTTTATGCTCTGATGACTCCATACAAAGTAATAAACCAAGGCAAAATGAAGCCAGGTTCGCTTCTTCTTTCTTTCTTTCTTTCTTTCTTTCTTTCTTTCTTTCTTCTTTTCTTCCTTTCTTCCTTTCTTCCTTCCTTCCTTTTTTCCTTTCTTCCTTCCTTCCGTTATTGTTTCCGAACTGGACATTGTAAAATTGATACACTGTCTTTGCGTTTGAAGTCGGTCAATTAACAAAAAAAAAAAATTATATCGAACGGTGTTTATAAAAAAAAAAAAAAAAAAACATAAGCTACCGCAATATTCCGTTACGCATCAGTTCGCGATAGAAGATTCAAATGACACACTGGCAGTTATATCCAAATTCGATGCTGGCATTTAGATAAGGCTCGGAATTTATTATTAATCTTAAATGTTTGCCACAAATTTGTAATAATGTTCCATTTTTAGCAGCAATTATGGCTCCAGCAATATAAAGGTTCTTTTCCCATCGCAAATATTCAACTTGCATACGCGATCGGGTATAAGCGCAAAATCCTTTGATACTCCTTTACAGAACTTATTTTCTATTGTCAGCGGTCTCACTTAATCGTATATAAGGATAATTTATTCTACATACGCTCTCCTTTCTCGCACGTGCGTGTCCCGTACGTTTATATGGCTGACGCTCCAGAAATCGCAGTTCAAGTTCAACGACCTCGCCAAGAACGAGAAGCCGTCGTTGCAGCCAAGGAGGTACTTAACCAGCTCCAACAGCTTCCGGCTGTCGCTCCAGGACCTGTACCACCGGCGCACCCGCCACCTGTAGAGCAACTTGAGGTATTCCACTCCGTCTTTTCCTGTCCTAGCCTTCTTTTACCTTGCGTTTTTGCATAAGCACTCCCAGTCGTGCTTCGGTTCTCGTTTCTCCCTATGTCCTATCCTTTTTAACCCGTGAATACGTGCAAGCGTAATGAACGGGCTATCGGCAACGGCGTCTAATTCACTCACTCACTCACTCACTCACTCGTTCCATCACTCAGATGGAAACTTTTTCCGCATATGTACTTTGAAATAACAAAATTTGACCTGGTTACTTGGTCAAATCCTAGGTGGCGCAATGTGTAAGTGATCAGACAATAGAGCCGAAGGACGTGAGTTTAATTCCCGTCAGGACGGTTTTTTTGTTTTTTTTTTTTTTTCGAACTGAAAATTACTTGTTTTTTTTTTGTTTGTTTGCGTTCGACAAAAGTCATTACATTTAATTTCAAAAAAATCCGCAATATTGCGTTTCCGCTCGCTCGTTCCATCACTCAGCTGTAAACTCAGTGACGTAATGCTTTGTTACGAATGCGTTTCGTAACTGAGAACAACGTGAATCCAGCGATAACAATAACTAATTTGCTGTAAACGAATATAAACATCAATGAACTTCAAGATCTTTTGCATTTTGGGTCTTTAACCCTATTCAGACTGGGGGGGGGGGGGGGGGGGGGGCTTTTCGAACCGCCCCCCTCCAGTAAAATTGTGATAACTCTTACACCGAATTAGCTATGAGGCTGAAATTTTCTGACTTTTCCTAGAATTTATCGAGGACACTTTGGTATCCATAACATGTCAGTGCGATTAACTATAATTCAAAATCTGTGCCGGCTGGGCCGGCTGATTCGACCGTTGAGTCATGTTTTTGGGTATAACTCTTACTTGAACAATGAATTATTAAACTGAATGTAAACAATCAGCCGTAATTAAAGATACTTAGTAAAGCAATATACTTTTTTTTTTTAAGAAAGCTATTATGAAATCTTCAATTAGCTTGAGACAAAACCCTCTTGAATTGTTTTTTGTAAAAGTTATTTCTCTTCAATATCAATTATTACTGTATTTTTAAAATATCTGTAACTTGAACAATAAGTTCTTGGCGATAGTTTTTTTTTTATAAAGCAGCCCATAGTCCATAGTTAGTTCAGCAGTGTGGGTAATACAAGTCAGTAAGGTTATGGTTGGGCAATTTTCAAAAACACCACTTGCTGTAGTAATTTTTACAACTCATCCAGGGAAAGCCTACCCTACTCACCCCTTCCCTTAAAAAATTGAAAAAAAATTACCGGAGCTGTCCAATGTTTAATTTACTTCCCACTGTTTTATCCCCCTTCGCCAGCACTCACTTTCTCATTGAAATTACTAGTTTTTAGATTTAATTTACCTACTAGTAGTAGTCACAGATTAAAGGAGTGCTGGTCCAAAAATTATCTTATGGCTTATGGAAAACATTGAAAAGCTCACTGAGACCACATAGGGAAACCAAGATTAGAATGGTGTGCTTCTACCGTCAATTCTGGCCGGAGAGACGACTGGTATATATGTTTCATCACAGGGAGCCCAGGCTCACAAAAGTAATCCCCAACGGCAAAAATAGAAGGATTTGTATGGGATTTTATCGTGAGTTTGATAAAATATCAAAATTATAAATAAACAGCCATTAAAGTGTTCATACCTTGTTAAATAATGTCTGTCTGTTGTTTCTTGGCGGCTTTATGGCTTCTAAACGGCATTTTAGCGAGTTTTGGTTTGACTTCACTAAAAGAAGTAATGGGAGAACTCGCAATTCCAAAGCACTCCAAGGAAAAGCGACACAAATTACCTTCAATCGATTAATTGCCTTTCGTGCATGATCAGTTTGCGTTACAATAATATTGCGTTACTTCGGCTTCCGTTGTCCGCTTAGTACTGGGCATCAGATTTTTAAGGCATGAGCCTGCGCAGAAAGCGTTCTCTTTTCGAACGTTATGTACGAATCTGCAAAACGTTTCGATCAGAGCTGCGGCAAACCAAGAGGTTGAATCACGGCTCAGAGGCTGAAATTTGACAAAATCCGCCGTTTGCAGAGTGCCTGGTATATCATCTAAGTACGAGAAGGCTTAATGAGGTGCAATCGGGTCGATGAACCGACTTGAGAGCATAAAAGAAAGACCACTCCGGTGGTGCGTAAGGTTTCAGCCTCGCTCTGCACACGGTGAAGACACTCCAGCGAGCCAAAAGGTACAATTCTGTGAGTTTCGGCTTTAAAATAAACGCCAAGCGAAGTTTTTGGCTGTGATTTTTGAGTCGCGGGAGTGTTAATAAAATCCCTCTAAAGACAGAATGTATTCCTTCCCTTCACAATTTGCTCTAAAAATACCCATAATTCATAGCGGGCAAACGTTAGCGGTTAATAATTGACTGACTGGACGTGTGTGTTGTTATGTAAGCAGATCCTGCATCGAAGAAAGCAGAAATAAGAAGAGTTGATCGCCAAGGAAAACGTAAGTGAATCATTTCCCTTGCAGGTTTAAAATGAGATCAAAATATTGATCAATTGTTACGTTACTGAGACAGAAACGAATTTCGAACGAACACAATTTATCGTGAACCGCGAGTATAGAATCTTAACATGCTTGTCAAGGAATACAACGGTGTCGCTTCAATTCCTTTCGAAGCTTTTAACCTTTGAATTCAAACGTTGTTGAACTTGTCTTTACGGATAAAAGATACTGCTTTTTAAAAGCCAGCCGGTTGACGGAATTTACATGTACGTACATTTAGTTCATGTCACGCTAGTGTTGGTCACATGTGATGTGCTCACGAATGAACGCTTGTTAATGACTCCTACCTTTCAAATTTTAGTATCTGAAACTACATATGATCAATTTACTAGAACGATGATTAATCTAAGCTAAACCTAACATCAATAGGTGTTGTCACGGTTTTTCCAAATTTTTATATTGGCCTCAGATAGCAAAGATCCGTCGACACTGCTGTGAAGAGCATCTCAAAATTAGTAAAGTAACCGAGTTTAAAAGTGATACATGTATCTTTTAAAATAGTGAAAAATGTCACAGACGTTTGTATCGCGCGGCCAAATTCCTTGCCAAACGTCTGTGAAATTTGCCATACTCTGTCTCTGAAATTTGCCATACTTCATACTCATAAACTGCAGGGCTAAAAATTAACTCCCATGCTTGGTGGCCAGTCGGGCCAGTTTCCTTGAATTCTTAGTGGCCCATCCAAAACTTAGCCCTCAAGTTTCCTCTAGTTTAAAACGAATAAACGTCCCATGGCTTTTAACAGAGTGTTAACTAAGGAAATAACACAAAAAGGCATATAATGCCCCCAGTAATGCCCCGAGACATTTTTTTTTTTTTAACATTTCAGCCATATTTCCACGTTATATCGCCAAATGGCACAAAATATACAACTTGGTTGGATAAAAAGATCCTATAGTACAAAACAAATTTTGTTGTGTACTATAGGATCTTTTTATCCAACCAAGTTGTATATTTTGTGCCATTATATTCCAATCGCTCCAAAACTGAGTAAACTTTTCGGTGGGAAATTTACTTTAATTCGAGCGAAAAAACCTTCGTCATTTTGCACTTTTCAGTCGGAAAGATTTCCGTTTAACCCCAGACATTAGTTATGCATACCGTTATTAAAACTAAAACAAAAGCCAAAACAATAGAAATCCAAAAGCAAAACAATAGCGCAACAGTTAACTTTGGTAACGCGCACGCCCGGAGCAAATGTCTCGTCTGAGGGATCAATATTTTTGAATGAGAGCTGTATTTTATGGAGTTCATCGGGATCAAAATCAAATAGCAGACATGACGAAGAACAATGGAAGGAGCTACCGTGGAGGTTAGAAACAATTTTAGGAAACGTAAAACAGCACATTCGTTTAACTTTAACAAAAAAGATATCTCTCCGGCGGGCATTCGAACCTCGGTCTCTCGCGTGATACTCGTCACTTTTCTACCGAGGAATTTGACTGCTGGGAAGGAAACAGTTCGTTTTAAAAACCGATTTTTAGTTACTTTTTTTATGCATACAGTCTCGAGCATTCTTATTTCACTGAGAGTAACAATGTAATTAACATCCCGTTCATCCTAGTAACTCCAACTTTCCATTCCAACCGGCAGTCAGATATCATGAGAAATTGTATCGTGGTTTCCGTAGTGTAGTGGTTATCACGTCCGCCTCACACGCGGAAGGTCGCCAGTTCAATTCTGGCCGGAAACACGTGTCATATATTTTCTTTTAATTTTTAACTCGTGAATACATGTACACGAGTAAAACGAGTTATACTGATCGGTTTGAAGCAAAATTTTACTTTATTAGTTGCAAACGTTTTTTTTTTTTTTATTCCGCTGACCAGCGCATAAGCCTTCAAGCTCTGGACTTAGGAAATGCTACAGAACGGTGAATGTTGTTTTTAAATTTGTGATCATCCGCTGCCATTTGTAAGAGTTCAAACAAATTAAATTTTGCACCGTGCACTGTAACACCTTTTTATTGCTATTATTATTATTCCAATAAAAGACTGTTTGCAAACACACAAAAAAGACTTACAAAACGCTACAGCATGTAAATGTTGTTTTTAAATGTGTAGCCTGCGAGCAAATCTATTTCCATAAATTACTTTTCTTTATATACAGCTATTTCAATTAACGTTGTCGGATGAAAAAAGGCGAAAAGCCAAGACCGCAAGGTAGTATGGGATTTTTATGCAATGGCTATTAACCCTAACCCATACTACCTTGCAGTCTTGGCTTTAAGCTTTCATCCGACAACGTTAAATTGAAATAGCTGTATACATCATGATCTCGAACATCCTTATTTCACACAGAGTAACAGTGTAATTAATATCCCGTTCCTCCTTGTAACTCAAATTTTCCATTGCGAACAGCAGTTAGATATCGCGTAATTGTATCGGTTTCCGTAGTGTAGTGGTTATCACGTCCGCCTAACACGCGGAAGGTCGCCAGTTCAAGCCTGGCCGGAAACATCTTTTTTTTTTACGTTACAAACATGAAACAAATGCAGCTTTCTTGCGACAATTTTCAGTGAACCATATCTTGTGATTAAAAACATGACTTAAAGTACCTTAATAGCGGAGCTCTGCGGGCCGAAGGCACGCGCGAAGCACCATTCTCATAGAACCCATGCTCGTCATTTTTCATGGTCATGGCTAGCGGAATGTTTCGCAGGCGCGTCGGTCCGTGTGCACGTCCGTCCAGCCGTTACGTCATCATCGATGATGACGTACATGAAGAGAGAGGAACTGGGAACGAGGCAAAAGCTTGCCTCCGCGCCAAAACCAACACAACCCGTCCTCGTCACTGGAAAAATCACGGAGAAAGACAAACAAGATACGCCAATTCCTGAAGCAAAGAAAACGGACCCTAAAACTCGCGAACGTTCTGAATATGACGGCGAACAACCTTTGCCGAAGAGGAAAAACAAACATGAACAGAAAAGCAAGTAAGTTTAACTGTCTAAATGTGATTTGCAAAAATTACTTAGTTAAGCTTATGTAATTTTACCAGAAGAATTTTCTCCAAAATTATACATTCAGAGCTAAATTTACATTTTGAATATCCGTGGTTTTGGCAATGAAGCCAAACAACGCTCTGTTTTTGATTTTGCGAAAAATTCCCGTTCTGATTTTATTTGTTTACAAGAAACTTTAAAGCGACAAGTCAAAATGCGATAAATTCTGTGACAGCTAAATGGCGCGGTAAAAGTTTCTGATCGCCCGCCCTTGGTAAACAAGGCGGCGTTGCCATTCTTGTAGCTGAAAATACTGATTTCAAATGTTTACAATGGAAAAATAGATTCTTCTGGTAGAATTGTTAGTGTTTAACTGAACTCGACGACACGGAAATTAATTTGGTTAATACTTATGCCGGCCCACGAATCCAAGTGAACGTAAGCTTAAATGCTTTTATGATACAATTCATGAATATTTTTTCAGAACTCTTTTAAAATTATTGCTGGCGATTTTAACTGCATTGAAAACGTTTTTGATAAGCTTAAGTTTGGAGGAAATCTTACAATTTCCACGGATTTGAAAGATCTGCACAAGTGTTTCATCGTTTATTGATAATTATCTGGCGCAAAAAAAAAAAAAAAAAAAACACGGCCGACTGAAAAATACAATGCACATGGTTTAATGCGGATAAAACTATCGTTACCCGTTTGGATAATTTTTTTAGTGCTCAGGACTTGTATGATTCCCTTCTAAAATGCGAAATTTTGCCTTGTGTTCTTTTACGATCATGATTCTGTTGATTTAGCCGCAATTTGCATAATGCATGCATTTTCCCGTGGACCAGGACTTTGGAGGCTAAATTTAGAATTTAATATTTACGATATCATCTCAGAAATTATTAAGAAACATGTATTGTTCAGTACCGGAAAGCATTTAATTCCATTCAAGCTTGGAGGGATTTTCTTAAAGAATCTATAACATTAGTTGCTATAGATTTTGGTCGAAGTAAACAACGCATATAAATCGCGATTAGGCCACGCAACTATAATTTCTTTGATCGAAGCAAAACGGGCTCTTATTGAAGGAAATAACTCAGCGAAAACCACCATAGAAACGCTTGAAAGAGAAATTCGAGCCGTAAATTCATCCCAGATGAGAGGAAACCAAATTCGTAGCAGAGTCGAATGGCTTGAAGAAGGTGAAAAACCTAATATATATACATAGCCCAAGCCTAACAGCGTCGCACTTTGAACAAAGTTAACTAAGGTGAAACTTAACTAAGGTGAAACGTAACTAAGGTGAAAGGTTGGAAGCACAAGAATTAAGATTGACGAACGGGCTATTTTCAGTTTTAGCAATTCTCAAAAACAGTATTACGCGACCTTCTGCACAGTACATTTTTATAGACCGTACAAAAGTTCACAAAAACAACTTTTCTCTGTCTAGAATAACTAGTACCACTAGTTTCCGAATAAAATACAGTTTATGTTTGTCAAAAATTGCCCGAGAAACTGATTTGAAAATCAAAAATTGCAAAAATACACAAACATATTTGCATAAGGCGATGCAAGTGAAGATAGAACTGTACTATAAAATCAAAGTCTTATTTCGTTTACATAAAATCGCTTTTCAATCTATCTAATGAATGAACAAACACATAAAAATGGACAACACAATCTTCTTTCGAAAAAATTATACTGTTTAATTATAGCTCATCGAGTTCAAGCTTTCTTCGATGAAATTCAAGAGATCGATACAACTGAATTTCAGCACGTTTTAAAATCAAGTCTCCAAAACTAACAATAACAATAATAAAAAAGTCACTCACAGATTAATATCAACATAAATTCTCATCGAAAACTGTTTTACATTTATTTTAAGTCCCTCGCTTGCTTGGAAATTCAAATCTCCGCTTCTGGTTCTGAAATCCGTAGAAAAGAAACATCTCCCGCATTGATGAAAACGTAATTCATGAAGTTCCTCGTTGCAAGATTTTATCCCTGAAAGATCGTCTTTTTCCACTAAAGCGGCTTCTGAGTATACGTTAATTAGTATCCCTGTCTTGAGTAGCAGACCGCGAAAAAATGCAGGAAAATAACGACTTTAATTCTCCGCTAGACACAACAAAACAACTAAAGTGTTTACCGAGCTCACGGCTGTGTGGCCGCGCGAAAAACAAAGCCTTGCTTTCAAGATCCCGGATGTTGTTCTAACACCGCGGGCGGGTGGGCACACACGCGCCCGCGAAACATTCCGCTAACCATGACCATGAAAAATGACGGCACAGGTTCTATGAGAATGGGGCTGCGCAGCCAGGCCTTCGGCCTGGCAAGTGCTCCGCTAATAATACTTCATTCAAATACAGAAAAACGGTATTTAAAAAGGAGGACCGTGATGCTACCTCAATTTTAGGTCCCTTAACTACCAACTAACTAAATTAATAAACTACAAAAATATATAATACAGATGGTTAATAATGCTTGTAGAAAATCTAAAATCTAAAATTTTGAATACGAACATCAGGAACTGAAGCAGCAGAAAAATATAATGTATAAATATGTAATCAGTTGATGTTCATCCACTTTTTTTAAACTCATTTTAAATCTATTGATGTCGATATCATTTCTAAATAGATGGTTTGGAAAATTGTTCCAGTCTTTGATAATTCTTACAAAGAAGGAGTACTTCAAGGAATTAACTCTTGCTGACTTCGTTTGCTAAGCTAACTTATATCTGTACAGTTTGCGGATGGAAGCCGTTCAAGTTGTTTTGCAGCCTTATGTTATTCATAGAGAAGTTTTCTTACGAAGAAAGGTACAGTCTCTTTTGTCAATGCTGAATTAAATTGTTAGAGTTAAACAAATTTGCCGAGTAACTCGAGTTTTTACAACTTACAGCCTTAAAGCGAAATACCTCAACAATAGGTATGTAAGATTTATACTCGAGAAAATTGTCAAAGCTTTTTGATTCGCGGCTAATATATTTTTTTTTTGCTAAAGTTATAGCTTAATTTCATCGAAGAGAGTTTTTGTAACCTGACATGTTAACCCATTTAGCTCCAAGCGTTTCCTCTTGATAATTTTTAATGTACAAAACAACTTTTGTAAGCGGATGCTAGGCCGATGCTGGGACTCTCAAATTTTCCGGGCCGTACTGTAAAATACAGACCGGAAAATTGACCAATCATAGCGCGCCTACTAACTGAGAGATATAACAAAGAGTGTTACGCCCGGGCCATAACAAGGAAAGACAGCCCTTTATCTAACTGTTTTGGGTCCATAGATGGGACAGTTCGTCAGATTTCAAGGCCAGGTGAAAACCAACGGATACTTTATAACGGACATAAGCGAGTGCATTCACTAAAATTTCAGTCTGTAGCAATTCCAAATGGACTTATAGCTGACTTGTACGACCCAGTAGAAGGGCGTCGTCATGATGCAGGTATGTTAAAACATTCTGGTCTTTTAAACATACTACAAAGATAAGCATACCCGCTCAGAGGGGACCGTCTATGCCTATATCGAGATCCAGCGTTCCCTCTTCGCCTCCAATCGATGTCTCCATTTCGCAAAGCTGAGGTACCAGTACTAACACCAGAGATGAGAGCATTTAACACTGCTATGAGTGAAGTTCGAGTGTCTGTGGAATGGCTCTTTGGTGATATCGTGGAATATTTTAAGTTCATTAATTAGAAAAAGAACCTTAAGCTGGGTATATATGAGTGCAGGAACCAAACAATACATTGTAAGTCCACTTTTTAGAAACATCCTTACATGCTTATATGGAAATTCAACATCCACATTCTTTCAGCTTGAACTCCAGACACTGTTAGAATATTTCTCATGATAAATCACACCAAGTACAGTACAGGACTTCATCTAATAGACTCTTTAATTTGCTTCAAATTTAAGCTTCAACATCATGGATGTTCTATAATTATGTAAACATTCACGGGTTTGCTCATTAAAAGTATAACCATAAACAATTAAAATGTGTGTATGTCAAAAAATCAGTCATCTTCACTTCGAGCTAATCAGATTTGGTAATTTTAGATACAATAGAAAGCATCGTGATTTGCATCTGTTGCATTTGCTGTTGTTGCATTTGCAGCTGCTGTTGAAGTCGATCTTGGCGTTTCATCTCAATGGCAGCCATCTCTCTGCGGTATTTTAATTCATCTTGCTTTCGTTCTTCCTCTCTTTCGCCCTGCTCTTGCAAAAACTTCAGAGCATCTCTTCCTCCCCGCTTTTTTCTGCTTTTCTTTAGTACAGGCCTCTCCTCATCATCGCTCAAATTGTCTTCTGATTCGTTTTTTGCTTTGTTAGCTTTTTGGATGTTGACCATGTATTTATTGCTTTATTCCTGGCATCCAAGGCTTGGCTCCTTTCTGTTTTCTAAAAGAAAACAATTTAAACAAAATAACTTCTGAATAAAGCAAGACAAAGTTTTTAAAAGTTTGGAAAGAGAAACGTCTGAATAGCAATTTCAATACAAAAGGACACCCTTAAATTTAAGAAACATCCATACCCCCACTCTTCCCTCCTCCAAACACACATAGTACACACTTGCATACATACACAAAACTAAACAGGCTCTTACCACCTAACAAACAGAGTAACTTTTAAAAAGCTCGGTTTTAATAAGAAACATTTTGCAATAGTATTTGCTAATTCAACATAAAAGGAAACCCCTCAACATCCCATAAACACGCTCACACACACTCAAAAATATACAGGCTCTTACTGCCTTTGAATTTTCATCTCCTTCTATGTTCGGTTTGTTTGACATGATTTCAACAATTTCTTCCAAAATGTCTTCAGTTGGTGTCAGTGGTTCTGGAGATGTTCCACTTGAGGCTTCTTCTTTTTTCATCTTGTCTTTGAAGTCTGCAAGTAATTTATGAAAATACTCCTTCACACTTCTCTGGACCCGAGGACTGCTTTGAAAATCTTCATAACTGTTAATATTTTCAGCAACCTCTTTCCACTTCTGCCCTGTCATTGTACTTTCAGATTTGAACATGCAAGGCTCTGTTAATCTCACTTCCCTCAAAAGAAGGATGTCTCTTTGACTTGTCCAGAGGTTCCACTATGAATGAAAAATGTCAAAAATGAATTGAGAAAATGTTTCCCGAACTCAACAGAATCTGCATATATAATATAATATATATAATAGTACCGATAAGCAAAAACCGAACAAAAACGAATAGTAAGACATTTTATATTTTGTGCTCACTAATGGTTCTCAGACCTGTGGATTAATCGGCAGCGCTAGAAGGACAATTAATCATTTTAATGTTAAACGATTAAATGACTTCGCCAACGAAAAAAAACAACAACAAGAGCGATACAGAGGCAGAAGGAGCAAACTAAAACGAGAAAAACTTAAAACAGAGTAGGTAAGAGACTAAGGATACGTAAGACTGTAAATATACACAAATAACTTCAAAAAAACATTGAATGTGTACATATTTACCCGCAGAGACGATAAAGATGGCTACATTCTGTCAATGAGAAAGGCAATGTGCGAACCATCTTATTAATTGAATTTTTAAACATTCACAAAATCTTCAAGAGAGGACAGCTTAACCATTTGCGACTTCCTTAAGCTAAAATACGGTTAAAATTCAAATGAAAAAAAGAAATAATTACCTAAAAAGTCTTCCCAACACAAAACCACGGTTCAATTCACCGCCGTTGTACTGCTATGGTGAGTGAAGAAAAAGTAGTCATGCGCATAACACCTCGACCCAGATCCCTAGTGCTCGTCCAACCGTAATTGCTGACCGTAGTCCCCTATCTTTTAAAATTCTCTAATGTCTGGTTTTCATATAGTCAGTTTTGCCATGATGTAATTGGCTGTTGAGATTAAAGTCAGTGATTGGTGCGTTTCGATCCGTTCATTTGTAGTGAAATTTTTGTCTGTTCTGTTGACAAGCCGTTTGTAAATCGTAGGTAGCCGTTAGCATCGGTTCAGTTGTGTTTGTTCTAAGTTCGTAAACCAACTATCTAGAATGAATCGTTCGTTGTAGTCCGTTTGTAGTCAATTTTTCTGTATTACTTACCCAGATGGGTAATTTATTTCGCAAATATTCTTGTAAATAGTTTAACATAACTTTATTGTCCTTTTCAATTAGCACGTATGTGTTGTATAGTTTTAGCTGTTGTAGTTCACTGATATGAGGGCTCATATTGATAGCAGATGCTCTGAAAGAGCCACCCAGATATATTTGCTTTATTTTTTTTTTAATAAAGGTGTCTGTATCTATTCCATCTCATTTCATACGAGTTCTACGCGCCTACACACGTTGTTCACAATGGTGCAGAACTGCGATAGTAATAAAAGAGATATGCGGGGGAAGGTGGCACGCATGAGAATTAGTTTTTATCAATATTATTCACAAGGGGGAGGGGGGATGCTGCAGAACTTCAATGCACTGGTAGTATAAGATATAAGAGATACGTAAAGGATGGTGTCATGTAAATATATGAGCGAACTAAATATAAAATGGAAACACAATCCTAAGTATTCCATATCTCTTTATTCTTCTTTTAACATTGCTACAAAACTACGAGTATTACATGTCAGAAATTCTCACTATAGGAAAAAGTTCTCTTATCATCTATCATTTCTTCTTCCTTACACTTTTATATTACTTTGCTCCCTCTTATTCTGAAACTGGCTCAAATTTAAACCAGCCGTACTCAAAATAGGGAACCCGATCGCTGAGGCAATGATGAACATCTTCGCCACTGGGACAGGAACAGGAAAATACATCAGGGTTCCAATCCTCAAACGCTGTCCCAGTCCACCCTCCAATTGGCCTGTAAACCAAACAGATGTTCTGCCCTCGCCAGCTCTCCCTGCCAAAATTATCGTTTTTGACTTTCAGCTTAAAGAAAGTGTGCAACTTTGGTTCGCTTGCCTTCTGCTGAGTCAGGAACTCGAACATAAACTTCTTGTTACGATAGCTGGAGCTACAGGGGAGAACTTTAAATCCGTAATATTCAAAATTTCCTTCCCCAGGTTCGATCAGAAAAAGACATTTTTTTACATCACTTTTGGGCCGCAGTGTGTTGTCGTTGTACAGCTTCCATTGTCGGTTTGTGGCATCTGAGCATTCTCGGGCGTATGGAGTGCCTTCTTCTCCTCCCACATCAGTTAAACATCTGTTTAAAGAAGAGCAACAACTATCTGTAATATATGATTCTGGTCCCTAAGTTCAGTTATGTTATGTTTCAATAATCTTCGATGACTGCACGAGTAATAATTTGTACAAAAGGCGCTACAACGTAAAGAACCAAAGCAAAGACTATATGCAATGGTTTCATTATATTCATTACAGCACAACACAACAAACCAACATTTTCTAATAGCAGCAAAGCTCTTGAAAAAAACATAACATTGAAGATGAAATAAGAACAAACTAAATGGGTAGTTTACAAAAAAAGGTAGAAAGGGTGGAGTTGAATGGGAATAGAAAGGCCAATTTGTAGAATCTCAGGTTCCTGAGGATTTTGGGTTTTGGCATTTTTCATGTCTTAGATCTTGAGAAATGTATCTTAATTTTATTGAAAGTTTAACCCATTGACACCTGAGGATTTTTACGTTTTTGAGTGATTTTCTGCGTACACACGCCCCATAGGATTTCGTGACTTCATATTTGGAGTTACCATTGAAAGTGCTGCTGTTCTAAAACACTGAAGGCTCGAGTTTACTGGAAACGTCATTCTGACGTTGGCATTTTGCTTTGTTGAATTGCAATAAAGTCTTCAATATGGTGTTTCTGCGATTTTTGGTAAGTCCACAGCCATTTTTCATCTTTAGTAGCTGCCTGATGAGCATCATTAAGCTTGAAGGTAGTTAGAGTCCACTTTCTCAATGAACCGAGTTAGGTGTTGTACTTCGTTAAAGAATTCGGCTCGCTGCTCGCTGAACTGGAAAAATGGCCGCCACGAAACCAAGTAGCTTTGGGACTCACTCTGGATGAATTTCTTGACCTACCCTGGCATATTTTGGAAGTTGCGACCACTAAAGAACACAACAAGCGCGAAATTTCGGCGGTGGGTCGGAGTGGCTGTGGACTTAGTATAAATATGAAACGTGTGGCGGACGGAAGTAACGCTGTCGAAAAATCTCGTTATTTCCCAGCATGCAGTGCGGTGGTGATGTTGAAAATCGAGGCAAGGTGAGTATGCACTAGAATAAGAAGCTGTAATTCGGCCCGAGCAACGAATAAGAGCAAAAAAAAATTCACTGCTAAGCTAGGACTAGGACTGGATTTTGCTGTAAATGTTGACTTTTGGGTTTGCCACGATGATTTGAATAAAAAAAACTAAAAGCAAAATCGTGATTTTTGTTGTTTTTCTTTGTCGTTAAAAACGGTAATTTTTGTTATTGTTCAAATTCAAACGCTGATATTCTGCAAAAATCGCTGACTTTTTTGTGTTTATTGGGTATCTCAATTTGAAAGACTTTCTAGTCAATGCTCACAACTGCTAGTTAAAGCAATGTTCGCACGATTGAGAAAGTTACAATTTTTTAAAGCAGTGGAGTCTTGTACGAGCGGTTACGGGCGGTTCAGGTGTCAATGGGTTAATAATCTATGATTTTTATCGATTCGTCGTAATAAACAATGAAAAGTGATAAAGAAAGAAAGATGCGCATGCGTTAGGAAATAGGATATATTTAATGTTCAGCATGTCACGAACATGTGACAAAGAAAAATCTTAATTTCTTTATCACCAAACAGGCCGTTTTCGACATTGCTGATTGAACCTATACTAAAAGACCTACAATGAGAATTTTCCTTGACTTGTTGAGTCAAACTGCTTTTAACATTGCAGGTCACAACATTGGTCCGAAAGAAGTGTTTCAACAATTGTGTCCTATATTGTAGCTCGCCACGAGTGCCCCAGTAGTTCAGTTGGCTAGAGCGTCCGATCGGTTTCCGGAAGGTCACTGATTAGATTCCCGTCACGTTCTCAGCTGGACATTAAATATTTATTCAACAGAAGCAGCTATATAAACAATAAAATTATTAAGTTCTCCCATCAAACCTGTCATATGTCTCTTTTATTGGGTCGCCTTTCCAATCAAAGCCTGTTGTATGTTCGTATGTGTGCGTCCAGCGAATCCTTCCAAACGCGGGCGTTCCTTGAGAAGTAAGAGTTGTCTGTTACATGTTAGTAGGGACTATAGATGCAGTGAAGATAGCCGGGTTTCGTACCTCTGAATTAAGAATACTTGTAGACAAAAAGATCTTAACAGTTATGAAGCAACCTAAGACAGCTGTAGAATTAATAGAGCCTGAAAATAAATCAGGCTTCATGAACGGGAACGAATATTACCCATGACCCTAGTCGTACTGATGCAAACGCCCCATCACTGAGCTGAAAAAAATACAAGTAGGTAACTATAAGATAAGATTATAACCTATATGCGAAACCAGTGATGCATGTCAACAGCTGCAGGTGAAAATATAACAAATAAAAGAGATCTTCAAAATTTTGAAGAAACTTATTATATATAATAAGCAGTTGGTTATACTGTATAAACAGCCAGAGAAACAAGGATTCAGTAAGAATGTACCTGTATCGCAACCTAAGGTGTGACCATTCGAAAAAAAGTACCTATTTGTGCTTTGGCATTTTTATAAAAAAAAAAATTGAGAATCTGTATTTTTCTGTGTTTGGTCGTCCTTACACTGTACAAACCTTGATGATCGATCATTCTTGTAAAAGCTCGTGCAATGGCGGGATCTTCGCATCTCGCCACGTTTTCCATTTTCGTTCGAACGCTGTTCAATTCCACTGTTCGCCTATCCTCGTCGTCTTCCCATTTCTTGAGAATGTGACTTTGCCATACACCATAGCCATTTGCTTCTAGCTTTCTAATCTTGGCTATGAAGCTCATAAGATCCACCAAAGTTCCCGTTCGTTGTTCTCCTTTTTCCAGGCGTAACCCTCAAACAAATCATAGGTGTTCAGGATTGGGTTACAAATGTTCTCAAGAAGAATGATAAGCGCGTTCTTCAAGGCGACGAATCTCTCATCAACCTAAAATTAATGGCAAGAGGATTTGGCAAAAGTTTTCACATGACCCGTATTAAGGTTTATGTTACTGGTATGTTGCTGCCTATAAGCTACCTCAGGTGCAGCACAACGACTTGCCAGACTCCAGATGATAATTTTATCAGCTGGGTGGATGGAACCATGGCGAGCACAGGTGAAAACCGAAAGAAAATATGTGGTCTGATTAAGTCGTTGGCTAACCCAAAGACTAAGGTTAAGGTAGGATGCTGCAAGTACGCTCAATGTACTCTGTGGGTACATTAATATTATCGCAATCACAAGGGAAATGGCTCGAAATGACATTGGAATACTGGGAATCAGTGAATGTAGGAAGACTGAAGACGAACTGGCGAAACCATCATATACTCGTACGATAGAGCAAATCTTTGTTCTTAGGAACATTGTGGAGCAAGTAATTGAATGGAATTCCTGCTTATACATATGCTTTGTTGACTACGAAAAAGCCTCTGACAGTGTTCACGGGAAAACCTTGTGGAAAATCATGGGGTATTACGGGATCCCTTCTAAGCTTGTCAAGATGGTCAAAGCTATGTATGAACGTAACCAGTGCGCACTGATTGATGGCTCAAGGCAAACTGGCTAGTTTAATGTGAAATCTGGGGTAAAGCAAGAGTGAAACATGTCGGAGTTTCTGTTCTTGCTCGTGATCGATTGGATCATGAAAAAAACAGTACATGGTGACAACACTGGTATCAGATGGAAACTGGGGTCCAAGTTAGATTACTTGGATTATGTTGATGACATTGCACTTATCTCAAGTAAAAGAGACCAGATTCATCAGAAAGTGAATAGTCTCAGCTCCATCAGCAAAGAAACTGGGTTAATGATCAACTCCGGCAAGGCTAAACTCCTTCAGATTTAATACAACCAATAACGAGAAAGTAAAGGTAGATGGACATGATATAGAAGGAGGTAGAAATCTTTGTGTATTGGGGCGCGAAGATCAACAAATCAGTTGGCACATAGGAAGACATGAAGGCAAGATTGGGGAAAGCAAGAGCAGCATATGTCAAGCTGGATAAGATCTTGAAGAACAGTCAATTTACGAGCAGGACCAAGATCAAAATCTTCAGGTCTAATGTCATTTCGCTGCTGTTGTATGGGTGCGAAACTTGGAGAATGACTAAAGCGGATGAGAAGAAGCTGGCTGCCTTCTTACACAAGAGCCTAAGGAGGATATTTAAAATCTACTGGCCAATGCGAATGACGAGATATCAGAAAAAGGGCGGGTATAGAGGCAATAAGCGAGCAGGTGGCAAGGAGGAGATGGACATGGCTTGGCCATGTCCTTAGAATGGACCATTATTCAGACCCACGCATTGCACTCACTGGGGTACCAGAAGACAAAAGGAAACGAGGACGACCACGTGAGACATGGCGAAGGACAGTCGAAAGGGAGCTAAAGTAGAGGGGGTTAAGAACCTGGACAGAAGCAACCACAGCTGTAGAGGACAGAGTAGCCTGGACACGAAGAGCACGCAGCCCTATTCTCCCCTAAAGGTATAAAGGAACATTGATGATGATGCAGGATTGCAAGGACTGAAGTGGATTACAGTTCATATCTATTATCGTAACAATATCATGAAATTTGATTTTTTGAACACCTGTCAATAAATCAAACTTGCCATTCGTGTGAAATGTTCACTCTTCTAGCCGGTTTTTTGTCTGTTTAGTTCATATTTCTTTGCTTCTATCACTTTTGGCGATGGTTTCTTCCAATATCAAGATAATAAAATAAGCTGAAACCAAGCTCCTGGACATAATCATGAAAACACGATATTTCAGCCGGAGCAGTGCCCCTTTAACGAAATGCACAAAAATACCATGAAATGTGAACTTGCGTTACCTTCAGACTACAAAACAAAAAGCCAAGCAAAGGTATGTGAAATCAATTGAAAATTTCTACCAAGTACGTAGTAGGTAGCATAAAGAATACAAAAAGGCGGCATAGCTTTTCATATGTTTCTTTCAATTCTTTCAAAAGTGTTAACACAGCGATTGTGTCCAACTAACCGAATGAGTAAGAAGAATGTTCTAAAATTCCACTATACTTTACTATTAAAATATTTCCCGTGCAATTACGTTTACAGCCAGCACAACTGGTGTTAAAAAAGTTAGCATGCTCACGTCGTCAAACCATTTTTGTCTTCTCGATTGCATCAAATTCTGGTTTCTATCAGCAGGTGCCGTTTCTTTATAGCCCTTGGTGGCATCCAAGTATTCCCTTTGTAGATTATCGATAATCCGTAAAATGCTTATGTGATCAGCCAGGATGGACAAGATATCAGAGAATTCCTGTCCGGCGAGGATATCTTTGAATCCATCTGCAAACAGAATAAAAAATACTATCAGATAAGTTAGTCATCAAAGAGGAAAAACAAATTTGATGCTTTTTTGGGTTTGCTTCCATCATCATCATCATCATCATCATCATCATCATCATCATCATCATCATCATCATCATCATCTTCATTATCATCATTTTTATTTCAATACGGTATCACATTCATCAATAAGAAAAAATGGTTTCCAAGTGAACTGTATAATACTATCAAAATAAAAACACAATCCAATCTACAAAGTATATTACAATAAATTAACAATAACTATTTTAAAATTACTTACTTATATCTAATTAATCATAATCCAAAAGACTTATTTAAGTTAGATACACTAATAGGAATTACAACAGTTTATTAAACGGTATTCAGACTTATCGGGTTTATTGCCTTTGCAGGGAGTTTATTCCAGAGCACAGTCCCCCCATAGTTAAAGCTGCATATGCTGCCTCTGATTTTGGTCTGGGACTATGCACGTTTATCTCAGAGTTTCTTTTAAACCTTTTTTTTGCTTTTATAACTTAAAAGTTATAAGAGTGTACGTAAGACTTATCATTGAGCTAGAATCATTTTAAATACAATGAAGAAAGACTGCTTTAAATTTTGTTCATCACAATTATAGCTAATTGTCTAGTTCTCCTATATTCCAGTCTTTCCTAGTTATAACCTAGTTCATCCAATAATTCACCAGAACTTGTTTCGTAATTTGAAAGCAAATTCCTAGTCTCATACGCAGCCGTTATTAGGTCTCGTCACGCAACGCTCCTCCGGACCTGCGTAGGAGACTAGCAAATTCCTAGCAGCACTATTTTGTAACTGTTGGAGTTTCTCAGATGGTCCTTTGCCAATACAGCCCCAGAAAGTGGTATCTACTTCATTGTAACACACCATATAGGGATCCTATCATATAGGGATCCTAAAAACTCATTTTAAAATGGTTAGCTTTTATTTGCTGTTATGGGTAGTGATATCCATAATAGTGAATAATAGCTAACCATTTTAAAATGAGTTTTTAGCCCTAAGTAAGTGCCGGATTCTTTGACGTGCATAAATTAAAACTACCTTGAAGTATATACCCAGAAAGTGCTTGAAAGTCAAAATAAGGTAAGATTAATGCTTTATACATGATTAATCGTGAATCGAACGGTACGCAATAAGACAGCAAGACCTTCCGATATTTTCTTAGAGAACGGTACGCAATAAGACAGCAAGACCTTCCGATATTTTCTTAGAGATCTCTTCAACATGTAAGTCCCAGGTTGTTTTCATCTATCGGGAGTCCAAGAGATTTATAGACTGTCTCCCTATTTACGACATTTACGGGTATGTTATTTACTATAAAACTAAAGTTATGGCTATTCCGGTCCACACTTCCACCTTCTTTAGCTTTGAAACTGGCTCTGTCTCGGGCTGATTCTAGTAGGGTTGATAATTAAGTCACCTGAATTCTGTGGGACTTCTAGTTAAGCCGGAAGTCAGTTCAAAAACAAACACCGTGTCCAAAATATACTTTGATAACAACTCAAAGCCAACCGACAATTTGTATTATTATACATTGGTGTCACTAGCTCGATTTTGACTGGCTATAAGCACGCAGCTAATTATTGCTTGCTGTTTCTGTTACGTCATACCTACAGACAATGAATTTTATATATGTAGAAGTGAAGTCATACCTACAGACAATAGTTTTATGCATGCAGAAGTGCGCGCTCTTGTCTTTACAAGTGCAGCTCAGAAATATGCATAATAAAACAATTATTGGATTCGGTTTTCACATGATAGCGATAATTATCAAGGCCTCAGTTTGTGTTATCCGCCTCAGCCTTCGGCGTCGGCAGATAACACAAACTTTGGCCTTGATAATTATCGCAATCATGCTCAACCTCATCCAATAATTGTTAAAAGTAATATATCAAACACAATGAAAGGTCGTTTCCACCGAAAGCATGCTGCAATAAAAACATTTTAAACAAGTTTATCGGCGTTTTACCCTCTCACACTATTTTATACTTGAGTCGTGTCCGGCTGTGAATCTAACTTTTACTTCAGTGGAAGAATTTTGATGAGACCTTTTCAACAGTTGTTGGATTTAATTATTTTACAAAATGAATTTCTTTTCTTGGTTTTTAATTCTGGTTACTCTTAGAAGTGATAGAGCAACTGACCTTCAACGTTAGTGGCCAGGCTCTCGATATCTTTTTTAATGGTGTCGAGGAGTTGTGAACTGACTTGACTTTCTCCCTGTGTTCCGCCTGAGCCCATAAATCTGTTAATGTTGTCAAACCAACCAACGACATTGTTACATCTTCCCATGAAGTCAGCGATGTTGTTAAAGGCGGTGAATGCAGCCAAAATCACCCCAAATACCCGCTTTTGTCCCACCTGCGGAAAAAGCAATAGTGCTATTAGTAAAACAATTAAGTCGTAAACCGGAACCATGTTTTATATCTTATTTTGGAGTTTAGCCGATATTTATCTAGGCTGCTATGCAGCCATTATTTGGGTCGTCAAGCAACCGAAAACGGCTGCGTATCGGCGACTAAGAATTATAGGGTAACAAGTAAATTTTAGCTGCCTCCAAAGAATGAACTAAAATTTAATGAAGATCCTTATCTTAACAGATTTTCAGTTTTCAGTGCAATTTGAGTCTTGCAGAATAATGTTTCTCAGGCTTGCCATGCAGTTTGTTCTCTCCCTCTCACACATAAAAATACATAATTCAGGTTCGATCATCTTTTGAATTTTATTTTATATTTATTTTACTAATCTCAGTTATTCTGGTTACAAATAATGTTTGGAGTAACCTGTAAGAAAGGAACTAATATTAAATACCTAGTAGAAGAAAGAAAGGAATTAAAGGTTTTAGTTTTAGAAAGTGTATCTCAAACGTTGGCGTACAATTATTAATTCGACATTTTTCAACATTTTTACTCTATACTTAATAATACTGAGCGTCGATTCATGTCCTGGTGTGTTTGATGTGTTGGTTAAAGTTGCTTTTAACAGGTTATTCCATTTCATTGTGTTACTTGGAAATCTTAACGGTGAAGTACACTGTGTAAGTGTTTGCTGTTTTTTTTTTTTTTATTTTACCAATTTTAATCTGGTTATAAATAAAGTTTAGAGTAGCCTCTAAGAGAGGAACTAATATCAAAAACCTCTTATATAGAAGGATATTAGAGTTTTTAAGGTAGTCGTACGCGTTTATAATTAAATTATCTAAACAGAATTGATTGGAAAGCCGGTCACTGAGACAAATAATTGTTTCTATTCCCTTGTTAGTGACAATAACAAGAAATAAAGATAGGAATGACATTAGATAGGGGTTGGAATGAGTACCGAAACGAAAATTATTTAAAATGTAACATGCGTGAGAAAGAATACCTGTGTATCGTGTACGGTAGAATTGGATGGCAAAGAGGCGATGTGCTTGCGGCCTTTACCGTGCCTTGGATGCGATTCAGATCTTAAAGCAAAAAAACTCAACAACAACCAAAACAGCCAAAGGATCTTCATTTTCGCAGGAGAGTCAAAAAAAATAGATTGACTGTTTTAGAGTTTATAGAACTTATACGTCAGCTCCTTTGTCAGTTTTGATAAGGTAATGAATTTATAATCCCTGACACTAGCGCAGGTGTTGGCCAGTAACAAAGAATTCTGTTTTGTCTTTTAAATACTTCACTGAACATGGCTGAATTTGTTCCATTTTCGCCTGATGTCAATAACAAACCAATCAGCATTCGTTATTTCGAATGAGGCTGACCTGATTTTTTATTTCAATAATGCAATCCGTTCCCGATTAATGAAAGTCATTGCCAAATGATAAGCGGAACGCGCTGAGTATTTTGACTATAAGGAACTTTTGTAATACCTCTCTCTTTTGTAATAAAATAAAATTAATCATTTCATGGGCCGTCCGCGTATCTCGAGAAAAACCCTTCAGTGAATGGCTAATAACATAACAGGCATTGCATGGCATTAGGTGACAATCCATGCACTAGCATTGATAGAAAAGGCTAAAATATAAAATTAAAATAAAATTAAAACAACTTACATCACTTAATCACGCCTATTTCATTTAGGTCAACGATGTGTATTGTACAATAAATTGGTTATTCTAATGTTTCCACGAATTTGACTTAGACAAAAGCAGGTAATGAATAATTGAAGATTCGTTTCAACTAAAGTACAATTTGCTTTTATTTTCATTTATTTGGCTTGCTGTTGAACAAGAATGTTGTAGGCGCATTTTTCATTATTTTAAGGTTAAAACTTTCCGTCAGTTCTGCCATGACTCACCAAGCATGTCCAATACACCCGTACTGAGTCGAATCGACTTAAGGGAAAGTCAGGTCTTGAGTGGATTCGTCTACCACCCTAGAGGAGACGACTCAGTTTGAAGTGTGTTAGACACCCTCCTTTTTCCTCCTTCCCTATATTATGGGGCTTCTTGATCCCAAACATTTCTTAAGTCATATACCTTAGATACTTTAGATCACATTGAGTTTATAACTTCTTAGTTTCCGGGTAATACATGAAACGCGTTGGCCATTGATCCATCTTAAGCGGCGTTCTTTCTTTTCTGGTATTTTGTAAAATGTAATTTCGTGTTCCCTTCACTTCAGGTTTAAAATCAAGATGTTGGGAATAGAAAAGCTTACTCGATTATTGGCATCGGAAAGGGATGACAGGTAATTTATCCAGTTAACAAAGATGCCACCTGCGTAACACACAGGAATTTTTGTTCTTGATCTTTGATTTGTCGAGCAGTTTGGATACCGAACATCTGAGAACAAAGCTTCATTCGAATGTTTAACTGGAATATCCTTCCCACTATGACTTGTCGTTTTAACTCCAGACCGATTTGTGATCAAATATCTTGTGACTTAAGACCAGCAAGCATTGTTATTCAGCAGAATTATTTCTTTAGAGTCTTAAGAATCGCTAAAGAAGTAGACGGAAGACATTGGGCGGTGACGTTAAACCGTTGGCCTTGTCTCCTACATTTGTCAGTTGTCCTTCCTGTTGGGGACGTTAAAGATCCTAGAGCACTCTTCGCAAAGAGTAAGGAACGTAGTCCCCGGTGTCTGTGGTATGCTTTGTTTAAGTTATGGGGGCACCTGTGTCACATTCGACATTACTTGTAAACTGCATTTAGCAGTCTGGCAAACGGAGTCCCCGGAACAGTGTTGTAAAGCGCATTTGAGTATTTTCATCTAGAAAGTGTCCGTTATTATATTATCATGTCCGTTATTATTATTTTTATTATTATTATTTTTATTATTATTATTAATATTATTATTAGCAGTAAAAACTATCTGTATGCTATACAGTTAAAAGGAACACAGGGCGCATAAAAAAAAAAATATATACAATAAAAAATAAAATTAAAATATGTATATATAATAATAAACTAAACAAATTTACGCTAAAATATGCAAAATGTTCAAAGTTCTAAAACAAGAGACAAACCGGAGCACGGGTTATATACAATAAAAAGTAGAATTAAAATATGTATATATATAATAAACTAAACAAATTTACGCTAAAATATGCAAAATGTTCAAAGTTCTAAAACAGGAGACAAACCGGAGCACGGGTATGATAATGTCTAATGTGTCGCCACCTTAATAATAATAATAATAATAACATTATTATTATTATTATTATTATTATTATTATTATTATTATCATGTGTTCTCTATATAATTATGTGTTCTCCATGGGGGCCGGGTCCAAACCATGGACCTAGGGCACCCATGAGGCGCTGTGTGGAGGCCACACTACTTAGCATTGCAGAGAAAGGGTCTTGCGCAAGATGTTGGCTGTCCCAAGTAGTGCGGTTTTCTGAATTTCGCAGAGGTTGATGTTGCCAGGGATGCTAGTGACTATTTTTCTATGCCTTTCTTGATCATCCCCTGCGCGCCTACTACCACAGGGATGGTTTGAGTTTTCGTCTGCCACATTCTTGCTATCTCAAGTTCTAGGTCTTTATATTTGGATGTTTTCTCAGAGACTTTGGTGGAGATGTTTTTGTCAGAGGGAATGGCTACATCGATAAGTGTGCATATCTTGTCCTTGTTGATCAGATCCAGATTCACATGATATGACAATACCTATCCTGTTAGTGTGCGACCTTTGTTAGCTGTCACTTCTGCCAGAAGTCAGTGTTTCGATGTGTTTCCAAGCTAGCTAGGTACGATAATCTCTGCCTCGTTTTTTTGCCCTACATTTGCTCTCTCTCCATCTGTGCAGGCCAATAAAGGTCGCCAGTTCTAGAAAATAAACGTCTTAAAGTTCGAATATAACCCGCGATAAATCAAGTAGCCAGAGAGATCCTGAACACTTTACGTTACTAAAATCATAGATAAATTTCACCCCGATGATGCCCCAATAGGCTACAATTGAAACCACCAGTCACAGTGGGTCCAGACCACATCGTAAAGGGTTGACGGGGGGGATAAGGCCGGGCTGGTCGGAGTGAAAAATGTTCGAGACCGAGGACCTTATATTTCTTCAAGATAGGGAGGCGGGCAGTGGCAGATCTAGATAAGGGACCCGGGGAGGGGGAACAGTCTTAGGGTATTAACTGACATCCTTTCGTGTCTTTTATTATCTTTTCTGCGGTATCCATGTTCCGAAACCAAACATGTTCTTCGCATACTTCACAGCATAGTGCTAATCCTTCTGCTACTTCAGTTGAGATTTTGTACGTGAAGATTAGGGATTCTTATTGTGTCCTTTTTGTTCAAAGGTTTTAAAAGACTGTTAATTAACCAATACCTCTCCTTACAAGGGTTTAATAAAAGGGGAAGTAGTGCATTTATAGGAAATGCTTACAAAATACTGGTGGACAGTAGTTACACTCCTAGTCTTGTCAGTTATAGCAGCTGTTTATCAGTATAATTCAGCATTGTGGATCTTTCAGCAAGTGAGCTAATTTACTTCACTTTTCCTCTCTTGCAGAAGAAGCTATTCCCACCTAACTCTGTATTTCAAGATCTACCTCCATAACAGCATCCAACAAGTCTCCAAGTACAGAAAATCTATGCTACAGGTGTCTAGTTCATGAGGTAAGCAATCAGTTCTCTCTTAATTCCACAAAAGCTCACCAACATCCAATTTTCCTTACTAACGATTGGTAAAGTGTTGCCGATACCAGCTGTGAGCATTAAAAACAATCATTAAATGGATCACATGGCGCCAAATTTAATTCTGAAGAAACTACTAGAAAGGAAATGATGCAATCATAAGGAAAAAACCCTGGCTTGCAATAGCTCAGCATTTTCCATCTCCTGTTCTTTGATGGATCAATATTACAATTTTTTAGCAGTTGATGCCACAAAAATTGGTATCGACTAAATTGCAGCCATTGGTGAACAGGTTATGGTCTCTTTGATGATGTACTGGTTACCATAGGACCAGTATTATCTGTTAAAGACATCCTTACTTTAAGCTTGAAGTGCTTATAACCAAAAACAACAAGCTTGGTGACCTCCATTTTTTTTTATTTTCGAATTGTATTTAGCATAGTAAGATACAACGTTTTGCAAAGTTTTATAGTTTTTGGGAAGGGATACAGAGCCTCCGTAAATTTTCAAAACTTTAATTCACCGAGCTCGTTTTTCTTAGCAATAAGGTCTTCAAGCTAAACACAACATAAAAAGTATGGGTCTTTCACAAATTATATTGTTACAATAGCAACCTGTTACGTCATGACAATGGCTTTAACTTGACTGGACATTTGTTTGATACCATTATGATAGCACTAACTGATCAAGGGTGGTAGTATCGATCTATCAAAGTGTTTAGTCTGGAAATTACTAGAAACTGTTGTTAGCCACCTTAAGAGTAGCCAGAAAATAAATACTTCATGAAAACAACAAAAGACTACAGAGATGAAAGACCCACTCTCTGCATGCCTTGATACCAAAAGCAGCACTAGTTTCCATATTTAAAAAAACTGACTTTTCTGTGTCACTTCAAATTACATGATTGAAGTAAAACATTTCACACGTTTTACAGCAAAAGAAAGGAAAAGATTAGAAATTGGTTTGCCTCAAATCTCAGAGTCATATCCATATCCACTACAACAGCCAAGGCTAGCTGCCTGGAGCTGTAATTAGATTTTTACAAATCAAATCAATCATTGATGATGGTAATTCCAGTGATCGCATGCTAATTTTACATTACTTGTACTTGATTGTTTTTCTTTAGAATCACTCCGCGCCAAAAATTCCTGTCTGATTGCAAAGGGCAAACCCTGTCGTTGTTTCCCAGGGATCATTTTCAACTTCACCATCGCAATTTGACTTGCTGTGCATCAACAGTGGTATCAGAGAACCAAGCCTTTGAACTTCAAAATGAAAAGACGTTCACTTAAACTTCAAGGTGACTTACACTGCAAAGACAAACACATTTTAGCTTAAAGAAACTGTCAGGGATTTTGTCGTTTTTTAGTAAAACTGCCCCAAATTGAAACTAATTACCTCTCTTACAAAGCCAAAATGCTTATAAAACACTAAGAAGAAGATATGAAGTGAATTCTTGAAGAGAAAATAAACCAAATAATCATTGGTCTAGCAAGTTTTCAAAGACAAAATGCGATAAACTTGAACTTTTTATTCAAGTTGCGAATCATTTCCATGCCATCTGCCGCTCTAGACACTGAAACGTCAATAGTAGAATAATTGTGAACAAAACTGCATGGACCATTAGTTTTGCATTTCTACTGACATAAGTAAAACGTTTGGCAGTTTAAAGCAACATTTAAAATAGTGACATAGCCCATTTAAGGACGTTCCTGAACTAATGATGGGATGGTTGATTTTGATAGTTATTCTGCCTACTTCAAATTAACATTTTAAATTCAACACAAAGATTTGTTTTACGGTAATTTCGTGTGTTACTTTGTAGAAGTTTAACTTTGATTGTTCTCCAACGGCATTATATATAGCACATATTGTAAGAAAAAAGTGTTTTGTTGACAACCTTTGTGAGTAGCCATGTCCGATCTGTCTTGAACTATCACAGACCACCTATTTTTTTTCTGTGTCTTGTACACATCCTCGGAGTCGTGTATCATGACTTCCATTAAACTGTTGTTTTTTACACACAAACCTTATGTATGCACAATTCAGCCTGAATAGAAATTACCGACGTAATTATTGCCAAAACAAAATGCAAGATCAGAACGAGGTTGTATTGACTTCTCTCTCATGGAAGTGTCAAGAAGGTGTTTTCCAGCCCCCACCCTGCTTCTATCCTTAAAGAAACACCACCCACAACCCGACCCGACCTTAATTTTTCTCCTCCCCACAACTACCCTTGCGATCCTCCCACCCAGTCTCATCCGCCACCACTGTTACCATGGAAAACAACAGTACATAAACATGACACCATTATTTAATTGCTTTTCTTTGTTGCTCATGAGATCATAATAAGGTAAAGGCCAAGGGGCCAAGGGATGATATAGCTCAAGGCAGATCTACACTATGTGCAAGCTGTTCCTACTGTACTCTGTTCATGTATCTGTACTCTGTTCATGTATCTTTAACCTTTTAAAATAGGTACGGTAGGAACATTTTGCACTTGTGGCCTTTCGATGACCAAATTGACATATAATTTTGTCAAACTCCTGTGGAGTATCCAGGATATTAACGTATCAAAATAGAATTGTAATTTGAACTAGTATTATCCCTTTCAATAAATCTTGCATGATTTCTAATTTCCTCACCTCATAAACATTCTGAAATGATCCCCATAATTCCCACACCTCGAGCTCCTGGCAACTCTTTGAGGTACTACACAGCGATATGCGTACATTAGTTTGGCAAATATCAATCGCGGTGATCGTGTATCAACAGATATCAACTTTTCTGATTTCAATTTATTATTTGCATTGGCTGAACTTGCATGCATAAACTATAAGTTATGCACAAATTAATTTTGCACAAAATGAATTATAAGTAACACAGTTGTGATCCAATTGGATAGTTTCCGTGGTCTGTCAGTGATGTACGGCAATGGTCACTCACACAGGGTTTTAAAATTATTAGTTTTGTATTTAAATAATTTAAGTTTTTTTAAGTGTCAAATTCAGCAGGTTTTTGAAGGAGACAGCTATTTTGATACAGCTATCTAACTTTCGAGACGGGTATTGTGTAACTTGTAAGGCATCATAAACAAATCATCCAAAGTAGCTTAGATTTTTACAGTACTGTTATAATGCTAGAGTTGTAAATCATTGCATCAACAAATAGGGGCACCGGACTACCATCAATGTTTCCACAGATGGCTGACAGGAACAATCTATGCATGCCTCTGTGTGAATTCACAACTCTGGCTCATTTTAATAAAGGACGTTTAAAGAATAAATGAATAAAGTTACATGTAAGTTAACTTAATTTTAGATTTTAATTAGTTTTTTGTTGATTTTATGTTGATTTCCTTGCAAAAGGTTTATTATTACTTATAGTTTTCAAGAGTCACTGCAGTGTTTCTGGGCCATTTTGATGTTGGGAATAACTTGAGAAAAATATTTTACTTTCTATGAACTGGTTTTCAATGCGATACTATGAAAGGAAACACCATATTAGGTGGAGAAACTGAAAATGATGGTGATGCCTTAAAAACCTTAAAAAGAATTGACACAACTTCACCCAGGCTTGCAAACTGTTGCTGACTTGACTTGCATTTTTTAATACGCTAAATTTCACTTGTGTTGGTTATTCATATCCTCGAGATTCCGATGCAGCTTGACAATTCAATGAGGAAAAGAAAGTCTCCATTTAAGGTTTCGAGGCACCATTAAGGTGGCTCGACTGGGTTTTTGAGCGACGATACCGTTTAGCTTTGAGAAACGTGTGTACCACCACAAACGATCCGATGGAAAATCGATTGCCACAGCTGTACTAGAGAAAGATTAAAGTTTCAGATGAGGTTAGTTTTATGGAAATCGGAGTTGCCAAAGCAACGTTATGACGTCACTTCCGGTTTTACATAATACCGAATTACTTGCCATCAAGAGATAATTTTGGAAAACGCTCTCTGGATCTTCGACCTGACGTACTTGTCCTTAGGTCTTCAAAATTTTGCAAATTTCTATGGAAGCGTTTTCGAGAAAATTTCGAGTGAAGTTTTAAGGTGTTAAAATACAACAAAAACAAAACAATTTTGAAATGTTATTAAAACTTATGTCTACAGGGCTTTATGAAAAACTTTTTTGGTCTTACATGAATTTTATACCATCCAAATACCTTAGGTGAAAATCTCAAGGAAATCGCTCCGTTTGGATTTCAAAAATATTACCTTGAATATGAACTGGGCTGGAGTGTTATTTCGCTTTTACATCAAAAATAGACCCTACATTTATTAAAATTGTCATAAATTAAAAAGCGAATGATGAATTTTTTTAAAACTTAGTTCTCGTGAAGATTAATTAATGTTTAATACAATCTCCAAATTTCAAATTCATTGAAACATTCTAAGGCTGTAAATTTTTAGCGCCAACTCAGGAAAATATTGAGCTGATTTTCGCGCTTGTGGCTTGTTGTTTCATTATGCATCTCCATTGTCTCAAATCGCCGTGGAATTGTAGCTTTCAGTACATCATGAATTCATGTAACACTTAAAACAAAGCAATGAAGGTTTATGAATTCATTATGTACTGAAATTTACAATTGCGTGGCGATTCGAGACAATGGAGACGCATAATGAGATCAACAAATCACTTTCGTGAAAATCAGCTCAATATTTTCCTACGTTGAGGCTGTAAATTGACAGCCTTAGATCGTTTCAATGAATTTGAAACTTGGCAGTTGTATTGAATATTAATTAATCTTTATGAGGACTAAGTTTTAAAAAAAATTATCATTCGCTTTTTAATTCATGACAATTTTAATAAGTGTAAGGTCAATTTTTGATGTAAAAGCGAAATAACACTCCAGGCCAGTTCATATTTAAGGTAATATTTCTGAAATCCAAACGGAGTGATTTCCTTGAGATTTTCACCTAATGTATTTGGATGGTATAAAATTCATGTAAGACCTAAACATTATTTCATCAAGCCTTGTAGATATAAGTTTTAACAACATTTCAAAATTGTTTTGTTTTTGTTGTATTTTAACACCTGAAAAATTCACTCAAAATTTTCTCGAAAATGCTTCCATAAAAATTTGTAAAATTTTGTAGACCTAAGGACAAGTACGTCAGGTCGAAGATCCAGAGAGCGTTTTCCAAAATTATCTCTTGATGACAAGAAATTCGGTATTATGTAAAACCGGAAGTGACGTCATAACGTTGCTTTGGCAACTCCGATTTCCATAAAACTAACCTCATCTGAAACTTTAATCTTTCTCTAGTACAGCTGTGGCAATCAATTTTCCGTTGGATTGTTTGTGGTGGTACACAAGTTTCTCAAAGCTAAACGGTCTCGTCGCTCAAAAACCCAGTCGAGCCACCTTAAGGCATCCTGTCAAGTTGTTCCAGATTGACGGAGAATGAAATTAAGGTTTCTGGAAGATTGTCATGTGAAAATGCGAGTTTGCCAACTTACCAACTTAAGTTTGCCGTGCATGTGAAGGTGGCATTATGAATCACTTGCATTGCTTTATGTATTTGGCATTATTGTTAAGATAATAAAATAAAAATAACGATAAGATAATAACTTCACAAAAAACTTTGAATGGCAGTATGCATGTTAATTAGCTTTTTTTTTATTTTGAAAACATGGCCAATTTCTTTTGAATGCTGTTTCACTGACTGTCTGGTTGAAGATATACAGAGAAATGAACAAAATAATAGGAAATGAACAGTTGCTTCACCTTAAATTTTATCCGAGCTGCAAATTGTTTTGATTTCATCTTTTTGAAAGAAAAATTGACCAACTTTCATTTTTTTTTTTTTTTATAAATGATGTACTGATTTCGTGTTAGTATAAAGTCTTGGAACATTGGTTTTCATCCCTATAAGTTGCTTTTAATCTAAGCTTCTTTAACATAATGTAATCTAACAAAAAATAACCTGCTAATACAGGAAGATTTCTAACTGTTCCAAGTCAACTCAAAATGCTATGAAATTAAGATTTCTTTATTTGGCGATGATTAAATTCATGTGGGACTTGGTTCAAGACAAATGCAGACTGCTGACCGAGAAGAGTTAGGTTGCAGCTTGGTTCAGTGAATAGGTTGTAACATGCAGGATTTATAGTGAGTGTTAGTGTAAAAAGGAAAGAATATTAATGTTAGGTTTACAATAAAGGTTATAATTAGGAATTGTGGTTAGGAGATTAGGATTCACCAGTTAGGTTTTAGATTAAGGAGAAGTCTAGTCTGCATAATTGTCTTGCATTGAGTCTTGCACCTGATTGAAATAACAAAAACAAAATAAGCCTTTGGCACTGTTGAGTAAATAACCGAAAGAGTGACCTACAACAGATAATGTCAAAGCTGAATTGAAATTGAAATTTTGAACTTTTTTTTACCAAAATGTCCAAAGTTCGTTTTCTCTGACTGAGTTAAGAATCAGTTTCCTACATCTTTGCCACACGCATACTGCCTTCAAGTATTCTATTTTACAACTTATACAGCAGGTTGCATAATGTTACAGTGCAATGTTGTGTAATAAAATAAAAGATGTTGGCAGAGTTGTTTGTGGTGTTTCGTTTTGTTTCATTTTTTCCTACCCCAGCTAGAGAAAGGGTATAACCTTGTCCTTTGGGCCTTCTCCGCTTTCAAAATGGTGGCTGGGCGCAGAAACCCCGGGGGAACTTCCATATAAAACTGCCGGGGTGCTTGTCGAAAATTTTTGAAAAACACCCTAAAAGGTACCAGAATCTTGTGTGATGGGCGTGGCTATGGCTCAAATGAATTTTTACCTCTAAGAGGTACCAATAGACCAATTCCGATATATTAAAATTCATACTTGGCTCCGAGGCTTAGGGGAATAAAACAAAACAAATTAATTATTCATCCCTGAACCTCGATGTCATTTCTTTTGTTTTATTCCCCTAAGCCTCGGAGCCATGTATGAATTTTATAATATTGGAATTGGTCTATTCTAAAACAGCTGCACATGTCATATTCTGTTATATTTTTTCGGCTTTATACCCAAAAAGGTACCGCGATAATTCTAACTGTGGTCATTTCAGATTTAATTACCCTAAGCGGTAACAATCTGCAAATTTCGACCCCTAAAGAGTACGACGAGCACCCCCGTCAGTTTAATATGGGAGTCACCCCATTGGTATGAATACTACCGTTTGTTTCATATTGTTTCATATTGTTAACAACACCAACAGTATTAGTAAACGTAAGACTTTCATCAAATAGGTAGCTGTTAAAGTCTTGTTGCTATATGTTCAAAATTGAGAAAATATTGATGAAAGACTGTTTTAGCCAATAAAATCGACTATATGACGTCATAATGACGTCACGTTACGTCATTATGACACCAAAGTATCTGTAGTTACTAGAATTCATGACAACATTATCCTGTGTAAATTTGGTGGCCATAGCAAAAGCGGTTTCAAAGTTACATAGGGGGGCTTCTGGAGCCCACCCCCCCCCCCCATCCCCGGTCCCAGGCGGTCAAAAAAAGCCCGGTCTGGATAGAGTTAAAGTGACACCATTAATTCCGAGCATTAAAGCAGTCGTCATTTTAAAAGCATTCGTTCATTTAAAAGCGGTCGTTAACTGCTTCGTTTTATATTATGCGTCAGAGAGATATATATTTTAAAACATGTTGAAATTGAACAGCCTGGGTGGTAGAAAAAGTAGCACATTCGTTTGATTGTAAAAAAAAGCCTCCCCAGCGGGGAATCGCTATCTGGTTTAGAAACGGCATTTTCTTCTAAAACTAGCACCCAAAATAGTTTCTATATTTCTGATTATATATTTTGTATATTTTGTCTAATTCTATTCATCGTGGTTTCCGTAGTGTAGTGGTTATCACGTCCGCCTCACACGCGAAAGGTCGCCAGTTCAATTCTGGCCGGAAACACATCTGTTACACCACTATTTTGCTGTCTAGACTTTTTTATTAACCAATAGTTAGGGTCTTAAAGTCGCAAAATAGGTAAACCGTGTCCAAAACGTAGTAAAGATATCAGACTTTCCACGAAGGAGGACGCAACCTGATTGTGTGTAGAAGGCGAAAACAATGGAGTTTATCCCTGTTATAGAGTGCCTTTTCTAGGCTAGGAACTAGTGCATACTTTGACCTGGCTTTCACGTGTTGTTCCCTAGTTTTCCAGTCAGCTTCCATTAAGTCTGTAAACCATTCCTGCAGCGTCTTGAAGTCTAGAAGCGCTGTCCGCTGCTCACTGTGCTTTGAAGTTTCAATCCACGTTTGCTGATCTTTAATGGTCCTTGATCTGAGATGATTTAATGGTTCTTGATCTGAGATGTCTGCTGAAACGGTAACTCGCGGTGTCCCTTACGGTTTCTTTTGGCTATGTCATTTATTCCACTTCCTTTGGCAATTTCCAGTTAGTATTTTTGTATCATCTTCTTTTCAGTTGTCCTCTGGCCTTCACGGTAACCCCTTCTATTGCTCTTCGTTTTCGTGCATCTTTTCCATGTTTGTAAATATCTGATTCAGTGGTGGCAGCGGAGTGACTTCGGTTTCCGTTCTGTTCCTCCGAGTGCCGTAGCGGTCATCACTGGCATCAAAGCTAGTGCTCCTTTCTTCCTTCCTTTGCTCTTTAAACGTTTTCGTTCGTTTTCGTTTTCGTTTTTCTTCAAGCATTCCATTTTAATTATGCTTTAAGCTAGCGCGCAAAGGAACGTGAACTGGTCAAATAATCACGCGCTGATATGCAGTACTACTTGGATAAATATAGCAAATTTAGTCCGTCACATTTCTTTTGCGAGCATGGAAACCTATACTTTTTAATGGGAACTAAATGTTAATGGGTTTACAAATTAGAAAAGTATTTTGCGCGCCGGGGCGAGCTCGGTTTGATGAAATGGGCACAACAACCCCGCAACACGTGATGTGGCAAGCGTGATGCGGGTGACAACTTGGTTCCAAGGTACGGAAGTTGATATTGTGTACGGGTCATTGTGCAATATATTTACGACTGCTTTCTTGTAGTCGTTCTTAGTTTGTTACAAGCTACACCGCGCTGACGAGCCCCAAGGAGTGCGAAACAGCTGTCCGCAGTTGCTACCCTGCTTTATCGGTTTCTGTCGCATTGGTGTCTCGCAAAATCTACCTTTTTACGTAGTCAGATCAGCCTTGCAGTTTGTCGTTTATGTTGTTCATTTTTTGGCTGATAAGGTCTTTCGTAGATCCTACGTATCGTTTACAGCATTATCGTTTGCGGTCCTTTGCAGATTTTGGTTCTACAACCCCTGTTTGGGATTAATTTGCCAGGGATGTGGCCTTTATTTCTAACTTAACAATAATCACTCATCCGTTTACGGAATGAAGTGTTAACAAAAATAACTTCCAATCTTCAAAGGTGGGGACAAATAAAACGCCTAAGCGAATAGACATTAAACTTCAAAGATTACAAGAAATAAAAAGGTAGGCCGGTGTCAAGGAGGTGATGGGGGCCGAAGGAAGGTTTTTGCAAATCAGAAGTTTACCCCAAGGCGGCTAAGAGCAAAGAGAGGACCTCTTATTGAAAACCAATGAACCTTTTTTATGGGAATCCGAATACCCGTACAAGCACCTGTTGTCCTCCGCTGACCGGGCAGCTCTGACAATGACCCTTTCTTGTCTCACACAAACCTAATTATTCGTTTCTGGCAATTATTGGTATTTTGTCAAATTCAATGCCTCAGGAATCACCTTCATGTAGCCATAACTACAGTGTTAAGTACCGGGTATGCCCAATACACTTAGAGATCTAATATATGTTATACGTAAGCTGTTATTAAAACAATAGCCGATTATTTCCATTAACTCTGTTTGATCCAGCTGCCAACTTGTATTGCGCTATTTTCGGGGTTTTATAGTGTATGCTCCTATAAAATCTGGTTGCAAAAGCCGTTGTGGTTTCCGTAGTGGTTATCACGTCCGCCTAACACGAGGGAGGTCACCAGTTCAATTCTGGCCGGAAACACGTGCCATATATTGAGGCAAAATTTTACTTCATCGGCTGCAAACTTTTTTTCTTAATCTGCTGACCAGGCTTCGAGCTCCAGAAAATAAAAACCGATCTCCGGACTTAAGGTGAATTTTTCAAGACTTAGGAGACGCTACAAAACGGTAAATGTTGTTAAATGTGCGATGTTTCGCTGCCGTTTGTAAAAGTTCAATAAACCAATTGAAATTTAATTTTGTTTCGATTAATTTAAAACATGTCTTAACGTGACACAACTAGATGACGTATTAAATGTTTAAATTTTTTTACGCATCAATTCCTTAACATTTTAAAGTAAAGGAAGTTTTCTAGAAAATAGCAAACATTTCAGGAATTTGTAAAAGGTTTAAGAGAAAGCATCAAATAAAAACGTACATTGAATATTTTCAGGCCCTTCTCGTTTGGAATGACCGTCCATTGTTTTCTAGAAAAAAAAATGTGAGGACAAAGATCATTTTTAAGTCCAATAGTCATCCTTTGATTACTTATAACTCTAATTTCAAAACTCGAAGACAATCATTCCAAACGTAGAAAGTTAAAGTTGTTAAACCTCCATCGGAAAAGTTTATTTATTTATCTACACAAAGAAAATTCGCTGGCAATTCGCCAATTTGCTTAGTTAATTTTTTGATCACGTCAACATGTCAAAAGAATACACCAACATTTACTTTCAGGAAAAATTTCATCCTGTTCTAGGCAATCTGGCCAAAGATATTGTAGGTTAACGTTAACCATATTTTGCGGACAGGCTGACCTCGAGCAGTTTAAAGGGAACCTCCACTGTTATAACGAATCGACGTTAAATTGTTGGAAATAAAGTCTAAATTAAAAATTTATAAAAAAACAGGTGCAAATAATATATAGAGATAGGCTGAGCCTAACAGCGTAGCACTTTGAACAAGCTTAACTAAGGTTTAACTTAACTAAGGTTAAGGGTCGGAAGCACAATAATTAAAATTGTTTCAGTTTTAGCAATTCTCAAAAACGGTAAGCTTAACGCTTATTACCCGACAGTCAGGGGCACCCAACTAACAATCTTTGGTAAAATGCATTATTTTACTCAAATAAAGTAAAATAAATGATATAAAAGCATTTCCAGGTGTTCTTCTACGTTGCTGGGAAAAATATATCTGTTCCTTTTTCCCAGCATAACACATAGGGAAATTCCCAGCCAGCTGGATGAAAAAAAATGTCTGTTTCCCAGCCAGCAATTTAAAAATTATTAAACAAGAAAACAATGATAATAATAAGTTACCAAAAGGGGCTTGGAAACATTAATGGAAGCCTATTTGAAGCTTTTTCGTTTATTGTTTTGTACATGTACTGCCGTCTCGAGCTCAAACCTGTTCGGGTGTTTTTAGGTACTGCTTAAATTTGTTACTACCAAGCTATTGACTATCCACAGTTTATTTTAGTATTCATCAAATTAATTATCCTCAAGCTGTAAACTGCGCATTGTAAATTGGCGTAGAAATAATGGCAAATTCCCGGGTTAACGTCATCTAATTAGCATTATGTAAAGTCAAATCTCTATAACTCACAAACGCGACGTTCAAAACAAGAAATATATTGTATCATTCAACTATTCAGTGCATTAATTCCGTTTATAATATAGAGGGCAAAATTACTGAATGCTGATTGGCTGACGAAGAGGGCATTTTTTTTTAATTGAGGGCAAAATTACTCGCTCCTGATTGCTTGAGCATCAAAATTTCTCACTCATGATTGGTTGAGCGAGTCGTTCTCGTTGCATTCAGTTGGTTTGGCGGGATTTTGAAGAAAATTTACAAACAGAGCGCTCGCATGTTTCGCCGCAGATTTTGTTATAAATCAAAGGGCTCTTAAAGCCATCTCGTTAATGCGAGAGAATGTAAGGTTAATAAACAACAACAACAACAACAACAATTGGAAAAGTTGGGTGCCTTTGATAGGTAAATGTAGTAAAGACGTGATAGGTAATATGTGTAAAGCTGCTAAATGGTTTATTGAAGTTGAAAGATTGAAAATACCTGTAGGTCTAATCGTAGAGTTAGACATTGCAGTCATAGAGGACTTAAGGGCTCTTTTAGGAGCCACCAAATCAATAAAAGTCATGAGCAACAAAATAATCACGAGTATGAATGTAAATAATTTTCATGTTAATTTAGCGTATTTGTTCAAAATAGTCTTCATTTTACAGCTGAGGGGAAACTTCAACTTGATTATATTAAGCGAATGAGCCGAGGCCAATTTGGTTGCTACGGGGGAAAATTATGAGGAGGGATGGGGTTGGCAAAACTACTTAGATTCAATCTATCTTTAGAGAGCCCTTTTACTTAGTTAATTTTCTTTGTTTTGTATCAGTCACAGTATTTTAGAAGCAATGACTTGTATGGCATTACAATGGCGATTTTCTTATCAATCGAAATTTGGGAAAGATGTTCGAAGGTTAAAAAATATTTATTATCTTTATTTATTGATATTTAAACAAAACTAAAACATATTGCAACGATTTTCATTTGGGATTAAAATTGATTTACTAGCAATGCTTTTAAACAGCCAATTAATATGTGCAGTGTATATGTGGATGTATGAGACAAAACAAGAACTTTGTGCATGTGAATAAGTTCATTAAAAAGACTTCAGTAAAAAAGGAATGTTTTATCTAAATACTTCACTAAGGTAGACTATTGTAAAAAAGGCAAATGAAAATATTTTACTTGTCGCTTTTTCCGTCAACTAAAAAATTGTGTACCTTCGGGCAGAATAGTGTCTCTTGTAGGAATAGAGCTGGCGATTAGATTTCGTTTCCTTTTATAGCCGAAGCTGTTTTCAAAACATCTCGGCTTAAAGAAGCCTTGGTAAAAACGACAAGCGACGTGGCCCCGAAAATTGCCGACATGAGACGTTCTGAACAGCGAGAAACGGCTCGATTCCGGTTCAAAAATACGACAAATTACGACAGCGACTTTAGATGGTTGTGCAATTTACCAATAAAAATTAAACATTATTGACCATATCGTTCATATCAACACCCGACGGCCAACGGTCTGTTTTACATGTAATGATCAATATGTTATTGAAACGTCTACCAACCTCGTTCCCAAGGCCCCTATCTTCCTCTCTCTTGGATCGGACGTGCAGTTAGAGTACACCCTAGACTCCCGGTAAACACATACATATCCGTGACCTTTGATTTTTGATTTTTTTGGCGCAAATTGGTTTTAACAAGCTTAATAATTTTCCTTCGAGCATTTTTATTTTAAAAAGAGACTTTTCTTTTGATCTTGATGAAAAATTGCACTTTATCAAATAAAGACAAATAAGTGACAGGTCACGCGTGTGGTTTCCGTTCGAATTACACGCACCGGCTCCCCCGACGGTGTCAATTTGCGCGAGGGCAAAAGTAACAACCCTCCCCTCGGGTGAATGTCATTTTGTCTCTGTGACGCGGTCGCTAAGCTTTAGTATTCGAATTTCGTGGTACAGCCGTTTGGATCGCGGACAAGCGAAGATGGCCAGAATCGCTCCAAAACGGAGCCCTTTTAGAGACCGTGAAAGGGAATTTGGAATCGCACGGGTAGACATTTAACCTGCGGCCTCACTGGTGGCAATTCGGGGAGCTTGAGTTGAATTGTTTAGAATTTATTGGCTTTTGCGTGGCGAGGGTTCGCTCAGAGGTCTCCAGCCTTCCCTTCTTTTATAGTGGATAGTGGGGCGAGTGACAAAAGTTGTAAAAATGCATTTAAACCGGTCAGGATACATCAAGAGACAATAAAGTAAAGGTGAGAAGACTTTAGTGTGTAATATTTTCGATTTTTCTATCGCTTATCAATTCCGTGACAAATCGTATTATTACCTAGTATATTTCATTATGTAACTTGATGTCACTCACATCACGATTGGTCTGCCTGTGGGATCATCCAATTTAAATCTTTGATGTGTGCCACAACGCATCGGATAAATGTTTACGCTTATCCGCGTTTGTAGATCTTTATATATATAAGATATAAACATCTAAGAATTTTACGGAGATTTTAAAGAAGAAAAGAACTGATCCATGACCTATGGTCGCTACAATGTCTGTCATTGATCGATCAGATTCCGTTCACGCATATTCATTGCTATTTTAAGACTTAAATTCAGTCAGGAAGTCAAGACAAAAAAGTGCATATCCTTAGAATTCCTCTGTTCTTTATAATCTTCCGGAAACCGGACATTCCACAAAGATAACAAGTATCGCAGAACATTCATAATCCATCGGACAAAATTATCAACAAAAGCCAGAGAAACTTTTGATAACTCAGACGTCAGATGTGGGTGGGCTGAAATATCTGTTTTCCGCTTAGTTGTCAATGCTTGTTAAAGGAAATATTTCACGCAGTTGTGTATGTTGTTATCGATATCGATATGAAATGTTTTGGAAAGTGAAGCGGACATTGATTTTTCTTTTGTGGAGAGTTGAAAAAGAAATGGCTGCATAAGTTAATGTTATACATAAATGGGTTATTTGCGAATATATAGTAGTTCTGTCTTTTTTTATTCGAAAGTCGAGAGCTTTCTATTTCCGGTATCATGTGTTTAGTAACTATTAGAGATTAAATGGGTCTGCTTTAAACCTCAAAATATAGTGTTGACAGTGTCTTCTTGACGACCCCCGGGGTCACGACCGCAGTAAAATTTCGTAAAATATTCTATTAAGATCCAAGTCTTATGCGATAGTCATATATTGAAATAGTGGGATCTTGCAATTGTTTTTTAATAGCTCCTCAGAGTTTATTCCGCGTGTAAGTGTAATGTGTTTCTCGGAGCTAGGCAGTATCTCCATTACATCCGGTTTGAAATATTTGAATCTCCAGCATAATAGCTGTACACTCTTTATCAAGTATCCCGGAAAGTGACATCATGAAACTTAGCGCCCCAATTTCTCAAATTATAAAATTTGTACTAAAGTAATCAAACATGCGGGATTCCTGACCGCAGTATTTTTCAAAACCTTTTTCTGATCTGCCGGAGATACAGGCAAAGGTTGTCCGTTGTTGCATTATTATGCAGTATTACTTTATTTTGTATTAAATTTTCCACCGCAGAAATATACTCGCGCAGAAAAAATTCCTTGTTTTAATGATGTATATCGGCTTAACAAGAACTTTTCAACAGTGAATATATTGCTATCATAACTCCGAGGCGACCGGCACAACAGTCATCTGTATTCCCGATTCAACTCCACACACGTCCTCAAAAGAACCAGAGACTGTTATCATAATACTGATACATTTTTACAACAACGTACAATAATTCACTCACTAGTTTTCTCGTTGTTTATGTTCATATTGGCGCCAGAACAGCAACCATATAACTAGGAGAACTATAAAAACCTCCGGTCAGGAAGTGAAATTGTTTAATACCGATGCCTTGGATTTTATTTATACTTGACCAGAAATCCGCAAACATTTCCTCCCAGCAGAAATTTAAGGTGTCCCGACGCGCAAAAATTTCCTCCCGCAAAACAAATTCAGTCAAAATTTCCTTGTGCACGGTAGCTAAACCAATAAAACTATGACGTCTTTCCCATACTATTGCATACAAACGCAAAGTTCATGCTATTTTGCTCTGCCATATCGCTCATATTAAAACACAAACTTTCCCGTCCAATAACGTCTCCATTCGTAAAAATAGACCGTGAAATTCTCAAACTACGTTGTGTGTTTGTATTCAAGGGATCTCAATAGATTAAGGCGAGCAGAACAGGCGTTATTTTTTGTGAACGCGACAGACGATTGCGAAGCGCGAGATGAGCGGAGAGCGCGAGGGGAGAAAAAGTGATATTTCTCTGCACACGCTTGTTTGGATATGTTAAATCGACATCGCATTTATTGATTATTATTAAAGCGTGGTTTTCATGTAACTGTAATGACCTTGTAACTGCGGTAAGGCAAATTGGTAGTAGCACTAGGATATACTGGCCGTAGTTGTAGAGTGGAATGCGTAGCCTGCAGAATAGGCGTTATTTTGTTAAGCGTTTCAGGCGAGCGGAAGGAGATCTGATGAAAGTGCTTTTAATGATAAAACTTGAGTGACATGTTTTTAAAAAGACAGGTGGTGTAGCGATATGATGGGTAACAATATGCGGTGAAAATGGCTTTGGACTGTTCGTCTTCTAGTTTGTATGAAATTGTTATTTCGTAGACGGGTATACAGTTTTTGTTGCAGTTGGAAAGTTTTGAATCTTGCTGAATGACTATACAATAGTTATTACTTGGATGCGTAATAATTAAGAAACAGCTGTCATGAGCGTCATTGTTACTGTTACTAAGTGGAGATAAGCGATAAATTTTCTTGTTTTTGGGGGGTCTTCGAGTGCGTTTCATGAGTGCTTGGAGGAGGGGTGGGGGGGTAAGGGTCGTTCGTGAAGTAAGAAAGATGTGATGTTTAGAAGAGAATAGCGTCTTACAGAGACGTTCGTTTAGACTACGAGCAGTTTCTTTTCTTTGAGTGTTAAACAATATAGAGTATAAAAGCGGCAATTTATTTGATTTAATTTTATGGCTATGTTTTGGATTATAGAAAAAAATAGGAAATAGGGTGCAGATAGGCTGTTAGTGAGACGGTGGGGTTTTCTGAGTAAATTTCTCAAGAGTAGTGTAAAAATAGCATGATTGAACTTGTAAGTTAGATGCGTTGCTATAGAGCGATTTTTTTAGCACAACTTAGCAAAGGATATAACGTGCGGTTGTCGGTCTTTTTTTAAGCGAAGATTTGCGTGTTAAACGTTGATAACAAATGTGCGTTTTTTAATTTTGTTTGTATAAAGAAAAAGGCGGTAGTTCTGTAGGATATATTAAGCAGTTGGAAATTGGGACGATTTTCTATGGTGGTCCCATTATTAAAATCAGTAACGGAAACACTATTTTCGCAATCTTCTATTTCATTGTCAACAATTTCATGCATTTCCAAATCTGGTATAGGTGTGTTATGGTTTTCAATAAACTCACTCCACTCTTTATTGTCACTGGATTGCACACTACTTATGTTATCTATCCATGTATTTTGCACTTCTATGCCTTCACTTTTAAATAAATCACTCGTCTCTACGAGATATTTAGCTGCTTTTAAAACTTTTATAGGTCTAACATTTTGAAACTTATAATGATGTTTGTAGCTCAAACGCCTTTTCAATTTTATTGGAATTGTCTGAGATTCGTTTATAGGCCTTGGCAGAAAATGAACAGTTGAATTTACATCACTTGGTACATTGACAATATTTCCATGAATAGACAATTGTCCACCTCTTGGTAGTTCGCTGATTTGCATAAATGGAATACGAGGGGATATTAACCGTTCTTCTAATGGTGTAAGATTTAACAACTCAGGCTTATAAGGGAAAGTCATTTTATTTGCTTTAGAATAGACAGGCAATTTTCCCTGTTTTAGATTTGAGTCACAAGTTCTACAAATCCATTCAATATCATTAACACCTCTTACCCCAGTGACACAAGAATTAACAATATTTTGTGAACATATTTTGTATTTATTACTATTACATTTTACTACTGAACACTTAAACCACAACTGGTCACAACACGTACATATGTATTCTGGACCACATTTAATATTATTGTGAAATTGATTTATCATAAAACTTGCATTACTTTCCTTTTTCTCTGATTGTAATTGATGACTGTCAGTTCTTAACGCACATTGTTTTTCTCCATTTTTAAGTTCAATTTCAGCAGCTACTGCAGTTTTATATAAATTGCTACCCCTTTTTTTGGCTTTTTTAACATTTCTGTTTACTTCTATAATCACTTGTCTATTTTCTACATGCGCTTGTTTAGACGACGGTTCTTGAATTTTCTTTATCTCTTCTAACTTTTCTTCCCTGTTCTTTCTTTTTTTCAAGAATTTTTTTCCCTGTTTTTCTTTACTTTGTGCATCGCTTCTTTTAATTTTCGTGTATTCTTTCATATAAACTCTACGTTTTTCATTTTTTTCTTTTGCATTTTCTATTTTACGTTTTACATCAGCTCTTTTCAGTTTCATGTGTTCTTTATTATAAGTCCTACGTTTTTTGTTTTTATCTATTTCTCCTTTTTCTTCCGCATAAGCTCTTTTGTTTGTCATATAATCTCTCATATAAACTCTCTGTTTTCTCGTTCTATCACTTACTTTCTCTTGCAGTAAAGTAACACCAATATTTTCATTGTTTGCTAATTGACAACATTCTTTTTTCTACAGTAGACACATAATGAATTTCACCTATGTGCCCAATATAAATGTTTGTACAAGCTCTTGTGGCATTTACTGCTTCAACAAGAGTGACAGGAGCAAAAGTTTCATTTGATTCAACAATATAAATTGATAAATTGAGACAATTAGCCACAGCTTGAATGATAATCGCATCAGCCCATGTTCCTTGACATGACATATTATTCAAATATTCTTGCCAAGAGTGTTCAGTATTACTCTCTATAAACTGTTCTGGGTTATTTACTAAATATTCAATGCCAAGACTACGTATATAAAAATGGTTCGTAGCATCGCCATACAATTGATGTGATACGGCACGAAAAAAACAATCGCCACCTCCTCCAACATCAAGAGCAATTCTATTTAATTCAGATAACCTACTTTCTAGTAGTAAAACTGAATCTATAGCACCTGAACCATTAAAAGCAACCATTACAAACAATTGATAATTTTGTTTAACGAAATAATAGATTTAAATATATTTTTTCTTGCTTTAAGTGTGCTATATTCTTTGCTAATAGAGCTACGTTGAGCGCTCGAAGGCAACTCTCTTGTGTCAGGATTTCAATGCAATCAAGCTACGTTGAGCACTCTAAGGTAACTCTCTTGTCCGCTTTAGAATTTCAATGTTATCAGGATGACACGCAATTGATATTCGTCTTCTTTTTATAGACTTTATACGCCAAGAACGTTTTCTCTCTCTTACTTGCCACTCAAACAATACATTGTCTTTTTGTCAAATAGAGACAAAATCTCTCTTTAAAAAATAAACACGCTGAAATCGCTTATAAAATGCTTCTTAAAATGCTTCCTTGATAACTTTTATAAACAAAATCAGGAACATTTTTACGTCTTTTGCGTACTGTTAAATAATCAAACTGTAATAGCAATGATTAATTGATTTAAAATAGCACAAAACCGAAATCCATACTCTTGCATAATCAAACCGAAACATTTTTAGTTAGCTGAATAAGCAAAATCTACCCTCTCTTGCATACTATTGCATAATCATGACACAACTCAAAAAGCGAACAAAAATACAGCGTGAGATTTCTCAGCTTCGTCGAGCGCGAAAAGTTGACTCGTTTAGCTTTAAGCGAGTTGACTTTAAACGAATCGGAAAATTAACTCTTTTCACGAGATTTCACTTTGACATTCGTTAAGCGACATAAATAATCGCTCCTCGCTGTTCATCATACCGGGTAGACAACGTATAGCAGAACCCCGGAGAGGGACTCCCATATGTGGTTGGGTGCAGGTGCTCGTCGTATCTTTTAGGGGTTAAAATTAGGGGATCTAGGTATCTTTTAGAATATATGATTAAAAAAAAAAAACTCATTTTCCCAGAAAATGGTATCTTTTAGTGTGTTGATAGCGAAAGACGAGTCGCTATTGCCTTCCGGTGTTCCTTCTGATGGTAACTGGAATTCGACCCATGTATAGTCAGATCTATTTATTTCCAGCACTCTAGCCGCATCGCATTGTTCCATCGCATATTTGGTAAAAAAAATGGTATCTTTTAGAGGTAAAATTCTGGTTGATAACGGCCACTTTGATATCTTTCAGGGTTTCACTTTTTTTCCTGACGAGCACCTCCGCTTGACGACTTATAGGAGTCCCCCCCCCCCCCCCCCCCCTCCGGGAGCAGAATATTCTTACCAATTTTTCTTTTCACGATATTTCCGGTTGTCACTCGCTAAGCGACTTAAAAGGCAGAGCAAAATAGCATGTTCTTTTGAGAACAAGTCATATCTAGAATATTTGATGTCACTTTTAACGTGATTAGTAATAAGAGTGGTGTTAATTAGCTCCACGCAGCTATCAAATGTACTGAATAGGACAGCCTCTGACTAAGTTAAACTTCCCATATGACTAAAAAAAAAATTGCCGGATTGACCCCTTTCATAAAATAGAAGTCCGTATAAAGGTGAATATTTTAAGTTCGTTTACCTACAGGTTGCAACTAATTTGATTGAACCTGCACTTGGCACCGGTAGCATACGTGTTGTAGTATTGGCTGACCCGTGTCATTCGCTTTTGTGCTATTTTAAAACAATTAATAATTGCTATTACAGTTTCATTATGTAACAGTACGCAAAAGACGCAAAAATTTAAGCCATTGAAGGCTTGCCGCAATTCCATTCACCCGTCATCATTATAAGCCAAAAAATCAACACAACTATGACATGTTTACCATACTATTGCACAATCAAACCGCTTGGCCAATCATAATGCAGAACGTAGCTAATACAGGAAATCGCCTGCTGCTGAGTTGACCTCTGATACGCTTGGTTAATTGCACGCTTACTTGTAATTCAAAAATTTTCTTTCCACCAGTGATCGAGTGCATTGTTATTTAGAAGTTCCTGAAACCAATTCTGTGGTCGTGGAAATACACAAGCCCTCGTTGGCGACGAGCAAGTTCTTGTCGAGCTCCTAAATGTAAATAAAACGCCGACAAACAAACCTTGAAGATAGCGTAGTTGAAGGCATCTTCTTCGGTGTCTTCTCGCAAAAAAAAAATGCCCGATTGTCATATTTATCAAATGATAAGCAGGAGAATGACTGAAATTAAACTTACAAGATCTCGATTCGTGTCATCCATGTCGATCTGTACGTTTTCGCGCGTAAACTGCAGTGTCAGTGAACTCATATCTTATTATATTTTACCCTGGGGAGTCTTTTACTGTGTATCCCCAAGGGTAAGATGAAACCTGAGATAAACCGAACCCAAGCCATTAACCCTTGGGAAGGCCCCAAACCCAAGGTATGTGTAACCACAACTCAATAGAAAAAAACGCAAAGTTCATGCTATTTTGCTCTGCCATACCGCTCATATTAACACACAAACTTTCCTGTCCCATATAACTTTCTTATAACCTCTCCATTAGTAAAATACACCGTGAAGTTCTCAAACTACGTTTCCCAAGAAAACGCATTTAACCTATTTTTACCCTTTTAAAGTAGCTATAATGGCTTTACGACAAATGATTGAAACTGATAGGTAACGTGAGATATCGAAATTTAAGAACGACTAATACCTTTGCGGTAACGTAATGTGAGATATGACAAGTTCATCACAAGTTCTGACATCCCAATACCCTTGGGAAATTAACAATGGGTCCGGGGGTGCTCCCAAAACATTTTAGTGGCAGTATGTGACGCCCTTCTTGAAATCCTAACCGCTTTAACCAACCATATCCTCAATGCCCTAATATAGCTTCTATAAAGAAGGAACAAGAAACCCCCCCGGACAAAAGTCCACAAAATTTTGTTAACAACTTTTGTCCCTTTTTTACTACTCGACTTCGAAATCTCGCTTAATGCGCAAGCGCATTAACGAGATAAAAAGGGATAAAATCGGGTGATACGTAAGGAATTCTACAGATGAATTACAGCATTTTACGACAAACAGGAAGCGATTATTTGTGTTGAAACTTGAATTAACTAGGCGCCTACAGGCCAGTTTGCGACGTTGAAGACCTCGAAGAAATTCATTCATGGCCACAAGAGCCGGTTAAGTTCCATCACTTCACTGAATATATGCGGATTTCTGCGGACCTAAAGAAAAGAACTCTGACAGATTTTGCTGAAAGGGACAATTTACATATAACATGAGAAAGAATAAGGCTAAAAGAAGCGAAAGAAAGCAATTAAATCGTTAGTTTGAACTCGCCATTTAATTTGTTGTTGTAATCAAAGCGACAAAAACTTCACAACACAGATACGCTTAAATAAAATTAGCTTTGTTTTTGTCGTAAAGTGGCTTTTATCGATAAATTAGGCTTTGTTTTGTAGACTCGTAACAGCCAAATGCATCTTTGACATTAGAAATTTATTTAACAACAGTGAGTTGAAAAGTTTTGCTTGTCAGTTTGCGAGAAAGTATTTTCATTTCGGGCCGGTTTCAAGTATAAGTGACTCTTGAAAAGTCTGAAAGGTTTCCCTATAATTTTGCCCTCTACATTATAAACAAGAAATCGCATGTTCCCTCGTAAAATTAAGGATTAATATCACTTGTGTTTTCAGAAGATGTAGAAATTGCCCTCGTCGCTTCACGACTCGGGCAATTTCTGACAGCTTCTGAGAACACGCCTGATATTAATCCTTAATTTTACTCGGGCCCGTGCAACAAATTCCAAATTATTTGTTTGCGTATTAAATGTTATCCCTTTAATGAAGTTATGACGATAACACAGTGTCATTAATGCAATTAACAAATAGGGAAACAACAAGCAATTTCTATTTTTTATGATCTTTTATATTTGTAACACATATAAAATAAGAGAAAGTTAATATTATTTTGCACTGTAGTTTTTGCTTAACAGTCTGCCAAACGGTTTGTGTTCAGTATAGAACACGTCCGTTTCTAAAAGTCATAATGCCCGCTAAACGAAAACACTCTTCAACTTAATTATGGCGTTAACGTGCATGCATTATTTGTTTGCGTATTAAGCCCGGTTTCCATATGATCGCTACGATCGCTACGATCGCTGCGATCGCTGGAAAAAAAGTTCAGCGATCGTAGCGATCATATGGAAACCACTCTCCAGCGATCGTAGCGATCACAGCGATCGCAGCGACAACGATCGCTGCGATGTGATTCTATCTCAGCGATCGTAGCGATCGTAGCGATCATATGGAAACCACTCTCCAGCGATCGCAGCGATCGCAGCGATCGCAGCGACGGCAAAAATACCATGATGCACTGCGTAAGCTCACTCAAAGGGTGCAATTTGGCCCTTTTTATGGAAGAAGTGCAAAGATACGACTGTCTTTACAACAAATTTTAAAAACAATTCACAGCCGCTATGTTGAATTTCAAGAATGAGGCGAAACGATATTGTCAGACCCAGGTCCCCTCGATCTTCATTCACTTTCTCAGCGATCGTAGCGATCGCAGCGATCATATGGAAACCATCAATCGCTGCGATCGCTGAACTATTTTTTTCAGCAATCGCTGAGCGATCGCAGCGATCGCAACGATCGTAGCGATCGTAGCGATCGTAGCGATCATATGGAAACCGGGCTTTACTTTTATCCCTTTAATGAAATTATGACTTTATAATAATGGCCGCCAATCGAAAACAATCTTTACGCGAATTCTGACATTAACAAAAAGTGGTATTAATGTAATTAGCAGATAGAAAAACAACAAACAACAAGCTCTGTATGATATATAAAGAGAATGTTAAGGTCATTTTACACTGTTATGTTTTGCTTAACACTGCAAAAGCCAACTCTGCCAAAAGGTTTGTGTACAGTTGAACACGTCCGTTTCTAAAAGTCACAATGCCTGCTAAACGAAAACACTCTTCACCATAATTATGGCTTAACACCTAGTGGTAATAATGTAATTAGCATGCATTGTTTGTTTGCGTATTACTTTTATCCCTTTAATGAAATTATGACTTTATGATGATGGCCGCCAAACCAAAACAATCTTTACCCGAATTATGACATTAACAAACAGCGCCGGGTATTAATGTAATTAGCAGATAGAAAAACAACAAACAACAAGCTTTGTGTGATATATAAAGAGAATGTTAAGGTCATTTTACACTGTTATTTTTTGCTAACACTGCAAAAGCCAACTCTGCCAAAAGGTTTGTGTACAGTTGAACACGTCCGTTTCTTAAAGTCACAATGCCTGCTAAACGAAAACACTCTTCACCATAATTATGGCTTAACACCTAGTGGTAATAATGTATTTAGCATGCATTATTTGTTTGCGTATTACTTTTATCCCTTTAATGAAATTATCACTTTATAATAATGGCCGCCAATCGAAAACAATCTTTACGCGAATTCTGACATTAACAAAAAGTGGTATTAATGTAATTAGCAGATAGAAAAACAACAAACAACAAGCTCTGTATAATATATAAAGAGAATGTTAAGGTCATTTTACACTGTTATGTTTTGCTTAACACTGCAAAAGCCAACTCCGCCAAAATAAAGGTTTGTGTACAGTTGAACACGTCCGTTTCTAAAAGTCACAATGCCTGCTAAACGAAAACACTCTTCACCATAATTATGGCTTAACACCTAGTGGTAATAATGTAATTAGCATGCATTATTTGTTTGCGTATTACTTTTATCCCTTTAATGAAATTATGACTTTATAATGATGGTCGCCAAACCAAAACAATCTTTACGCGAATTATGACATTAACAAAAAGCGGTTTTAATGTAATTAGTAGATAGAAAAACAACAAACAACAAGCTTTGTGTGATATATAAAGAGAATGTTATGGTCATTTTACACTGTTATTTTTTGCTAACACTGCAAAAGCCAACTCTGCCAAAAGGTTTGTGTACGTTGAACTCGTCCGTTACTAAAAGTGATAATGGCCGCTGAACAAGAACACAGCAAGAAGAGCAGATTTTCAATTCCGTTCATTTCCAAAGCAAGCAGTTGCATATTTGACGACAAACGAAGCGAAAGCGCATCTTTGAAGCACAAAGTCTCCAAGGTGTTTTCGAGAATAAGCCGATCGTCTCAAAAGACTGAACTAACTGAAACCAGTTCTCCTTCATTTCCTGAAATGTCACCGAAAACTGAAGCGATTTTATCTGAGAGCCAAGAATTATCTCCGAAAATTGGCCCAATATTTCCAGAACTCGGCAAACTTAGTTTCTCCGAAATAACTGAATATTCCCCAAAGATGAAGGAACTACCTAAAGAGATCGACGAATTGTACCCAAATATTGCCTTGTCATCACCTGATATTACAAGATTGACAGAAAAGACACACGAACTGTCTTTCAATACCAACGAATTGTGCTCTAAGAAAAAGCAAAATGTTGATCCAGAAATTTTCATCTTTCCTCCTGTGTCACTTGATATCGAACAGTGCCATAATACAAGAAAACCTCGAAGATGCAAATCAGAGAGACAGAAGAGTCGCAGTAAAGACAATGAACGACCACGTATTGCAAGTGAGCCATACATTAATAAGTATGCTCAAAAGATTTTAAACCGAGGAGGACAGTTAACAAAAGCAGCCTACGACCTGACCGAAGAGCAATGTCGTTTGTTGTACGAAGACATGTTCAAACCACTTGACGTTTTCTCCTTATTACAGGAAAGAAGCAAAAACAAGCACTTAGAGAACTAGACTACGAGACTGAGAAACTGTTGTAAATAATTAAGCATTTCGTAAAGTAGATGAAATCCTTATAAAACTTTCATTTCATAAGTAGTAAAATAGGCTCCCTGGAGCATGTGTCTACAAAATTTTTCGATATGCAGTTAACTCAACATCCATTCTTTATATCAAAATTCTGGGGTGTACCCGGGTCTATTAGGTCGCTGACCCTACTAGGTCCACTCGCTAACTGTACTAGAAAACCTGGCTGTCACGTGCGGCCTTTATTTATTATCGTCTTGTCAGATGTTCTTGCAGCCGTTGTTTATGATATATGATATAAACGACTCTAATTACAAAGATTTAAGCAATTTTCCGTAAAATTCTCCCAATACTGTCCGAAGGTTGTACGAACGTTTTCGATCATTTTCTGTAGATTGCATAAAATGTCTGAGGAAGATTCTAAGATGTTTAAATTTTAGATCAACACACCTTTCAGTTCGTTTGACTTTTAATAAGGACAAACATTGATATTGATATATTCACTCTTCACAGTGAAGATAAAATTGATATCTTCACATTTGTTGACTTTTCCGCGGTGGGAGAAATCCTTGTAAAAAAATGTAATTAGCACCACTTTTGTTCTCTTCTTGTTTTAAATTTTAATTGTAACGAACACGTGTACAGTTTGAAAGGCATATCTGTGGTATAAATAAGGTTAACCGTACAAACTGAAAAAAAAATTCAAATTTCGTTTTATGCTCAAGCAGCTCAAGCAGCTTTTAAACTGCTCGAGGCCAGTCTGTCTGGAAAATATGGTTAACGTTAACCCACATTATCTTTGGCCAGATTGCCTAGAACAGGATGAAATTTTTCCTGAATGTGTGAAGGTATTTTTAAAATATAGTTGTAAAAAATAATGAATAAATAAAGTATTAATTGTTATTATTGTTATTTGTTGATGTATTCTTTTACCTTAACGCGTAAATTTGGTCACGTGATATGTTCACGTGATCAAAAATTTAACTACGCAAATTGGCGAATTGCCAGCGAATTTTATTTGTTTAGATAAATAAATTAGCTTTTCCGATGGAGGTTTAACATATTTAACTTTCTGCATTTGGAATGATTGTCTTCGAGTTTTAAAATTAGAGTTATAAGTAATGAAAGGTTGACCAGGACTTAAAAATGATCTTTGTCCTCGCATTTTTTTTTTCTAGAGAACAATGGACGGTCATTCCAAACAAGAAGGGCCTGAAAATATTCAATCTGCGTTTTTATTTGATGCTTTCTCTTAAACCTTTTACCAATTCGTCAAATGTTTGCTATTTTCTAGAAAACTTCCTTTACTTTAAAATGTTAATGAATTGATGCGTAAACAAATTAAGAGCCAATGTTACCAACGGTCAAACATTCACCGGCAACTGGCGAAAAATGGATTTCGCTTATATTCTCAACTTAAGTAGGCCCTCATGTGAAACAAATCACTGCATAGTCAGTTTGGCTAAGTATCGATTTGTTTCGGAGAAAATCGATAATAAATGAATACCGCCAAAATGCCACTTTGGGGACTCAAAATTTATGCCGAGTTTGGAAGCTTCGCGTGAAAAAATAAAGCACTCTAAAGGGACAATACATGTCAAATCTTAGAGAGTGACATTAAAAAGGTACATTAAATGTAATTTTAGCGCTTTGCGTCCTTTAATTTACAAAGTATAATTAATTTTACTTGACACACTTTTAACTCGTTTAAAAATAGGTCAAACTCATCGCTGAATTTAAACATGAGCAAAGCGAAATAATTGGTCAAAAATTTGGTATTTGAAGGATGAAGGGATGTTCTTTTGGATTATGTAAATATCTCGCGTAAGGGTTCAAGTCTTCCCCATTTAAAGTTTAAATATTCAAATTTAAAACATAGAAATGCTTACCTTGATGCCGCTGAGGGAGGGGGGGGGGGGGCGTTGGCTCGAAGATTGGCCAAGGCAAGGCGCGAAAATATTGCGAGGGCAGCGCACTTCCGGTGTTTTGCCCCCCCCCCCCCTTGTAAACTTATTAATATAAATAGTGATTACGAATAGGGATTAAAAATTAGAGTGATAACTTTATTTTAGTCATAAACGATAACTATTGATTTTCTATTAAAGTGTCTATCACCTCTAGAAAGTTATTTTCAGAATCAAATCTATGTGCACTGAATAGTTGAAATAGTTGAAATAGTCGCGTTTGTGAGTTATAGAGATTTGACTTTACATAATGCTAATTAGATGACATCAACCCGGGAATTTGCCATTATTTCTACGCCAATTTACAAGCGCAGTTTACAGCTCGAGGTTAATTATTTTGATAAATACTAAAAATAAATTGTGGATAGTCAATTGATTCATAAAAAAATATTACTCGGAGGTGAAAACAAGTAGTTGTATAATAAATGATTCCCGGATTGACGTCATCTAATAAGCATTTTGTAAATTTAAATTTCTATAACTCACTAACACGACATTCAAAACAAGAAATATTTTACCATTCAACTATTCAATGAACACAGAGTTGATTCTGAAAATAACCTTCTAGGGGTGATAGACACTTTAAATACGCTGTTAAAACTGACACTGACATTTGACTTACAAAAAGAAAATTAGTCACTGTTACTGCCTTTTGTTTCAGGAGGAATTGGTATTTTTTTTTCATTACGAAAACTAAAGGTCAGAGTGATTTTTAGAAAGGCAACAGTAACTCATAAACAGTAACGCAATACAATTATATCCAGCAAATCAAGTTAAGAGCTCATTCGATTCACCACATTCTGGAATATGAATAAACAGAAAAGTCCCTGAGAATTTTGTTTTCGGGTACCTTTGCAGTATAAATCTGGCAAAGCACGCTTATTAAATATGGCATAAGGATACGTTTAGTTTTCCAGTAGGTCCCAAATTCAAAAAAAAAAAACCGCGTTTTTGTGACCATTGTTCATATTAGGCCGGTTCACACTAGGGACCGAAGTGCATTTGAAGTGCACTTGAAAATCAAGTGGACTTGAGATCTACTTTGGAAAGACGAGACAATAGATTTCCCGGCATGACTGCGCGCAGCGTGCGCCGGTGTTTAGCACAAATTGGTACGCAGTTGATTAGCTAGACTTTATCAAAGTCCCTTCCAATACAAAATTGGCACTTGGGATCCGTTGCACTTTTCATCATGGTGGCTATTATATTATGAATTATCTTATATTGGAAACATTTTAACATGTTTTTCATAGTAGTCTTAAAGGGCAACTCGAAGATTGACGTGTGGTTTAGACCAAATAACTATTACAAAGCTATTAAAATTACATTCAACGTTCTGAGGAGTGAAAGTTTTGTTAACTAGTACAGTATGTGTTTTCTTGGCGTGACATTCACAACGGAGAGTTCATTTCTTGCACAATCGATGTTTCATATAGCAGAACGATGCTCTCTAAGAGACTTTCTCCACACCACAGGAATTGCAGCTATTATACCACTATAAGTTAAAAAAGTTCGCTTGCAGATCATATTTTTCTTTAAGGCGTTTTAAGATTAAGAACCTGTTATTGTCATCAAGAGGGCCATCTATAGTCAGTGGCTAAACCTTTCTTGTGCAACGATGTTTGATAAATTTGTTTACCATTCGAGAGTATTTCGTTTGCAAATTCGTCAACAGGATCACAAGAGTGAAGGTTTTTGGCAAACTGGGAGCATAGTTTTATAAAAATCCGAAATCCAAGTCAAATCCTTATCTTTTATTTTGCAGTTACGCTCAAGGAGAAAAGTACCTCTATCTCCATATTTGCTGAAAGCTGATGTGAAAAGTGCACTCCAATTGCAATTTTCGTCATCATGTAGCCTTTTCACCCAAGCAGATTTGAGAGCTTTGTCTACCATATAAAAGTCGCCCATTTTATTCCGCCGTTAACAAGAGGACCAATCAAAGTACCTCTTTTTATTTTGTCCGGCTTATAATTCCAAACAAATTTGAGGCAAGCATTATTTACCTCTTTGCCAAAATGTGGTCGCATAACTAGTACTGAGGTGTTGTACACAAGCTTCGAGATGGCAAGCGTTTTAAAGATGTTGATCCTGCCCAGGAGAATCAGGATTCTGGTTGTCCAACGATTAAAAGTTGCATTTAGATTACAAAGTTTTTTCGACTGACTTTGGGGTAATATGCGATGGCAACACCGAGCGCGATTATATAGTCTTCAGGCCACGATATTCCGAAAGGAGTTTTCACGTTAATATTTCTTTTAACACTGCCAAGCCACATTCCGTCTGTTTAATCTTGAGGCCGGAGCAGGTCTCGAAATCGAGGAAGAGTTCTTTGACTGTTACATGAAAACATCGGTAAAAGTGGGTGGTTGAATATGATCTTCGAAAACGAAAAGATCCGCTTTTACACTTTCTTTTTGCTTTATAGATACCAGTGCAGTATTAACTGATTATTTCAGCAATATTTGATCATTGTTTAGTTGCCCCATTTTTTAGTTTCCCATTATAAGAAAGTTTTATCCAATATGCGTCTTTTAACTTCACTTAAGGTGATTCATTGGTATTGCATTGCGAATCACCACTGTGCTTAATTTCTTGCGTCATCAGCGCGCACATGAACGCGCACACAAATCGAACCAAAAGGGTTTCTATTGAAGATATGTTCGCCAAATAAATAAGTTGTTTCGTCCTAAATGAGCACGGTAACCTATCTTTTTATTGCATAATTTGACTGTTAAAAGTATCCTCTTTAAGTTAAAAGAGTTTAATAAAGATTCTTCGTCAGGGAAAAAGTTATTGCTAAAAACACGTTACTCGTGGGCAAAAGATTATGACCTTAAGATCATGCATGCAAGGAGCGTTTTGAGTTAATGCCGTTTGAAGCTGTGTATTTGTCGTGAATCATATATCAAATTGTTCCTTATGGTTGATGCATTATTACTCATGCGCAAAGAGTTAAAAAATGTCCTTCGTTTTTCTTTTTTATTGTTAATATTTCTATTTTTTGTGTCACGATTTTGCATGCAAATTTATGTACGCATATTTTAAATTGTGCACTTTCGGTTCATAGCTTTGCCATCTACACTTCCTGTTTAGTGACTTCCAGCTACTCCACTTCCGGTAAAACAGCGTTACTGAAGTGTTACGAAAGCATCTCCTACAACCCTACTTCCATTACTACTGTTCACGTTAGGTATATATAAGACTTAGAAGAATCACTGAGGGTTTTTGCTTTTAGGAAGATACGCAAATCAGAAGTTTACCCCGGCTAAGAGCAAAGAGAGGACCTCTTATTGAAAACCAACCTTTTTATGGGAATCCGGATACCCATACAAGCACCTATTGTCCTCTGCTGGCCGGACAGCTCTGACAATGACCCTTTCTTGTCTCACATGAACCTAATTATTCGTTTCTCGCAATTATTGGTATTTTGTCAATTTCAATTTCTGAGGAATCACCTTCATGTAGCCATACCTACAGTGCTACGTACCGGGTATGCCCAATACACTTAGACTTCTAACATATATATTTTATACGTAAGCTGTTATTAAAAAAAAAAAAAGCCGATTATTTCCATTAACTCTGTTTGATCTAGCTGTAAACTTGTATTGCGCTATTGTCGGGGTTTTAAAGTGTATAATTCTATAAAAGGGTGCGGTTATTTTTTACATATTTTAATTTTTTAGCATTATTTTCTAGGAATTTTGATACTTTCAGATATTTTATATTTCATTTTTGATACTTTTAGATATTATTGTACTGTTTGCCTGAAGAATATACCGTGTTTAAATAAAGTTTAATAAATAAAAAAAATGAAATAAAATCTGGTTGCAAAAGCCGTTGTGGTTTCCGTAGTGTAGTGGTTATCACGTCCGTCTCACACGCGGAAGGTCGCCAGTTCAATCCTGGCCGGAAACACGTGCCATATATTAAGGCAAAATTTTACTTCATCGGCTGCAAAACTTTTTACCGGGGCCAGTCAAAGGCTGGAACCGGTCATAAAATGCAGTCTGTTCCTTTCGCTTTTTTAAACGTCTCGTTTCCAGTTACCCGCTTTCCGCTGTGACGAAATCGTTGTCATAGTAACTTTACTTGCTCAGATGTATTGCTGGCTCAGTTGAATTCTTATTCGCCATTTTGAGAAAAGCACGAGGCAACAGGGTGGTGACTAGAATGGATACTCCAAAATCAGGTTGGACACCTTATTGAGACTTATATAACGGAGTAACTGGTTAGCTTTCAGTTGAGGTTAGGGGCAGCAGTTTATATAGTTAAATTTAGGACTAAGCAACCCGAGAAGCTAGGTGGTACAGTGGTACGGTGGGCTAGCCTAAGCCTAGCTGAGGTCGCAGGTTCAATCCTGAGTGGGGATTTTAGATTTCCTCTTTTACACTTAAAAATTTATTGAAAATATATTGTAAGTGTCGACATTACGTTATATCATTCTCAATAAGTGTCCGAGGTGATCCAACCTGATTTTGGAGTATCCATTCTAGTCACGACCGAGGCAACAGAGGGCATTCAAGACAAAGATTATAACTTTATGGGGAACGACAAGTTCGCCAATCTTTACGAGAGACGACTACTTCATGAGCGAAAACTTAAGAGTGGATATTTCGAGAGACGTATTTACGAACGACCACTTATGAGTGAACCTTTTATCGAGAATCAAAGCGAACATATATCAAAACTATACTATCTTTACATCAATCTCTTGTTACAAAGCGCTATAGACGTGACCGTGAACCAAGCAGAATTTCACTGCGATTTCTAAGACGTCTCAAGAACAAGAGTAGCGTGTTAAAAAAGTTTCTCTTCAAAAGGATTTCGTCGATTCTTATACCGAAGTCCTCAAAGCTGCATCGCTATGTTAAAAAAGGTTAGAAAGCTTTATAATACACGTTATAAATGTTATCATAAACACGATCCAAAGGTATTTTATTTAATTAAACTGACTGTACCCAAGAAAACTTATTTGTTGTCTTTCAGTATTCGGCTTAATCACGTGATAATGAAACTAAAGTGTAAAGCACGTCGATATTTATTATTGTTTTCTTGTAATAGTGAAAGTCATATGGCTAATTATGTGAATTTCAAACTAAGTACAGATGACGAGAAGAATCCAGGACCTACTCAAAACAACACTGATTCTATAACACAAATCTTCTAAATTGATTAACTACAGTTTTTAAAAAAGTGGCCCCGGTAAAATTCACGAAGTGATTCTCCTTTTTCTTATTCTGCTGACAAGGCTTCGAGCTCTAGAAAATAAAAACCGACCTGCGGACTTCGATGGATTTTTCAAAACTTAGAAGACGCTAAAAAACGATAAATGTTGTTTTTAAATGGCGAAGTCTGACTCGCTCCCATTTGTAAAAGCTCAATAAACCAATCGGCATTTAAAACATGTCAACGTGACACAACTATTTGACGTATTAAATGTTTAAATTTGTTTATGCATCAATTCCTTAACATTTTAAAGTAAAGGAAGTTTTCTAGAAAATAGCACACATTTGACGAATTGGTAAAAGGTTTAAGAGAAAGCATCAAATAAAAACGCAGATTGGATATTATCAGACCCTTCTCGTTTGGAATGACCGTCCATTGTTCTCTAGAAAAAAAATGTTAGGACAAAGATCATTTCAAGTCCAATAGTCAACCTTTGATTACTTATAACTCTAATTTTAAAACTCGAAGACAATCATTCCAAACGCAGAAACTTAAATGTGGTAAACCACCATCGTAAAAGCTAATTTATTTATCAAAACAAAGTAAATTCGCTGGCAATTCGCCAATTTGCGTAGTTAAATTTTTGATCACGTGAACATGTCACGTGACCAAATTTACGCGTTAAGTCGAAAGAATACATCAACATCTACTTTCAGGAAAAATTCCATCCTGTTCTAGGCAATCTGGCCAAAGATATTGTGGGTTAACGTTAACCATATTTTCCGGACAGACAGGCCTCGAGCGGTTTAAAAACTGTTTGAGCTACTTGAGCATAAAATGAAATTTGAAACGGTTATGTTTATTTATACCACAGATATGTCTTTCAAAATGTACAAGTGTTCGCTACAATTTAAATTTTTAAAACAAGAAGAAAACAAAAGTGGTGCTAATTACATTTTTTTTGCAAGGATTTCTCCCACCGCTGAAAATCATGTCTCAACACATGTGAAGATAACAATTTTATCTCCACTGTGAAGAGTGAAGATATCAATTTTATCTTCACTGTGAAGAGTGAAGATATCAATTTTATCTTCACTGCGAAGAGTGAAGATATCAATATCAATGTTTGCTCTTATTAAATGTCAACCGAACTGAAAGGTGTGTTGATCTAAAATTGAAACATCTTCGAATCTTCCTCGGACATTTTCAGCAATCTACGGAAAATGATCGAAAACGTTCGTACAACCTTCGGACAGTATTCGGAGAATTTTACGAAAAATTGCTTAAATCTTTGAAATTAGAGTCGTTTATATCATAAACAACGGCTGCAAAAACATCTGACAAGACGATAATAAATAAAGGCCGCACATGACAGCCTCGTGGGTTAAGAATATCACTGCTGCCCACCAGGTTGTCTAGTAGAGTTAGCGAGTAGACCTGGTAGAGAGAGCGACTTAATAGACCCGGGTACACCTCAGAATTTTGAAATAAAGAAGGGATGTTGAATTAACTGTATATCCAAAAGTTTTGTGGACACATGTTCCCCAAAGGGAACCTATTTTACTACTTATGGAATAAAAGTTTCTTAGTTTAGACAAATACGCCCTTATAAGAATTTCGTCTACTTAACAAAATGCTTAATTAATTACTTACAGTAGTTTCTCAGTCTCGTCGTTTAGTTCTTTAAGTGCTGATTTTTGCTTCTTTCCTGTAATAAGGAGAAAACGTCAAGTGGTTTGAACATGTCTTCGTACAACAAGCGACATTGCTCTTCGGTCAGGTCGTAGGCTGCTTTTGTTAACTGTCCTCCTCGGCTTAAAATCTGTTGAGCATAATTATTAATGCGTGGCTCACTTACAACACGTGATCGTTCATTGTCTTTACTTTGTTCTTCATTGTCTTTACTACTTCTCTTCTGTTTCTCTGATTTGTATCTTTGAGAATAATTATTGCTTGTGTCATGGTTCTGCTCCACTTCAAGTGATACTGAAGGAAATATGAAAATTTCTGGAAAAACATTTCGTTTTTTTCTTGAAGCACAATTCGCTGGTATTAAAAGACAAATCGTGTCTCTTTGATGACAATCTGGTAATATCAGGCGAAAGTCCAGGAGATAACAAGGCAATATTTGGGCACAATTCGTCGATCTCTTTAGGTAGTCCTTTCATCTTTGGAGAATATTCAGTTATCTCGGAGAAACTAAGTTTGCCGAGTTCTGGAAATAGTCGGCCAATTTTCGGAGATAATTCTTGGCTCTCAGATAACAACGCTTCAATTTTCGGTGACATTTCAGGAAATGAAGGAGAATTGATTCCAGTTGGTTCAGTCTTTCGGGACGATCGACTTATTCTCGAAAACACCTTGAAGACTTTGTGCTTCGTAGATGCGCTTTTGCTTCGTTTGTGGTCTGATTTGCAACTGCTTGCTTTGGAAACGAATGGAATTGAAAATCTCCTCTTCTTGCTGTGTTCTTGTTCAGCGGCCATTGTCATCACTTTTAGTAACGGACGAGTTCGACGTACACAAACCTTTTGGGGGAGTTGGCTTTTGCGGTGTTAAGCAAAAAGTGACAGTGTAAAATGACTATAACATTCTCTTTATATATCATACAAAGCTTGTTGTTTGTTGTTTTTCTATCTGCTAATTACATTAATACCACTTTTTGCTAACGTCATAATTCGGTTAAAGATTGCTTTCGTTTGGCGGCAATTATTAACGTCATACTTTGATTAAAGGGATAAAATCTCATACGCAATAAATAATGTATGCTAATTACATTAGTACCACTAAGTGTAGAATGCGAGCAAGCTCTCGGGCTCTCCCCATTCCCCCAAACCCCGAACCCGAGCCCGTGAGCTTGCTCGCAGGATACACTACGTGTTCACGTCATAATTAAGTTGAGTGTTTTCGTTTAGCGGGCATTGTGACTTATAGAAACGGACGTGTACATACGTTAACTTTACACAAACCTTTTGGCAGACTGTTAAGCAAAATTTACAGTGTAAAATAATTTTAACTTTCTCTTATTTTGTGTGTTAGAAATATAATTTATTGTAAAATATGTATATATTGTTTGTTGTTTTTCTATTTGTTAATTGCATTAATGACACTGTGTTATCGTCATAATTTAATTAAAGGGATAAAAGTTAATACGCAAATCAATAATGCAATTAACGGAATTAAAGAAGAGCAAGGACCGACCACTCACCACAATATTTTGCAAAGCTTGTTGTTTGTTGTTTTTCTATTTGCTAATTGCATTAATACCACTTTGTGTTAACGTCATAATTTAGTTAAAGGGTGTTTTCGTTTAGCGGCCATTATGACTTTTTGAAACGGACGTGTTCAACTGTGCACATACCTTTTGGCAGACTTTCACCTTTGCAGTGTGATGTAAAAATTGCAGTGTATTTGACTTGGGCATTTGACTTACTGAAAAAAAAACTGTCTCGCCGGCGGGATCGAGTCCGGTCTCCCGCTCGACAGACGAGGATCAGCACAGGGAGCCCATACAATCTGTTTATGTAACACAATGACCATTTGTAATTTTATAGGAAATGTATGGGATTTACTTAAATTTCATATTATAGCGACGTATCGCCAAATGTATGTACTGATCAACGCTAAATAAGCGTTAAATTACCTTATTTGTTGTGTGTTGTCGTCCTTTTGCCGTAAAAGTGATATTTTGAGCGATTTTGAAGAATTATGAGTTCGCCGTTGACTGTACGTCTAAGAGAAAGACAAGGGTGGAAAGAGATTTTTGAACGGCTCCAGCGCCGAGGCGATTTTTTCACATAAAATCGCATCGCTCGGCTTTCAAACCAAGCAACAGAAAGGCCCAAAGATTCACGCTTCTTCTCGTACCTCTCGATCGAAAATCCGTCCAAACGGCCCGGAGCTAGCCGTCGAAGAAAATCAAAATCCCACACTTTCCAAGCGGTCGATATTCGTATCATTTCTTCCTGTGCCAGCCAGAAACCGTCCTGCTGATTGCCTCTTTCTGATTGGTCGCCGTTAAACAACAACCGATTCAAAATAAGTACCGAGGGTGGGGAGCCATAGGCATTTTCGTAAGGTCGAGCCGTTTACTCACCAGACTCGGGTCGTGTGAGCGGCGACTACCGGAAGCCCAGAGAGACTTCCGCTCATTGTTCGCGTAGACCAATGAAGTTGCAAGGTTACAGATGATTTCACATTTGAATATTTACAATTTTATAAATACAGAACAGTTAAATCTGGATCAGGGAAAGAAAATGGTGTCCACGCTCAAATCAAATGACGAAGGAAAAATCGTTAAGACGAGGAAACTTGGAACGAATTCTTACCAGATATTTATGTCTGCTAAAGCTTGGTAAGTTAACTTTTTCCCGACTCACACGACCCGAGTCTGGTGAGTAAACGGTTCGACCTTACGAAAATGCCTATGGCTCCCCACCCTCGGTACTTATTTTGAATCGGTTGTTGTTTAACGGCGACCAATCAGAAAGAGGCAATCAGCAGGACGGTTTCTGGCTGGCACAGGAAGAAATGATACGAATATCGACCGCTTGGAAAGTGTGGGATTTTGATTTTCTTCGACGGCTAGCTCCGGGCCGTTTGGACGGATTTTCGATCGAGAGGTACGAGAAGAAGCGTGAATCTTTGGGCCTTTCTGTTGCTTGGTTTGAAAGCCGAGCGATGCGATTTTATGTGAAAAAATCGCCTCGGCGCTGGAGCCGTTCAAAAATCTCTTTCCACCCTTGTCTTTCTCTTAGACGTACAGTCAACGGCGAACTCAGAATCCTTCAAAATCGCTCAAAATATCACTTTTACGGCAAAAGGACGACAACACACAACAAATAAGGTAATTTAACGCTTATTTAGCGTTGATCAGTACATACATTTGGCGATACGTCGCTTTAATATGAAATTTACGTAAATCCCATACATTTCCTATAAAATTACAAATGGTCATTGTGTTACACAAACAGATTGTATGGGCTCCCTGTGGGATCAGCACTATACTTCCGAGGAATTCGACTGTTGGGAATGAAATAGTTAGGTTTAAAAGGCGATTTTTTTTTTTTTTTTTTTTTTTTTTTGCCGCTTAATTTAACATTTTGTCTTACAATTGACTAACTGATATTTTTCTATACATTATGGTGTCGAGCATATTTATTTCACTCAAAGTAGCAGGGAAATTAATATCCCGTTCATCCAAGGGTGATAATGTGGTATCTGGTAGAATTAACCTCGTTCTCAGGGTCTCTCATCTTCCGCCTCCAGGGGGCGGGAAGATGGGAGACCCTGGGAACGAGGTTGGGTGAGCATGCAAATTTCCTATCACAGCCAGCTACCAAATATTCTGTATATTTCTGACAGCTCTGTTCGTTGATCTGGCTGTCAACTTGTATTGCGCTAGAATTAAAGTGTACGATTCTATAAATTCTGGTTGCAAAAGGCGATGTGGTTTCCGTAGTGTAGTGGTTATCACGTCCGCCTAACACGCGGAAGGTCGCCAGTTCAATTCTGCCCGGAAATATGTCTTTTTTTATTTGTTTGTTATCTTTGCTTTATTGCGCCCTTCAATATCTCTGAAGTTCAAAGCACAGCTGAAGTTCACGTTTTCCACTGCCGTCAATCATAATTTGGCAACAAACATTGGACCCTAAAATCAGAAACTGACGAAATGGATCGAAGTCCGCCAATCACAACCAACAAACATGACCTTTTGACCTTCTGACCTTCTGGCGTAAAGCGTCGATGTTTCCTTAGACGTCCGCTATGATAATTGCGGCAGTGAAAAACAAAACTGTAAGGTTATGTTTACGATATACACAAAGTTTCCGGAAATTCCGTTTGGAAAGTAAGTGGAACACGCCGTTTTGGTTCTTCCCGGTGGAAATTTTCCGGAATGAACGGGAACTCCATTCCGAAAATCCAAATGGAAATTCCCGGGAAATTCGTGCACCATTTACATATCCTTACTACTTCCAGGCGATTAACGAGTTTGTTGTCACGGACAAGTGCTTCGCAATCACTCACGTGGCTGCACTCAAAATGGCGGAAGGTTTTGGATAGGAATGTGCGAAATGTCGCTATACGTCCGTAGATATAACGGAATTTATGAAGGATAGCTGCGATGTGTATCTCAATGGTAAGTTTGGCAATTGCTGTTGCTTTAAATTTATCAGTGATAAAACTTGACACTTGTCCCGGAGACATGTCAGACTTTTTCGCGCGGAGACTATTCTGCCTCTGTTAGGATAACTGACATGTTCTGCACCTGAAAACCCTGGGGACGAGTCTAGTACAAGGAGGCAAATGGAACACATGTGTTCCGAATGGAAGTTTTCCAAACAAAAATCCGGAAATTTCCGGAAATTTTTAGTAAATGGTAAACAAGCTTAGTTTTGAACTTCAGAGTTCGCGTGTTTAATATTGAAAAGCGCTTTAATCCATTATATTGTTGAGCCTGAGAGGGTGTACGTCATCGTTCTCATCATTCAACTGCGATAACCATCACTGAGCCATGGTAATACCGCAAACAAACAAGTCTCTGTTACGATTTGGAAGGCTTTAGAGGTGTCCATACCAAAAAATTGCCCCCTGAAAATAAAATAATTTAACGTTTCCAGATAGAATAATAACCATATTACTGGAATCCGAGTGTGGATTTCCAAAAATTAGTTAATAAATGGGCGTAATTTTGATTTTCCCTTCAAAAAATGCGTTTTCGCTGTGATTTTAAGACGATCAGTAAACACAACGCGTTTGTGTGGTGTTGCTTATTTGATCTCGCATAACGCATTGACCTCCACGCGTTGGGTTCCTGCAGTCGGATTAAGCTGAAATAAAATTAAGTAAAAGAGCAATGCAAAACTGCATAAAAAGAGTATCGGTCGTATAGAAACGGCGCATTCTTCAACATATATTTCACTGCTGGAAAATCCATTGATATTACAGCGGTTCGCTAGTTGAGTTATTATAATTTTCCAGACAATTCAAAACAGTAAATCTAACTCCCTCGAGATGAATTCCTGACAAAAAAAAAAAACAATTAACTGCCGGACTATATATATATATATATATATATATATATATATATATATATATATATATATATATATATATATATATATATATATATATATATATATATTTCACAGAGTTTGAGGTTTGGTTAATAATTATTTCTATTTTTCGGCATATACAACTATAGGGATGATATCTGTTTACAAACATTCTTTTTGTTATTCAAATGTACCAACCAATGGAACAAAAGAACTCTTTGTTTCGGCAGCCAATTAGGCTCTGGTTGGCACATTAATAACAATTGGCGACGTCATTGATATCTTCCCTATAGACTTTTAATACTTTCACCAAAATGATTTCTCTTAAAACCATCACGAGCGCCTTGGGAGATTAAAGAAACCCTTCTAGTGCTCAAACCGCAAAGAAAATTCTGACGACAATTCAATAATCAAAGGGCTCTTAAAGCCATCTCGTTAATGCGTTAGAACGCGAGGTTAATAAAAACAAAATAGAAGAATTGATAGTGAATATGGTAAAGGTGCCGTTGTAGCGCACCTTTAGAATAAGTCTTCTTAAAATACGTACATGAAAACATCACATGATGCAAATCAGCCAATAGAAATTTATGTTCACGAAATGGGCGTAGTTTTATTTTAGTAGCCATTTGGGGTATTAAAAACAGAAAATCACTCATTTTCGATTACAAAGTTTACATTTTCACGCTAGCGACTAAAATGGGGTCAATAATTTGGTTATACAATAGACGTGTTTTGAAAATGTTATAGGCTGGGACTTTTCATTATTATGATTATTATTTTTATTTTTGCAAAAGGGGGGGGGGGGGGGGGAACCCGTGCCCCTCTGCTAACACGTTTTCTGTACAGCATTGGGGGATCTGCTCTTATCAGTGCTCCACTTTTTCAAGACCAAAACCCAGGATAGTCCTCAACTTCGACGACTAAGGAGAGCTTTTTTTCACAAGATTTGGTGCCGTTTTTCCACCACAATCAAGAAAGCGTCTGGTAACCATCTTTCTTCGCTTTGGTGAGTGCGTGCTTTTCAATTTTGTGGTTTTGGTTTTGGTCTCGCGAGTTTTCTCGCACTCGCGTTACGTGGAGATGGCCGAGCGTCCCGCGCACCAGCCGTTCGCCCACTCTAGAACTGTCCGCTTGATAGCGGAGGAAAACCTGGATCTTGACTCGCTCAGTATGGCGCAGTCGTTACCGGACTTTAAGGAAGAAATCGTTGGGATTGTACCCCTCTATGGAGGTAAGTGCTTCGACATCAACCTCCGATCTACAGAATCGGCCACGCGGTTGACGGCATCGGGCTTTGACTGCAAAGCCGCGTTATCCCTTTAAGCCTTTTAGGGCAAAATGCATTACACGTGTCATGCTTCGTTCCCGTTGAATTCCCCGATGAAAACCTGCTACAACTCGTGGAACAATACGGCGACCTCAAAGCGCGAGCAGTCCGCCGGCTTTGCTACAAAGCCACGGGCTACGAGCACATCGAGAACGGCATCTGTGCCATAGAATTCACACGTTTACAAAAGGCAGTGCCACGCAAATTAGTCTCAAGGGCTCGAGTTATTTTTTAAGTACACGGGCCAGCCAATACTATACTACCGGTGCCAGTCTTCCGAGCACGTTGTTAAAGACTGCCCGAAGGCGAAACGTCACAAGGCGAACCACGAGGCTCCAGCGCACGGGGGGTGGGAGGGAGGGGGGGGGGGTGGGGGCACCCGGCCCCCACTACCCACTACCGCAACCACTACCGCAGCCAGCAACGACACTTCCCCTGTAACCACCATAGGCCATTTTCACGATGGCGTCATTTGACTACAACCACCAGAATTAATTTCGTTTTTCCTTTCTTATTTAAATTTTGTAATCCCAGTGAGGTTTAAATAACAATGGCCCTAATTTGCACTACAAAACAAAAAACTGAACCTCCATGCGACCCTTCTTCAGAAACTGCCGGCCACTCCCTACTATCGATGTCGTGAGCGTAAGCATGAGAAATTTAATCTTGAAAGCGAGTTTCGCAATATCCTGTCTCGTGGTAATTCATATACGACAGATGATCATACGCGTTTGGCGTAGATCAAAGATCTCCTAAAAACGATCGAAGATCACGACGTAGAAGGAGCCATCATTCGCAGTAAAGAACAGTGGATAGAGCTGGGGGAAAAACCGACCAAGTATTTCTACCAGCTTGAAAATCAGCGACAGACCACAGGGTCCAGAGGAGCTCTATTTGATCGTACAAGACGCTATTTTCTTTGAATCGTCGCTGTCTTGTCTTGTCTTGCGTTACACAAAATATGTAGCGCGGGCTTAATTACTACGGGCTCGGAAGCTGCGAAATCGGCGTAGAGTAACTACGGAAAGGGAGGAAACTGATTAAGGTATATTTTTTCAAATCCCTGTAACTCAGACGAAATTCAATAAAAACGCCTCATTTTCAACAAACAAACAACAACAACAAACAAAACTTTATTAGACATATAAACTTAAGTACAGTTCCCCTGCAAATTAGCAAAAACGCTATTCGAGGCAGGGAAAAGTAATAAAATGATTTGAAATATCTAAGAAATCTATCAAAAAACGGAGGTAAACCTACATTTGCGGCGACCGAAATTTACGACTTGAAAGCATCGCTTTCGTTCAATGTGCACCGCAACAGCTGGTGACGGAAATGACGCCATCAGGTTACTGTGCGCATGATCGGAAGTTTTTCAGACGTTATCGCATGCGCCGAAGGTTATGATTCGATTGCCCGTGTGCAGTTTCGCTGGATTTTAAGATGTAAATCTTGAGAATTCTGCTGAAATTCTTCGCAAATTCTACTGTTCTAGTGTAAAATGGGTATCGAACATTTAGCCGTTTATTAATTAGGATTTTAGGGTGGACTGGGTTTTAAAACCTTTCAAAAGCCGCGAGCAACGGACTAGAGGTCGGTTGTGGTTTCCCATGGTGTTGCGCTTGTAGATTTTGACCTCATTTTGGCGTCCTTTTTTTGCCTGGCGGTTGGTGTGTTGTTTTCGCCACTAATACTAGCATGTAGAATTTTATGTAAGAAAGCCGTTTAAATTTATTGTACTTTTCTCTCTGAAATACCGGACATGACAGGATCTGAAATGATCTGTTGGCGTGAATGTCTTTTCTGCTATTCGTAATGTCACGCTGGGCCCAGCTATTTTAGTTTTGTCTTTGCAGGATTTTAATTGTCAGGATCCAAGCTTTATAGCAGAGAGAGCTATAGCTTAATAATATGATTTTCCAGTTGACGAAATAGCCAAGTTTGGGCATACTATAACATAGCGATCTTATAGTATGCCCAAGCTTGGCTATTTCGTCAACTGGAAAATCAAATTAATTTTGGGAATCGCTTGACATTTCTAAACGAACTTTGAATATTCTTAAGAAGTTTGAGTGAGACGCTCAGTCGAAATTCTGTGAAAAATTCTGACTGCGAGTCTCAGCAGAAATTGTCTAAGTGTCGAGAACATAGCGATCTTATAGTATGCCCAAGCTTGGATATTTAGTCAACTAGAAAAGCAAAATAATTTTTGGAAGCGCTTGACATTTCTAAACGAACATCGAATACTCTTAAAAGGTTTGAAAGAGCCTTTCAGTGAAAATTTTGTGAAAATTTCTGACTGCTGGGTACTTAGTATATTTGAGACCGTGCCCGGCTGCCGGGCATTTAGACATGGCGTTTTTGAAAACCTTTTTATCTCGTTAATGCGCATGCGCATTAAACGAGATTTCGGATTCAGGACGAACAAAAAGGGACAAAAGTTGTTAACAAAATTTTGTGGACTTTTGTCCAGGGGGGGGGGGGGGGGGGGGGGGGGGGGGAGGGGGTTTCTTCTTTCTTCTTTATAGAAGCTATATTAGGGCATTGAGGATATGGTTGGTTAAACCGGTTAGGATTTAGGACCTATTGTTAATATCCCTAGGGTATTGGGATGTCAGAACATGTCATGAACTTGTCATATCTCACATTACGTTACCGCAAAGGTATTAGTCCTTCTTAAGTTTCGATATCTCACGTTACCTATCAGTTTCAATCATTTGTCGTAAAGCCATTATAGCTGCTTTAGAAGGGTAAAAATAGGTCAAATGCGTTTTTTTGGGAAACGCAGTTTGAGAATTTCACGGTGTATTTTAGGAATGGAGACGTTTTAAGAAAGTTAAATGGGAAAGGAAAGTTTGTGTTTTAATATGAGCGGTATGGCAGATCAAAATAGAATGAACTTTGCGTTTTTCCTATTCATTGCTATTACGGTTTGATTGTGCAATAGTATGAGAAAGACTTCATAGTTTTGTTGATTTAGCTACCGTGCACAAGGAAATTTTGCGGATTGTCCGACTGAATTTGTTTTGCGGGAAGAAATTTTTGCGGGTTGCGGAGACAGCTAAAATTTCTGCTGGAAGGAAATGTTTGCAGATTTCTGGTCAAGTATAAATAAAATCCAAGGCATCGGTATTAAACTGCAATTTTACTTCCTGACCGGAGGTTTGTATAATTCCCATAGTTATGGCTGCTGTTCTGGCGCCAATATGAACATAAACAACGAGAAAACTAGTGAGTGAATTATTGTACGTTGTTGTAAAAACGTAACAGTATTATGATAACAGTCTCTGGTTCTTTTGAGGACATGTCTGGAGTTGAATCGGGAATACAAATGACTGTTGTGTCGGTCACCTCGGAGTTATGAGAGTTCACTGTTATATGAGAATTAGGAGTTATGAGAGTTCACTGTTAAAAAGTTCCTATTGGTGTAAACAATGTTTACCCAGCGCCGTAAATTGTGGCCGAAATTAAAGCGCTCTAAACCGCGTTGCAAAAAGCCCTGATTAACCCGGTCGAAAGCTTTTTCCTGATTCAGACAATAACAGCGGCCGAAAGCTGTTTATGATTTACATAGTCGATTGTATCCCGGTGTTAGGAGGAAATTGGCAATATGTACGAGAATTTAAAGAGTTTTGCCGGTGCGATTAGAAATCTTGAGTGGAAAAGACGTATTTACTTCACTTTTGACGGTATTATTAAGCTTTTATTACAAATAGAATTCAAGTTTACGCTTTCCTGTTAGCAGTTTTCACGTTTCGCTATCTTCGCTATTTGGTAGTTTTTCAAGTTTTGCTATTGGTATTAGATCAACAGCTGGATCAGTTCAGCTTGGTTTACTCCGCATTCATTCAAATTGGAAATAAAAAGCGTTCTATTTTCCAGTCATGTCCAATATAAAGTACCACTGGTACCATGAGATGCGACTCACCAGTGGTATACCAACTGATAAAACGCTCCGTCCATCGGTCCACCAATAGTACATTCGTACGTAATGCCGCGACAAGACGAGTATCACCAATTGGTACTAACCGATGGACCATTCAGTCCATTGGAGTCTGTTTGTGTGTATTGGACAACCCTCCTATTTTCATGCCTCTCTTGTCGCATATTTGTGTCTTGTTGTACTAAATGTGTTCCAACCAAATTGCAAAGAAACTGGAACTGTTGCATCTAAATACGAAGTATTCTCGCCAAATATTGTAAGGTAGTAGGTGCCGGCGCTCTCATTGCGTCAATGGTGGCGCAATTTCTGCGAAAAATAGTTCAAGACGTCTTTAATATGGCTTTGCATGCGTGGGGCCGACGCTCACGGTTTCGTTCGGTGACTATGGCTCCTGGCAAAATATGTTGTTGTTGCTCATTTATATTAGATTCGACATATGTGGAGGGGCCTAATTTGATTGCATTATACAATGGATTTACTTTTGCGCACAATTAACGTTAATGTCCCTTTTTTTAGTAGTCATTGGAATACTGAATCATTGCTATTACGGTTTGATTTATGAAAGAGTTATTTCAATTTTAAATGGGTATTAAATGTTGAGGTGTCATGATTATGTAATAGTATGTTAGAAAAGTAAGAGTTTGCCGATAAAGCTAACTAAAAAAACTTTCGGCTTGATTATGCAAGATTATGGATTTGGCTTTTGTTCCTTCGGTTTTGGAATATTGAATCATTGCCATATGAAGCACTCATCAGTCAAATAGAGGTTTTCACTACTGTGCACTACAACCTGACAGACTTAATACTATTAAGACACAACTGAAAAAACTAAAGATACGGTATTTATTGATGAAATCTCCATGGTTGGAAGTGGTATGTTCAATTTTCTTAATTTATGATTACAACAAGTAATGGGAACCAGAGAGCTATTTGGTGGAATCAGCATAATATGTGTTGGAGACCTTTTCCAGTTTCAACCATGTTTGAATTTAGAAATAATGAGACAAAAAGATGCCAAAAAATTGCAGAGCTACTTAATCGCATGAGAAAGGGAAAACATACTAAACATGATATTGCCATTTTAAATCGAAGAGTTCTTAATGTAAAATCAAAAGAAAAAATATCCTATGAATATTTCCTATATATCACAACAATGCTATTTATAACATTCACTTACAAGCACTCATTTCACAGTCAAAAACCGTTGATGAGCCTCCACTAGTTCTAACCACTTCTGCAGTCACCGGCAAATGAATTTTAAAGCCTTCATACCGTAGCCTTTACGTTCTTTATTTAGCAAGACTCCACTTTCTGTTCTACTGTAAAGTGAACTTCATCCCTGTTCATCCGTTGCTTCAATAACTAAATGTCTCGCGGAATAAAATGACATTATTGCCTTGTACATAAAATCTTTGTCGCGCATGTACTCTTCGGAAAGATTGAATATTCGATTTTACCCCCTCCCCCCAATCAAGATTCTTTTTTTTAGCGGAGCACTTGCCAGGCCGAAGGCCTGGCTGCGCAGCCCCATACTCATAGAACCTGTGCCCTCATTTTTCATGGTCATGGATAGCGGAATGTTTCGCGGGCGCGCGTGTGCCCGGCCTCCGCCGTCACACGGCGTCACACAGGACCGCGCTCCGTCGCGCAGGACTAGCTCGCGGGCGCGTATGACGTTGCAAAACATGCGCGTACGACGTCATGTAGAAACCAAAGCGAGGCTTTGTTTTTTGCGCGGTTACACGGCCGAATGTCACGTCAGCTGGGAAAACACTTTGATTGTTTGCTGTGTTTTCTCAGCGGAGAAAATGGTTGAAATTAAAGTCGTTATTTTCCTGCATTTTTTCGCGGTTTGCTACTCAAGACAGGGATACTCAGAAGCCGCTTTAGTGGAAAAAGAAGAGCTTCCTGGGATAAAATCTTGCTTCGGGGAACGTCATACATTTTTCAATGCGGGGAGATGTTTGATTTTATTACGGAATCCAGTACCACAGGAGCGGAGAAAACGGACACTAAAACTCTCGAACGTTATGAATATGACGGCGAACAACCTTTGCCGAAGAGGAGAAACACTGGACATCGGACAAACAAACATAAGCAGAAAAGCAAGTAACGTCTAAATGTGATTTGCAAAAATTGTTTAGTTTAATAATAAGACTTATAAGCTTAACTTAAGTTAAATGTGTTAATTTTACCAGAAGAATTTTCTCCAAGTTTTTGCATTCAGAGCTAAATTTACAACTTTGAATATCCGTGGTTTTGGCAATGAAGCGAAACAACGCTCTGTTTTTGATTTTGCGAAAAATTCCCGTTCTGATTTTATTTGTTTACAAGAACCTTTAGCGACAAGACATTTAATGCGATAAATTCTCTGACAGCTAAATGAAATGGCGCGGTAAAAGTTTCTGGTCGCCCGCTCTTGGTAAACAAGGCGGCGTTGCCATTCTTGTCGCTGAAAATACTGATTTCAAATGTTTACAATGGAAAAAAGATTCTTCTGGTAGAATTGTTAGTGTTTTAACTGAACTCGACGACACGAAAATTAATTTGGTTTTATACTTATGCACCCACGAATCCAAGTGAACGTACTTTTATGACACAATTCATGAATATTTTTTCCGAACTCTTTTAAAATTATTGCTGGCGATTTTAACTGCATTGAAAACGTTTCTGATAAGCTTGGAGGAAATCCTACAATTTCCATGGATTTGAAAGATCTGCACAGTGTTCTCTGGCGCAAAAAAACACGGCCGACTGAAAAATACAATGCACATGGTAATAATGCGGATAAAATTATCGGTACACGTTTGGATAATTTTTTTATTGTTCAGGACTTGTATGATTCCTTTTTAAAATGTGAAATTTTGTCTTGTGTTTTTTCCGATCATGATTCTGTTGATTTAAGCCGCAATTTGCATAATGCATTTTCCCGTGGACCAGGACTTTGGAGGCTAAATTTAGAATTTGATATTTGCGATATGATCTCAGAAATTATTAAGAAACATGCATTGTACTGGAACGCATTTACTTCCATTCAAGCTTTGTAGGATTTTCTTAAAGAATCTATAAAATTAGTTGCTATAGATTTTGGTCGAAGTTTACAACGCATTTTAAGTTAAATCGCGATATTAAAAGGCCACGCAACTATAAATTCTTTGATCGAAGCTAAACGGGCTCTTATTGAAGGAGATAGCTCAGAGAAAACCACCATAGAAACGCTTGAAAGAGAAATTCGGGCCATTAATTTATCCCAAATGAGAGGAAGCCAAATTCGTAGCAGAGTCAAATGGCTTGAAGAAGGTGAAAAACCTACCAAATTCACGTGCTCATAAAAATACTGTTCAATCTATTTATAACTCTCCGCCGGTGTTGAAGTCTTTTCACAAGATTCCGGCCCATTTCGATTTTTACCGTAATTTGTACTTGCAAGAACCTGTTAATTGAACAGTCCAAACCGAATTTTTGAACAAACTTGTAAACAGATTAAGTGAGAGCGAAATTTTATCCTGCGAAGGATTTTTATCTTTGGCTGAAATTACCCACGCAATGCGTGGACTTTCTTCAGGGAAAACCCCCGGTTCAGACATATTACCTCAACAATTTTTTGCTAAATTCTGGGATCTTTAGGCCCTATTCTGTTCGAAATTATAAATTTAGTTTGGAAAATAATTCTCTCAGTGATTCAATGCCAGAAAGCGTGACTAGATTACTTTACAAGAAAGATGATAAGAAAAACCTCAAACAATGGTGACCCCGCCATTTCGCTACTCAATGTTGATTACAAAATTTGTTCAAAAGCTCTTACAAACAGACTTTCAAAATTGTTACCCTCGATTATTTCAAGAAGATCAAACTTGTTCCGTCCCAGGTAGGACGATTTTTGAGAATTTATTTCTCTTGCGTGACACTCTAAATTATATAAATATTACCAATGAAACTGGTATCTTGCTGAATATTGATCAAGAGAAAGCCTTTGACAATTGACATGGTAGAAAAACATTGGAAAACTTTTTACCAATGTTTTAAGTCGTTTTGGATTTGGCCCTAATTTCCAGCGGTGGATTTCTACATTATACTGTCAAGCAAATATGAAAGTTATAGTTTATGTGTTTTTGACCAAAGAAATTCCACTCGAGTGGGGGGTGAGGCAGGGAGATCCCCGGTCTCCACTTTTGTATATTTTATGCGCAGAAGTTTTGGCGACCAGTATAAGAAAGGATGATACTATTGAAGGTTTTCTCATTCCAGAAGCCTGAGGAAAGCGTTTTAAAATTCGCCAATAAGCGGATGACTCCACATGTTTTGTAAAGGACATTTTTTTCTTTAGACAAATTGTTTACCATATGAGACAGGTACAGGGACTAAATTAAACGTGGCAAAGAGTACAGAAGCCATGAGGTTAAGAGCTTGGTGCTCACGTCCGGACTCTCCTTATGGCCTCCTTACCACGCCTTTCCAAGCTAGATTAAAATTTGAACCCGTGAAAGGTTGTGGGGTGTTTTCACTCCCACCCTATCGGCACTACTCATTACTAGGTTTTTAGTTAATGTTAAGACTATTTTCTTTTTCATTAAGACCATACTTTACGGTATATGGGTTTTTCGAAATAAAGCAACTTTTCACAATGGCACCGAGAACTCTTGGGACACTGTAAGGGACATAAGGAATGACATCACAACACAGTTGCAAATTGCCCCGGGGGTGGGGGGGAGGGCTGGGACTCTGAGACCCTTAACCTATACTAGACCATTTTAGCTGCATTTTGCAACCCTATTCTAGAATAAACACCAAAAAATCCTACCCTATCCTAGACCTTTTCTAGACTCACTATTTTGCAGAAACTTGTTCACTATCACAGTCTAAGATACCAGGGGTCAGTAAAAATGTCGTACAGCACACCTTACCGATTTTTCCATTTGCCAGTAAACCTCGTCTAGACTAAATTCTTCATGCAACTGATCAGTTTTGTGGAAAATGATACCCTATTCTAGACCAAAAATTTCGGATTACTATACCCTATCCCAGACTAAACTGCTTGAAAACCATACCCTTGACAGCGGCACATACCCATATAGCTCATATATGGGAGTACCCCCTCCCCCCGGGCAAATTGATTTCTTCCGAATGACCAAATAGAAATTTTCTGCTTTGTGGTGTCATCCGAATATTTGTGAAATACAACAGTCAAAGCTTGTGACTCTATAAATAATTTAGCTACTGGCAACTCATCATTCAATACCAGAAATGACTAAAGTAATCATGTGCAAACCAGAAAGGACTTTCAAGTGGACCAAACGACCGGAAATGAACTTTATAAATAATCCCTTATGGACTAGACTTTCAAGTGACTCGTGTAAACCGGAACTGACCTTGTATTATTGTAACCGGAAATGACTAGCTTTATAACGCAGGATGCCTTGTAACCGGAAATGACTAGCCTCTCAGGATAATATTGTAAACTTTAGGGATTTGTTATTGATGAATAAAACATTTTAAAAGGAAAAAAAAACACTTTTGTTGTGTTTAGCGGAGAAAACGGTTTGCAAAATCGTTTTCCCCTGCTTTTTTTCGCGGTTTGCTACTCAAGAGAGGTTTCACATTTCAGAAACAGTGAGCTTTTGTGGAATTTGTGCAGTCTAAATGCACTGTGCAGACGGTCGCGTAATAAGTTTACTGTTTTTGAGAATTGCTAAAATTGAAAAATAGCCTGGTCGTCAATCTTAATTCTAATTATTCTTGTGCTTCCGACCTTTCACCTAGTTAAGCTTATCATCATCGTTTCTGTTCAGAGAGCTCCGCTGTTAGGCTAAGCCTATCTATATATATTATGTTAACCTCACGTTCTAACGCATTAACGAGATGGCTTTAAGAGCCCTTTGATTTAAAACGGCTCAGCTGTATATGCTGCAAACTGAGCCTCTCAAGAGTGAATTCTTTCAGACAATATTGCCGCTCTCTATTAATTCTCTGCATTTTCCCCAAAAATTTGAGATGTTCCAGTAATGGTTTTTAGGTTTCCTATTCAACATTGACCCAGGTGTTCGATTTTCTTACGAAAATATTGATAAAAGCCGCATCAAAGTCTTCGCCAACACCATTTTCCCATACAAAACTCTTGTGCAGATAACACATGGAGGAGTTTGTTTGTCTGAGTCTCAACGGGGGCCAAAAGTACTTGACGTCATTAGTGCAAAGCGCTATTTCATCGCTCTTTTCTCAAGCGAAGCAAAATCAGAAAAATGTTAGGTTTATCTGTGGCGATAAAGAAGTACAAAGCGAAGACTCTGGTACCATGTTAATATGCTGAAATGTACTTTATTTAGCCAACAGAGAAGAAGAACCTTCGTCCATGACATTCCATGGTCAACTGATTTCTATCGCTGCTTATACATATTTAGCCTGTTCCAGGCTCCGAGATAGTGGGGAACGCGCGAATTAAAAAAAGAGAAAAAATCCGCGCATTCCCCACTATCTCGGAGCCTGGAACAGGCTAGTACATATTGAGATATTTAGCCGTACGATTTCAGAATCGGAAAAATAACCGGGCCAAAATCAAGACAAATAGATTATTTACATATGTAAAAAATCTGAGACCATGTGGTAAACACAGCACTGCAGGATTGAATGAATTCGACTATGATGGAGTAAACTTGAAAAACAGCCACCGGACGTTTTTCAAGATTGTAGCTTGCGTGACACCTTGCGACATAGCCCCTTTAAGAAGGTTTACAAGTTATAAAACGAATGAAAATCTGACCTCGTATGCTATATCTCATTCGACGCTTCGGGGTGTTTCTTAGTGTTGCGAAGCCATTGTTCGGTGTCTTTTAAATCTTTTGTTTTACGTCATTTCGTGATTACACCATCCGCAACACCAAGAAACTACCACGCTTCGCTTATTCACGAGATAAAAATGACTGTTTTCGTGACAAAATTTTTTAAGAGAACTGTCGACGGTAACCGGGGGAGACAACACCCCACCACACCTCTTGACCCCTGACCTCCCCCTCCGAAAACGAGCGCTTGCTGCGACCGTTGGTGCTTATGATAGAAAGTATTTCTTTTTAAAAAAAAAAGACGGAATTAAAAGCAACAGGGATACAAACAACTGAACAGCAATCACTTTTGAATTCTTTTTTATTGGCGTCCGTTGGCTCATGTCTTATCACGCGTGAATACATTAATGTGCTGATAAGAAACATACAATTCAAAAAATGCTGTCTTAACTTGTGATTCTTTTCAGAAAGCCTTTTTGTGTGGCGGTGTTCCTTTCCTGTTGCACAAATGGCGAACTTCCCTTTCTCTAATTGGAAACAGAACCATTTATCTTAGAACCGGTAGCGTACATAAGGAAGCTTCCTCCCGGGAAATTGATGGGATGAGTCTTGTTGAGGCCAGTTGGGCGTCCACTCATGTAAGTCTCCAGGATCTCGATACTTTCCAACTCCAAGGGGTCCACCTTTTGATAAAACAAAAATATTACCTGCTACTTAGCTTTCAATTCTTGAAGAAAAACCTGTGAACCTGTGAAAACTCATCAGTTGTAGTATGCGTAACGTAATATGCGATTTCTGTTCTCACCGTAGAGTCGTCAAGCGAGCGAAATAGAAATAATCACAGACAGGCAGGAGTTGAGGAGGAAGGGTGTGATTTCTGTGAAAACGCTCTACCGCTAAGCTGTAAGTCCAGATTGGAGCTCGGTCAATTGTGAGTTTATTACACGCCTTAAATGATGAATATGATATTGTGTAAATGAGCTCTCAACTGGCCTTGTAGCTCAGTGGTAGAGTGTTTGCACCGGAATCGTATGTTTTTCAAACTCTATAGTTGCAACTCCATCAGTTGCTGTAAACTGCTATGATCATATCCTCTTTAATACAAAAAATTATTACTACCTCGTAGGGATTCTGGGACAGAATGACAACATCAGCTTTCTTGTTCTTCGTCAAGCTGCCTAGGATGTCATCTTTATCAATTTGCCAAGCGGCGTCAATAGTAATCGCCTTCATAGCCTCGTGAATACTGACGCAGTGTTCCGGGCCGTACACCTTTTTATCATCTCTCTGAGTGCGGGTCACTGCAGTCTTGATATTCGCAAATGGAAGCGGGGGGCCTGGAAAGGTCGCGTGGTCCTGGTGAATAGACCAACGAAGGCCATGCTTGGTTGCCGCCGAGAGGGGTGTCCAACGGCTTGTGCGCTCTGCGCCAAAGATATGCTCAGTGTATGATTTGGCGTAGAAGTACAGATGGCAGACGAAGAAAGACAGACCAAGGTTGATTTTTGCCGCTCGCTCGATGTCGTCCACCGTGCACAAGCCCAGGTGCTCAATTCGGTGACGCATGTCTTTAGGGTGTTTGAACTGGTCTTAAACCTGTTTTTAAAAGATGAAAAAGAAAACGATTCTTTGTATAGACAAATTCTGCTAACGCATTGTTGTACCCAATTCAAACCTTCTGGGAATAAGATTCCTTGTCACAATATTTCCATATAATTTCCATGTCAATGCTTCATTGATACGGAAATATGACGAACAAAGAGTTCTTATCTCAAAAGAATGGGGTTAGTTTCTAGAGAAAAAGGGGTGCTGCGTCGGTGGGGGTGAAGCACAAGAATTTGGTTTTATCGACTGAGTCGATAAGGTAAATTAGCCACCGTAAAAAGATTCGAGAAAGCTGACGTTTCGAGCGCTAGCCCTTCGTCGGAAACGTCAGCTTTCTCGAATCTTTTTACGGTGGCTAATTTACCTTATCGACTCAGTCGATAAAACCAAATTCTTGTGCTTATCTCAAAAGGTTTGAATTGGGTACAACAATGCGTTAGCCGAATTTGTCTATTGCTCGTCACTTAGCTGTAATCATAGGCAGACTTTTTTTTTTTTTTTTTTTTTTGGGGGGGGGGGGGGGAGGAGGCTGCCAGGGGACCGCAGTCGTTTCTTTTGTCTGGGATTTTACCCCGTACACCAAAGGTTGGAGCGAGATTGCGGTCTCATTTGCTGTGGTCCTCTGATTTTTCTGGATACTTCAGTGCTGTGTGTTTATATATTCTGAAACACTGAAACACTACACTACTTGTGTAGGCTTCTACGTTCTATTTTCTCGCAGAATTTCAGTCAGTCGAACCAATCTGTTAGTCAGCTAGCCAGAACCTGGAAAGTCAGACTAAGTCAGACTAGACAAACTAGTTTTATTTTTACCTGCTCGTAGACACTGATCACTTGATCAATAGCTCGCTCTCCGTGAGCGTGCACAGCAATCTGGATACCTTTTTGGTGAAAGAACTTGATGGTTTCCAGCATCTATTCATTGGAGTAGTTTAGTTGACCATAACACGGTGCAACCGGGAATCCGAGGGTCTGGGTAAGATTAGAATTCATAAATGGTTCACGCACTGCCGCTGTACCGCAGTGAGGAGAACCGTCACTAACAATCTTAACTCCAGCTTCCCATAGATTCTCATTCGACGTAAATAAAGGTTGGTCCTTCATCTTCGGCAGCTGAACCAGTCTAGGAATAAAGATAACTGTTTCAAAATTCAACACAACTAAGTGTCGTAAGACCAAAACCAAAGCAGTCATTCTAACCAATCAAAACAGACGCAAAATGAACAAATCAGAACTCGAAGCAAATGTATGCAGGCAGCACAATGCGCTGGAAAACGCTTGTGATCAAGTTTAATATAAGGTGTAATTACAATTCACCAATAACATATGGGGATCACCAAGGTCAATTTTTTTAGTTAAAAGTACTTCATAATGATTACCATAACTTGTTCAACAATGACTGGACATTTATTTGATACCATTATAAAAAGTGGTAGTGTTTATCCATCAAAGTGTATATACTGTAATTACTAGAAACGGTTGTGAAAATATAAAATCCTACCTTTTGGCTATCAAAAAGCACCAGCCGAGGACAACAGAAGGATTTGGGTTTAGTGATACGTTTGGGCATGTTCGGTTCTTCAGGGCCGTGAACGATTCGATACAATGCCAGTCGCACGGGACACGTTTCACTCAAGGATATAGCCTCTAACAGAGAGTCCATTTGCTTGTTTCTCGTATAAACCAAATCAGTGACTGTTGTGAAGCCGCGGGAAGCGTAATCTCTCCACTGTTTTTTCAGTTGCTACCTTAAGTTCAGGGGCCGTTGGGTGCAGTCCACTTCCCAAGACCCTTACGATCGCGGGCTCCTCGAACAGTTGCCCAGTCAAGTGGTTGTTTTCATCCTTTACAAAGACACCACCGTCGTTATCTTCAATGCTGTCATCAACCCCAGCTATCTGTTATTGGGCAAAAAGTGAATACAGTCGCTGCATTCGATCGAGGAGTACGTTCCCGGCTTTTTTCTCCCAATGGGTTTTATTCCCGGTTTTCGTACCGGGCAGTGTATCATTGTTTTGTATTTCACTCGCTTTTCACTTTCCTTATTACCTTAATGTATGTGTATCTATCTTATAAATCGAATTTTGTAATTTTGACATTACGTTTAAGATCATTTGTAATTCTTTAAATCGTATTTCGTTTCACCTTGTGCATTATTTTGCTAAACTATTTATCATTATTGGCGTTATGTATTCTAGTTTATACGGTCTTCATAGCCTTAGAGCCGGGGGCGCGACGGCTGTAGTTAATAGTAACAACAGTATATCGGAAAGACTCCTCAAGATTCACTGCCGGTGGAAAACACATACCGCTAAGGACATGTATATCCACGAGGATATTTCCAGTAGATTAGAGGTTATCGGTCATTTCGGCATTTAATCAGACTGTTATTTTCTTAAACTATTGATCGTTCGATGTACTGCTTGTTAGTGCGTAATAAAATCACGTCGGTTTTGGAATGCCTGAGCATCCAACCATCATTATATAGTGTTGTTTGTTTTGTATGTGTTACTTTTAAGCGGAAAATAATTTACGTTCGTTTGAGCGAAACGAATTAGACCATAATTGCAATTGTACACTGTAATTCGTCCTTCTGCTTCTCAAGTCAACACGTACACGGAGATATTTTGCAGTTTGTATTTCATGACTGAAAGCCATATAGTCGTCGGCATCACCTAAATTTACATGTGCTAATGTGACACGAAAAAAGAAAAGGAAAGAAAACTCGGAGCCGGATTTACAACTCGTGTGCTGCGCCACGAGTAATAAGGGATCGGCATGGGATTTTTTTGTGGAGTGCGGAAATTTTTAAAATGGATTCAGACGAAATTACCTAACTGTATAATAAACACTGTCTGGCTAAACCTAAGAAAAAATAACAAGAGCTACGCTACCCCGAACTAAACACCCAGGATTGCTCTGTACCTCGTCGTAAGGGTTCCTGGTTACTGCTTTTCCTGACTCCTCTGTGAAAACATTTTGCACATTTTTGCGAGTTGTGACACTAGACTTCAGTTTCGAATAGGGTTTGAATTCTTCATTCTTAAATATTACTGATAGTGATATATCTGTGCAAACCTGGCTGGAATCCCGGAATAACCTCATAGAAATCATGACAGTCCGGTCTTTAGGGACTGTGCAATAATTAGCAGGGGGACGTGGGGGCGTTGAGAAACGGGAGGGGCACAATATAAAATCATATCCCAAGATAGGAGGGGGGATTGCAAGACTTAAATTACTATATGAAAAGGAGGGGGGAGGGGTTATATCTAATTTTCATTGCCAGACTCACTGATGACTCAACAATAAACCTACACCACTAATATTAAAACAAATAGAATCATTTTTCTGGCACTGTAACAATGTATACAGAGCATAATTTATTTATTTATTATGGAAAATGTAACAAAGGGCACTACTAAGTATAAACAAGTAAATGTATTTACAAAGACCAACGTAACGATATAGAAGCACCGGATCCTGTAGTAAAGGATATAATCAGTTATAAAAATATAATGAAACGATTTGATAAATAAACAAGGCTGATAAACGGTACGGAAACGACTATATTTGTAAAATAGCCAATATTTCGAAAGGCATAGACATCATCATGAGTTTACATGTACTTCATCTATCCGATCATAGCTACATGAGCTTTTCAGCCCAATTCTAATGTTGCAATGAAAGACATGGTTAATAAAACTACACTGCAGGTATTGCCAGTAACTTGGCATTATTAAATGGTCATTCAAGTGACACAAAGCATTCCATGATACATATTTTATATGTTGAGTGTTGTTTATATTCAGCTACTTGAATACAGTTCATGAATCTGAGTTCTGGAGTTCTGTGAATATAGGAAGAGTTCCCAGGTCAATATTATCAGTTTCTGGAACTCCATATATTTCAGGGTCATATTGCCCATCAACTGGTGTTCCCCCGTAGTGACATAAATATTGCACAAGCTGTATTCTTCCTGTTTTCCTGGACTACAACCTTCCGTCTTTTAGCCTTCCTTCCTCCTTCCTTGTTTCTTCTAGACTTTGATGATTTTAATTTTAGTCCAATGGAATAAGTGGCCTTATATTTTTTAACGACACGAAGCCCTGTACGTATTATTAGTATTAAAGAAGATAACAAAGGAGAACATGGGGAGGGAGAAGTACTTCTTAATTGTTTAAGTATTGGGGGGGGATAGTTAATTTTTCTTCAGTAGTATGGGGGGGGGAGGCAAAATCTAATTTTTAACCATTTCTTTCCCTTTTTTCAATCCCCTTTCGCTTATTATTGCACAGTCCCTTAATGCCGGGTGATCGGAGGCGTAAACTATCACTTAGGACGTAACTTTCCTTGGCTGTGACCACCCCAAGACCACCCTCGAGACGGTCTCTTTACCCATTAATCTCCAATATTAAAATACAACTTCTCCTTTCTTGTCTTCATACATGTTTTATAGCAGTAGTGAGGAGAAGTTGTTAGAATATCAAGAGAAAATAGAAAGGCATTGCGTATGGATTTGCCTAGGAGAAAAGTGTCTTTTTCGTGATAAGGCGAGTCCCCCTACAGCTCAAGTCAGAGTTAAAAATAAATATCAAAGTCTTTCTCTTGACTGGAAGAAAATTGTATTCGTTAGCTTTTAATGTCTCTTTGGATACGAAATTAAGAGCTTTTCAATATAAGTTGTTAAATCGCATCATATTTACTAAACGACAAGCTGTTTGCTTTCAAAATCGTTGATTCTCCTGTACTTTCTATGAGAATGAAGACGAATCCCTTGAGCATTTGTTCTATTTCTGTAATGTGACAACTCTTTATTGAAAGGAGGTGTTATCTTGGATTGCAATTTATAATAATAAAGAATTAGAATTCAAGTTTAAAGATATATTTTTTAGCAAATTTGATTTAGACAAAGATTTTATGTTGATTAACCATATTCTATTATTAGCAAAATTGTTTATTCACAGATGTAAAATTGATAAAATTGTTCCATCTTTTGACATTTTCAAGGCTAAACTGAAAGCCAATTATGACCTGGAATTCTTTATCTCAAGGAAAAATGGAACTCTCTTAACCCTATTCGGATTTTATGTTGATTAACCATATTCTATTATTAGCAAAATTGTTTATTCACAGATGTAAAATTGATAAAATTGTTCCATCTTTTGACATTTTCAAGGCTAAACTGAAAGCCAATTATAACCTGGAATTCTTTATCGCAAGGAAAAATGGAACTCTCTTAACCCTATTCGGCGTGGGAGGGGGGGGGGGGGGGCACAAAGTGCCCGAGCCAACTTTCATGCAACATTCATAACTTCTTTAATATGCATCAAACGTCATCACACTTTGCGACTTTTCCTAAAATTTCTCTGGCAACAATTTCATATGACAATTTTTTAATCACGTGACATGATGTTTCCATGGCAACAAGATTTTGACAGCCATGTTTTTTTGAAATTTGCATATTTATACCTTTGAATGAAGAAAAACAATGTTCATTGGTATAACTTTTATGTTTTTACATCATTTAGCGCTTATTTATTCGTTTTGATTAATTTTGAGTTAATTTGGCCGGTTTTTAAGTGGTTTTAAACAATTTCAGAAATCCAAGATGGCGGATCCAAGATGGCGGCTGCATAACTAATTACCTAATAACTACGTAATATGACGTCATCGTTCCATTGTGCGGACCGCAAAGGAGACAGTTTTGGACGTACTATGTACCGTCTAGGTTTTATTGTCATAGCCTTAATGTTCTTGAAGTTACGAGGGGGGGGGGGGGGGGGGGGCACATTGTGCCCCACCCACCAGGCTCAGAAACTCAAAAACAGCCCAGGCTGAATAGGGTTAATACATTTCACTAAATGGGATTCCTTTAGTTCTTTTTTTTCCCTTTATAGCTCCTAACTCCTTCTATCTGGTGATCCATATCTTTAAAACTGATATAATATATATGACATTAAAATTTTGTTACTGTCCTTTCAATTGTTTTTTCTAAAGGGAATTTAAGAAGAAAACCTAGTGCAGTGTTTTTTTTTTCTTTTATTTTGTAAGTGGTGTAATGTAGTGTAAAGTAGAGATGTAAATTTTTGCGTGAGGCGATTGTGTAAGTAAGTGCTGAGATAAAGGTAATCTTTTTAGTAATGTAATAAGTGTAAGTAAAGTGACGAAAATAATAAAATAAGAAAAGGTAAAAAAAAATATGAACGTGATTTGGCATATCGTGATGATGAAATAAGTATATGCAAACACAGGCAAAGCCGTTAGAGACACTAACCTTCTTATAACTTGCCCTTTTTCATTTCATTTTCATTTTTTCATTTATTATTTTCTCCAAACCTTTGCCGATGATGATACTTAAATTAAGTCACATGATATATAGGAAGGAGAGGAAAGGGGCACATCTAGATAAACTAATATTGTGCCCCTTAAGTTACATCAGTATAAACAAAAAACATAACTTTTTAGTAAAAAAAAGAAAGGGAAACTTATAAAATTGCTCGGTAAAATGTCAAAAGAGAAGATGTTTCATTAGTATTGAGCCAGGTACCAGCGTAAAAGTGCTTTTCTAAACATCTTTTTAGATGGTTTGTCTCTGATAAATTGAAAACGTTCGCTATAAGCAAGCAAATCGTTTGGCCTTAAACACTGATCAACGTTTCATAGCGTATTGTGATTAAAAAAATCCTTTCAGTTGCTAGTACAGTTGAACTCCGCTCATTCTTTGTCCCGGCTGAACATACATACATTTTCTATAAAATTTACCCTCTACACCAATTGCAAGGACAACCGACAATTTTTCCCGTCCCGATGAAAACAATCTCTTACAATGATATAAGTCAATAATGATATGATATGATATGATATGGTATGATATGATATGATATAATATTTCGTTAACAAATTTCTTAAAAATCGATTAAGCCTTAACATCAATCTTATGTACACTTGCAGGAAAAAAGCTATAAAGTTCATTCATATAAATTTTCATTTCATAAGGCTTGACAAGTTCAAGCAAATAGATGTTCAAAAATATATCATTTAAAAAACTAATGAAGTAAAACAAATACAAAATATTAACTATACGTAATTAAAATTTATTTACATACATATCTATTGAAAAACGTACTCAATTCTTTTCACAAGGTCAAAAATAATAATTTAAAAAATAAATGAACTAATTAATAGATCCTTCGGCAGTCTCTTTATCAATATCTACACTTCTAAAGTCCCAAGATGCTCTCTTTGCAGTCCGTTAATATGATATAATATAATATAATATAATATAATATAATATAACAAAATAAGATAAGATAAGATATGATATGATATGATATGATATGATATGATATGATATGATATGATATGATATGATATGATATGATATGATATGATATGATATGATATGATATGATATCGTATAGTATAGTATAGTGTAGTGTAGTGTAGTATAGTACAGTACAGTACAGTACAGTACAGTACAGTACAGTACAGTACAGTACAGTACAGTACAGTACAGTACAGTACAGTACAGTACAGTACAGTACAGTACAGTACAGTACAGTACAGTACAGTACAGTACAGTACAGTACAGTACAGTACAGTACAGTACAGTACAGTACAGTACAGTACAGTACAGTACAGTACAGTACAGTACAGTACAGTACAGTGTAGTACAGTGTAGTACAGTGTAGTGTAGTGTAGTGTAGTGTAGTGTAGTGTAGTGTAGTGTAGTGTAGTGTAGTGTAGTGTAGTGTAGTGTAGTGTAGTGTAGTGTAGTGTAGTGTAGTGTAGTGTAGTGTAGTGTAGTGTAGTGTAGTGTAGTGTAGTGTAGTGTAGTGTAGTGTAGTGTAGTGTAGTGTAGTGTAGTGTAGTGTAGTGTAGTGTAGTGTAGTGTAGTGTAGTGTAGTGTAGTGTAGTGTAGTGTAGTGTAGTGTAGTGTAGTGTAGTGTAGTGTAGTGTAGTGTAGTGTAGTGTAGTGTAGTGTAGTGTAGTGTAGTGTAGTGTAGTGTAGTGTAGTGTAGTGTAGTGTAGTGTAGTGTAGTGTAGTGTAGTGTAGTGTAGTGTAGTGTAGTGTAGTGTAGTGTAGTGTAGTGTAGTATATTATAATATATATAGATAGCCCAAGCCTAACAGCGTCGCACTTTGAACAAGCTTAATTAAGGTGAAACTTAACCAAGGTGAAACTTAACTAAGGTGAAAGGTTGGAAGCACAAGAATTAAGATTGACGAACGGGCTATTTTCAATTTTAGCAATTCTCAAAAACAGTATTACGCGACTGTCTGCACAGTACATTTTTATAGACCGTACAAAAGTTCACAAAAACAACTTTTCTCTTTCTAGAATAACTAGTACCACTAGTTTCCGAATAAAATACAGTTTTTGTTTGTCAAAAATTGCCCGAGAAACTGATTTGAAAATCAAAAATTGCAAAAATACACAAACATATTTGCATAAGGCGATACGAGTGGAGATAGAACTGTACTATAAAATCAAAGTCTTGTTTTGTTTACATAAAATCGCTTTTCAAACTATCTAATGAATGAACAAACACATAAAAATGGACAACACAATCTTATTTCGAAAAAATTTATTCAAATCTCCATTAGTTTACGTTTAAAAGCAAAACGCGTACCATTTAAGCTTAATTATAGCTCATCGAGTTCAAGCTTTCTTCGATGAAATTCAAGAGATCGATACAACTGAATTTAAGCACGTTTTAAAATCAATTCTCCAAAACTAACAATAACACCAATAAAAAGTCACTCACAGATTGATATCAACATAAATTCTCATCGAAAACTTAATCTGTTTTACCTTTAAGTCCCTCGCTTGCTTGGTTCTGAAATCCGTAGAAAACAAATATCTCCCGCATTGATAAAAACGTAATACATGAAGTTCCTCGAAGCAAGATTTCATCCCTGAAAGCTCGTCTTTTTCCACTAAAGCGGCTTCTGAGTATCCCTTAATTAGTATCCTTGTCTTGAGTAGCAAACCGCGAAATATTAAGGGAAATAACGCCTTTAATTTCAACGGTTTTCTCCGCTTAGTAAATTCACAGCAAAACATCAAAGTGTTTTTCTAGCTGACGTGACATTCGGCCGTGTAACCGCGCGAAAAAACAAAGCCTCGCTTTGGTTTCAACATGACGTCGTACGCGCATGTTTTGCGACGTCATACGCGCCCGCGAGCTAGTCCTGCGCGAAGGCAAGCTAGTCCTGCGCGACGGCGGCGGCGGAGGTCGGGCACACGCGCGCCCGCGAAACATTCCGCTAGCCATGACCATGAAAAATGACGGGCATGGTTCTATGAGTATGGAGCTGCGCAGCCAGGCCTTCGGCCTGGCAAGTGCTCCGCTATTATATTATATTATATATTACATTATACTATACTATATTATATTATATTATAAAATTATATTATATTATGTTATATTATATTATATTATATTATATTATATTATATTATATTATATTATATTATATTATATTATATTATATTATATTATATTATATTATATTATATTATATTATATTATATTATATTATATTATATTATATTATATTATATTATATTATATTATATTATATTATATTATATTATAAATACATAAATAAAAACAAATACAAAATATTAACTATACGTAATTAAAATTTATTTATATACATATCTATTCAAAAATGACTCAATTCTTTTCACAAGGTCAAAAATAATAATTTAAAAAAATAAATGAACTAATTAATAGATCCTTCGGCAGTCTCTATATCTATATCTACACTTCTAAAGTCCCAAGATGCTCTCTTTGCAGTCCGTTAATATAATATAATATAATATAATATAATATAATATAATATAATATAATGTAATGTAATGTAATGTAACGTAACGTAACGTAACGTAACGTAACGTAACGTAACGTAACGTAACGTAACGTAACGTAACGTAACGTAACGTAACGTAACGTAACGTAACGTAACGTAACGTAACGTAACGTAACGTAACGTAACATAACATAACATAACATAACATAACATAACATAACATAATATAATATAATATAATACTTTATTAACAAATTTCTTAAAAATCGATTAAGCCTTAACATCAATCTTATGTACACTTGCAGGAATAAGCTATAAAGTTCATTTATATACATTTTCATTTCATAACGCTTGACAAGTTCAAGCAAATAGATATTCAAAAACATATAATTTAAAAAACTAATGAAGTAAAACAATAATATAATATAACATAATATAATATAATATAATATAATATAATATAATATAATATAATGTAATGTAATGTAATGTAATGTAATGTAATGTAATGTAATGTAATGTAATGTAATGTATTGTAATGTAATGTAATGTAATATAATATAATATAATGTAATATAATGTAATGTAATGTAATGTAATGTAATGTAATGTAATGTAATGTAATGTAATGTAATGTAATATAATATAATATAATATAATATAATATAATATAATATAATATAATATAATATAATATAATATAATTTACTATACTATACTATACTATACTATACTATACTATATTATACTATACTATACTATACTATACTATACTATACTATACTATACTATACTATACTATACTATGATATGACATGACATGACATGACATGACATGACATGACATGACATAACATAACATAACATAACATAACATAACATAATATAATATAATATAATATAGATGAAAAAATAATATGATATAACATAACATAACATAACATAACATAACATAACATAAAATAACATAACATAACATAACATAATATAATATAATATAAAAATTGATCAAGAGATAAATTTTAAAATATATTTTTATTATTCATTTATTTCTAGGGATACGCCGAAAATGTGTCTGAAATGTTTATTTTGTTACGGCCAATCAGTTTCAAGAACCAGCAGACAAAAACCAAACTGTTAGCGGACGGAATCAAGAAACGGATTTCAGTCAAAACTTTGTCAAGGGATACATACATGAAGATAATATGACTTTTATGATTCATTTATTATTTATTGTTATTTTTTTTTTAATTTGTTAAGGGGTAAATTGTTTAGTGTTAAAATACAATGTACAGAGGTAGGTTTTCTTAGGCTACGCGGAGTTTCATTCTAACAGCCACTGTACGCGGCGAAGACAAACACGAAGGCAGTTAAGTTAGTTTACAATGCTTGTTTTGATGTTGCTTCATAAAAGGAAGGTTGATCAGAAATGTACCAATTTGGCAAAATTGCTAGTAACACGTCCGCGTCCGTCGCCAGATGCTAGGGATAGAGTATATCATTTGGATTTCAATAAGCATTGCTTCGTCAATTAATATCCTCTCATTTGGATGTTTGGCCTGACTATCACTAGTGAAGCAAGTGAAAGCGCCAGCATAAGCAGAATAATAATAATAATTTTGCGTCAAGTGAAAACTAACATTGACACAAGTATAAGCACAAGACACAGGCTGTCGCGCATCATCAACCTGTGTGTCTTTTCTTCTCAAGATGAAGATGGTGTCGTAAGTTGTACAAGCCAAATAACAGCAAGTGAAAGCTCTCGTATATGATTGTATCGTCGTCAGCAAGCACCTACATTTAATTACAAAAATGGTGATTTCACCCTAGGCAGTTTTTCTATGTTACCACGTTACCAAAACAGTAGTAATTGTCATCATGATTTCAACTTCAGTGGGCTTTAATTGATTGCATACATTTTAAAATAAAACGAATCCATGGCTATCGGCTACAAAAATATTCAATTTCACATATAACAACATAATTTGTGGAACCTTTCATTCGCTCTTGATTTTTTAATTTTGGATAAGATATCCCTATAACTCCATACATTACTTATAAGTGTACGTGCTGAAGTCCTTTAGGTGTTCTATTGTTTTGGCTTTCGTTTCAGTTTTAAGAACGGTATGTATAACTAATGATGGGGTAATACGGAAATCTTTCCGATTTTTGAGTTAGGAACAGTGAAGATGAGTAAACTGCAGCATAACAGACAATCTGCTGTGCCTTATCGCCGGAACTGTCGGGCCATAACAAGGTTTTTTTTTTATTGTTATTTTATTATTTTTTACAATATATTTATGAAAAAGCTATTAATACACAGTTATATGATACACCATAAATTAATAACCAATAGATTAACATTAAAGATTTAGAAGATTGTTTTCATACACTTTCAAAAAATCTGTCGTTAATCGAGGTAAATAAAGGTAAATATGGTGCATACAAAATTACATTTAAAACTAAAGCGAAAAACCAAAGGTTGAAAATCAACAGGTTTTTAAATAAAATAAAGGTCGCGCTTGTGTCGCATTGCACAAGCATTTTGGACACGCTGGACACGCTTGAGGAGCGTTTACAACTATAGTGTTGTTGTGAATAATCAAGGCTGAAATCCGTACAAGGAGAACGATAATAATAAATTAAATGTCAAATAAATTGCTTCTGAGTTCTAATCAAGAGTAACAACCTTACCCTCAATAAAAAGTTTTCCTTTAGAGAATCTAACTTTCTTTCCTTCT
>JAJGOT010000049.1:365000-402500 GCA_022457155.1 Cladopsammia gracilis | reverse complement strand
ACGAGCGAAGCTAATCGAGTCGAGCGTGCTGCCTTACTTAGCGGGGTTTTTCTTTGGCCAAGCGCGATAAAAACAAATGGCGATTTTGGAATATAACTCACAACCCAACTGCATTACAGATACAGTGTAAGAAATACTTCACTCTTTAGTTAAACAAGAAGGAATACTTATAGAACCAGTAAATAGTCTTAAACATCAAAACAAAACTCCAAAACTCAACTGGACAAGGCGGCAGCGCTCAGCTTTAACCGATTGTTTTAGTTGCTCGATACTTCGATTAACATTAACGAACATTTCTTTCGAGCATTTGCATTCAAGTGTGTTCTTGAATATAAATGACTTATAGCTTTTGAAGAAACACTGTTAAGAAACAATAAATGTAATTACCTTTTGTTAACACTCACTCAATCACGAGCGTAGCGTAATTCAAACTTGAACGTACTGTAATATTAATTGGAGAAACTGATTACATAAAAAGAAAAATACTGTGAAATTGTTTTCAGCAACTGACATTTTAAAGCAATGTTTGCTTTTCAAAGGTCTCTTTACCACATTGATTTATCTTTTCTGCTTAATTGTCTCTGAAGTGTAGGTCTTTTGCTCTTTTCTTGACCTTTAATGACCACATCCGCTTCAGTTTAAAGTATTGTTTGGTTAAAAAAAAAAAAAAACGAAATGTGCGCTTTCAATTCACCTGGCTTAAACACTAAATAATTATGTGTAAACGGTTCTTTAAAAGAGTTAAACAAAATTCAATTTGTGAGTGCATTTTCTTTGCCAATGGTTTGAACTAAAGAAGCTTACTGTAATCAAAATATAAACTCAATGCAAGCATGACTTAAAAGGAAGCGCGGCGCGAGTTACACGCTTAAGTCAAGCAACACGAACGAAGCCAAATAATCGAGTTTAGCGCGCTGCATTCCTTAATAGCGCGGTTTTTCTTTGACCAAGCAATTTGACGCTACTCAAATTGAGTGAATTTCAGGTCAAAACAAATAGAGACTTTGAATTCAACTTGCAACCTAAGAGAAATATCTTACGCTTAAGTCAAACAAAGAGCGAAGCTAATCGAGTTGAGCGCGCTACCTTACTTAGCGGATTTTTTTCTTTGACCAAGTGCAATAAAAATTTACTTACGAGTCAAAACGAATGGCGATTTGGAATATAACTCAGAACCCAACCGCATTACAGATACATTGTAAGAAATACTTTACTCTTTAGTTCAACAAGAAGGAATACTAATACAGAAACGTAGCGCTCTGTTATTTGTAGCGCGGGTTTCTTTGACCAGTAAATAGTCTTAAACATCATCAAAACAAAACTCCAAAACTCAGCTGGACAAGGCGGCAGCGCTGCTTTAACCGATTGTTTTAGTTGCTCGATACTTCGATTAAAATAACATTAACGGACATTTCTTTCAAGCATTTGCATTCAAGTGTGTTCTTGAATATAAATGACTTAAATCTTTTGAAGAAACACTCTTAAGAAACAATAAATGTAATTATCGGACGTACCGCGAAAAGCGTAACAGAATTATTATATTTTTCCGGGCGCCATATATGGTGGTGGATTCCTACCAATTCCTACAGATTCCTACAGTGACGTCACATTTTCCTACAAGGATAAAGACCTGGTTACCAAGGCAGTACTTGTGTCCGGTAAAGTCTAGATTCCATAGCTCAGAAGGAGGTCGGACACCTTATTGAGATTATATAACGGAGTAACTGGTTAGGTTTCAGTTGAAGTTAGGGGTAGCAGTTTATATAGTTAAATTTAGAACTAAGCAGCCAGAGAAGCTAGGTGGTACAGTGATACGGTAGGCTATGTAAGTCTAAGCCTAGCTGAGGTCACAGGTTCAATCCTGAGTGGGGATTTTAGATTTTCTTTTTACACTTAAAAATTTATTGAAAATAAAATTCTAAGTGTCGACATTACGTTATATAATTCTCAATAAGTGTCCGACCTCCTTCTGAGCTATAGAAGGTAGACTTTACCTACTTGTCCATGTTGTTATTTTTTAACAATGGCGGAAAGTGCGCGAAGGGTTTCTTCCGTTTCTTCGGCTGGTTTTACCTCGTTGGAGGCCGTTGCATCAACTAGCGACTCTTCAATCGACCATATTGCCGTAAGTTATCGTTGACGAATTTTTTCCACCCCTTATTTTACAGAATTAACTCCAAATACCTCATAATCTTAGTTGCTTATCGCATCTCACTTTCGTGTCGTCGCGATATAATTCTTCGAACGTTTTTGAAGAGAAGGATTACAACATCGTGTAACTCTGTGGGATTATTAATACTTTTGATGGGTTATGCAAGTCGAATCCCGTAAATTTAGACCTCGGGTTTAGACTATAAGTTGAACTGGGAGTAACTTCAGAGGGTCTACATTTAAATCCTTCAGAATACCCAGACGCGATCGGAACGCTTTGAAGAACGACAAAAACCTACCTACCTACCAAAGTGCGGGATTGCAGAAAACTAGTTTAATGAGATGGAAATCATATTTCTATCTCATTGAATAACAATACATCCCATTGTATCATGCTTCATTTTAAAAACAAACTGAATATTAATTTTCTGCAATCCTGCACCTCACTCATAGCCCATCAATACCATTTTTTTTTCTTTTGCTGCCCATAGACTCAATATGGCCACTTTACTGGGCAATTTTCTTTCAAAAAAGAAGATAAAAATATGCGATACCATACCATTACAGGCCCAAATCTAATCCCTGAGTTGCTCTAGTTTTTGTACTATGTGGCATATTTTTGTGGTATTTGAAGCATTTTCTGTGCTTCTTCTGATGGAGCTCTCCCCCCCCCCCCCCCCCCTTTTTTCCTCCCATCCCTTCTACATTTTTCTTCCATCTTCTGTTCAGTGCCATGGGCGCCTGGATTGGAGGCTCATGGCTGGGTTGTGTGGATTTTCCAGCCACAGGGGCAGTGTTCTAGTAAGTTACTGGCTGGCCACAGTGTAGGAAGCCCCTGGATGTCCCAGGCACTGACCTTCCACTTAGGTAAGGCAGCTTGATAACATACTGTAAATAGGGAAGCTGTGTACACAGACAATGTTGTAGAGGATCCCTTTTGCTATTGGTATCTTGTCAGTTGTACCTACAATTTTTGTTATTTTGTTTTAGGATTCATCTGTAGAGTCAGAATCCAATGAAGAGGAGAGGTTTGGTGAACTCTAATAATGAGGCAATTTGACAGAAGCGAACATCATAAAACAAGAAAAACTGTAATATGTACAGCAAGAATTAACTTAATTCTTTGATTAAATGGTCATTATATGGTTAATTTGTCACTTCTATTGTGTTTCAAATGAAAGTAGAAACCACAATAAAGCCAAACAAAATGATAAAAAATATTGTCATACATTTAACCCCAAACATTTTGGACGTTATATTTTGAATGGACAATTTTTGGACTGAGAACAATTTACTTGCTTTAAGGTTAATAAAGATGCTCAAAATAAGAGATGCATCAATTCCCTGCATTAATGTAAATCCTCAAAGGGATCTTCAGCATCAATTTCTGCATTAATTGCTTCGTCAATTCCAAGACAATGGGGTTTGGTCAAAGTTCAGAATTAGGTCGCCTGGAACGTTATAGGACGCTTGCAGGGTTTTCAGGTTTCTCTGGATTGCAAGCTTGACCTCTTTTAGCAGTCCTGGAGTTCTTACTACTACACAATGTAGACTAGCAAATCTACAATAATTATTTCAATTGCCCAAAATTGAAAGCATCCAAAATGTTTTGGGTTTAGTGTATCCCTGTAGGTTGTTTTCCTTTGTGCAATTGACTATTGACTATTGGTTTATTGGTTTTCAACACTGTTACATTAATTAATTGATCTAAATTTAAAGAAATAAAAATTTAAATATCTACAAACCCGCTTATAGCATAGCTAATGTAGGCTAATCTAATCTAGGTGGAATTTTGACTGATAAAGAAAAAAGGAGATACATGTATTCATAACAGCATATGTTATTGGCCATTTCCAACCTTGTTGTTGGTACCTACATGATGTATCAGTTTTAAAAATAGCAACATGACACAAGCAGACAAAATAATTGCAGACAGATCATCACATGACTATTCCAAGTGGCACTAGGCTCATGATTGGTTAATAATTTAATACGGTCATGTGATCTTGTATTTGACAGTTATCTCTTGCTGCTGCTGGCAAGAAGATGCTGGGACAAGGCTTAAGCTGTGTTCACACTAGGCCGAAACATGATTAGTCTGATCACGAATGAAACATGTTTCATCATAAAAAGTGTTCACATCAGGCAGTGCATTGCGCGAATCATGATTGAAACATGATTAGTCTGATCATGATTGAAACTACCTCACGAGGTAGTTTCAATCATGATCAGACTGAACACATTCAAAATGGCGGATGGATGCGGAGAAGACATGAGTGTGCAAAAGAACCAAAATTGGAGCTTTTATGAAGCCAAATGTCTAGTCGAAGTATGGGCAGACGAGGAAATACAACGACAATTAGCGGCAATGGGAAGGAAACAAACTATATGGGAGAACATTGCCGCAAAACTGAATGAGAATGGTTTTAAGCGTACCGCATCGCAGTGCAAAATGAAAATTTATGCGCGTGTCACATAACAGCATAAATGATTCAACCATGCATGAAACGTGTTTGAAACCGACATCTGATGTGAACAATGCAAGAACAAACACGTTTACGCGAAACATGTTTCGTTGAAACATGTTTACTCTAAACATGTTTCGGCTTTAATGTGAACGCAGCTTTAGTCATTTCATACATGTAGTTATATTTTATTAAGTTACAGTAGGAAATTTATTCAATGGGAGGAATCACAAAGGCAAGACCACTTAGTTTATTACAAAAACGCTGATATTAGAGAAGGAATCAAACTTCGTTTTTGCTAGAGACCGAATTTGATTTAGCAAGGATCATAGATATGCTCTGAAAAGTAAAGGTAGCTGGGACAAAGTATTGAATGGGAAAGTTGTGATCCCTGTGTCCCTGCTTTATCCAAAACCCTTATCAATTTTATCTTGGTATACTTTGAAGGTTTGTTTCTTCAATTTATTTCAAAAGCATTATCTATGAGGATAACTGCCAAATTTGTTGGTTTTACTTTTTACAAGCTTGTGCTATGAATTTTGCTTTCAAACTTGGTTTACACTGTTTGGGATTCCTTCTTTAGCCTTTGAGTGTGTAGCACAGTAGTCATTTGGTTATACAATAGGTACATGTGCATCCATGTTGTGCCATCTGCTCAATTGAAAGCATTCAGTCAATTCAGTATTCAGTAAGTGTGATAGTGATTTTTCTCAGACCGTGAAACAGTTTCTAGTAGTTAGTGTATAATAGTCAAATAGACACAAAAGAAAACAATGGAAATAAGATCTACTAACCTCAGTTAGTGTACCAACTATTTCACAGTCTGAGGAAAATCACTATGCAAAGTGTGTCGTTGTCTATACAATTAGAATTGAGGATACGTTCCAGGAAAGGAACTTAGTCATTAATTTTGGTAATTACTAGATAATTATTATTAATCACTGAATTTAATCAACTTAATAATGAATAAATTACTGTCAGAAATTAGGATTTAAGTATCGTCAATTTCATTCTGTATCATTTCTTTAAGTTAATTATTAAAAGATGTGCTTTTCATTTTGTCTCCGTAAAAAGTGGCTTTTAATAGGCCATTTGCACGATGACGTCATTTGACTACTACTACCAGAATCCTTCAGTTTTTTGTTTTGTAGTGCAAATTAGGGCTATTATTATTTAAACCGCACTGGGATTACAAAATTTAAATAAGAAAGGAAAAACGAAATAAATTCTGGTAGTAGTAGTCAAATGACGTCATCGTGCAAATGGCTTATTTAAAACTTTACCCATAAAATAGAAATTAGATAACGAAGGTACTACAAGTGTGCAACCCCGATCATACGACCACTGTTGGGCCATGAAAGATTGGTTGCAATAACTGGGTGGTCGGATTAATGTGGTTTCAAAATAAGGAAATGACTGGGCTTTTGACAACAGATAACAGTTCCATTGTTTTGTTTTGAGTGCCCATACTCCTTTCTCGTTTTAGTGAATAAATATGCGGCATAAAAAAGAGCCCCGCTTCCACAACTGATAAAACTATTAAAGCAACTGTCTACAATACGGACATACAGACGGATGATCCGTATAGACGATCAGTTCACTTTTCTTTCCTATTGGCAGACGAACTGAAGTGGATAATCGTGTAGACAGATAATCCGATCGTTAGCCCGTATTTAGACAGATGCGTTACCAACCTTTCCAACTTTGTCCAGACGGCTGATTACCCTCTCCAGCATTTATACTAGTTGCATCAAGCTATTAATGGAGCTGTGGTATCACTGTTATGGGCTATAGGCCAAGCCGTGATGCCATAGATATTGTTGATGCAAAATATGGTCTTAACCAGTAAGACGTGTTTTGAGTTCAATTCAAATCATGTCATATCGGTGTATGCCATGTATTGCGTCAACTCAATCTGTGGTATCGTGGACGTGGACCCCAAGACCGTGATGCCATAGATTGAGTTGACGCAAAATATGGTCTTAACCAGTAAGTCGTGTTTTGAGTTCAATTCAAATCATGGCATATTGGTGTATGCCATGTATTGCGTCAACTCAATCTGTGGTATCGTGAACGTGGCCGTGATGCCATAGATTGTGTTGACGCAAAATATGGTCATATCTAGCAGCGAACTTTTGTAAAATTAGCCTGTGTATCATCCCTTTCCACTAATAGTATTAAGTGAGGGATGAATCATGAACTTTCGCGAAGAATTAATACCATAGTATGAGTTATCGCAAAATGAGGTTTCTGGATTTAGACGTGTTTTGCGTTATTGCTAACTATGACTTCACGCTGAATGACACATTTTGAGTCATTATTTCTATCTCAAACTGTGTTTTATTGATGATGACATAGTTTGAGTTATCGCAAATCACGTCCTCATGAAAATGCCATAGTTTGAATATGAATCGATTATTTCTACCTCAATAATAGCAACAGTAGTAGTTTTTATCTCCTGTAAGTTAATGTTTAACTTACAGGAGTTTATGTGGGCTAACATGCATTCTTTATGCATTTTTGTTAGCAAAAAATGCGTTAGATACTATTAATAGACTTTTTAGTGAATTTGTGGGGACATTCCTAGTGCATATTTGTTAGCAAGATGTTATCGATAAGAACACAAGAGTCGAGTGGCATATTTTTGAAAGCGGTTTAGCGAGCGCATGTTTGTGGCCTGACAAAGCGATATATTCATACGTTGATGATTTAGTTAACTAAGATTTTTGTTAGATACTATTAATAGACCTTTTAGTGAATCTGTGGGGACATTCTTGTTCAATTTTTATTGCATTTTATTTTTTAGCAAAATTTCTCGCATTTTTGTTAGATGCCGTATCATTCAGAACACACGAGTCGAAGCATATGTTTTTAAAGCTGTTTTGCGAGCGCACGTTTGTGGCCTGACAAAGCCATATATCCATTGGTCGAATTTTAGAGAACGTTAGAAGAGCGAGAGCAATTTATTTGGCCGTATTTTATCAAAAATTTAAGCTCTCGCTATTTCAATAATTTTAATACAGTGGTTTCTTGACTTGACCTTGACAGTGAAGAAATATGCGTGTTAAAATTTTATATAAAATCTGCCACGCTGTTTGCCTGTTTCGAAAAATGCCTCGGAATATATTTTTTCAGTTAGGTAACATTCCTACTGTTTAATATCTCTCTTTCATAGCGATGATTTTTAAGGCGTACGATTATGAATTCTTTGTTTTTTTGGGAACATGTTGCAGCATATATTTCATTGTATCGAGCGTCAAAAAGTGTAACGTAATGTAATCTTATTTCACCTAATGTAGACTGTGGTCAGATATTTGGCACGCTAGAAGCGCGCTTGGCTAATATCCTTTACGATGCCTTTTTAATGTTTGTCCAGTCTGGTTTGTCAAACTGGTTGCTTCAGGACATTTGGTATTAATTTTTGTTATAGCACTACGTTTTAAGAAAGGGAAAAGAGAGTTTGAGGTAAGCTGACATTGCTCACTGAGAATGGTTGTATGCGATCGTATGCTGTACGTTTACAATGAGGTTTTGTTGAAATAACGTGTTTGTTAATTTCCATGTTATATCACCAAATGTCACCAAATATACAACTAAATTGGATTAAAAGATTCTCAAGGAGAAAAACAGAAGCAGTAGTTTGGAGAAAAAGTCAGGGGGATTAGAAGAATGGAAGTTGATTACGGTTAAGCAATTTTGATTACGTGACATACGGTCAAGAAATATTCAAAGTTTCGATTCGATTCTGGTGGAATTTTGTCGTTATTTTGTCTTTTTAATTCATATTTTTCTGCGTTCATCACTTTTGGCTATTTTTTTTCTTCCTTTTTTCGGATGATAAAGCAAACTAAAGCAAGCTCCTGGCCATAATCATGAAAACACGATATTTCTGTCGGGACAGTGTCCCTCGGTTAATTTACCCCATTTGCAAGTTACATAAGAGACTGACTAAATTAAACAACAATAGGTTTTAACGAACTAGTGCTTTCAATTTCCTTGTAGGTTGACAAACAAATATAGAACTTTTCAATAAGTGTGCTTGTAAAAGCGATCAGAAACAATTTCACGAACGCTTTTGTAAGATGTGAATAAAAGAATTTTATTTTATCAAGGGGACTGTTTTAAGCGACAGTATTTTATTTTTAGTGAGTCATCGTACAGTGCACGGTGCCAGGATTAAATGTATTTTGCCGGTTGGCCTTTGATTTTTGTTCAATTTTTGTTAATTTTTAAGGCTCAAACCTACGCTTGTCAAATAGGCTCAAAATGTCAAACGATACAACAACACTGGCAACAATTTTATTTCAGTATTCCCATTTCTAAATACATGGTATTACCGAACCAATTACAATAAGTAAGGAAATTAAAATTACTCAAATTACAATAAAGAAATCTAGAATAAAAAATTAATTAATTAAATTAAATTCATTTGTTAATTGTAAAACAATCACAAGTACTATTGACTATTTTTGTTCTTGTTTTCATTGCTTGAGTGACAAAAGCTGCAGTTAAGCCTGCTAATATGTTGATCAGTATCAAAAAAAAAAAAAAATAAACCTCATGATAATCCAAATCTATTTTGTTTAATAATTTTGTCAAAAAAGGTATTTCGTAGCTCATCATATAACATACAGTGCATACAGTGAAATAAACTTCAACTGAATTAAGTGTACAGTGGGTGCAAATTCTAATTAAAGGTGTTCAGGAGTTTTAGGGATTGTAATTCGACCATTTTCAATTCTTAAGGTATGATTTCCTATCCTGAATTTAGAAGTAATTTTTCTATGTTCAGGATATGGTTAATTAAATCGGAGTATTTCGTTTCACTTTTAAGGATCGAATAAAATTTAAGTTTTTTTTATTTGCATTAATTAGATTGAGTTGGTGATTTTTTAGACGTGTAAAAATATTCTGTTTTGCCTTTGACAAGAAAAAAGATGGGATGTTTAAGTTTATCGCAGTCTTCTCAATATTGAAGTTTGTACAGAAAGAATCAATCTTACTAAACAAACCTGTTTTTTTCTTCTTGAGCCATATCATTAGAAATGATTAAGCAGAGTTTTGCAATACTGTCATCAGGTTGATTTTCTAGGTCAAACAAACCAGTGTCAAACAGTTAGATTTCAGTGAGGTTCGGGGTTTTAGTTCATTTTTGTTTTTACTTTTTTAGGCAGGCCAAACACGATTCCCACTAGTCGCAAGAAGTATTTAAAAGCCTTTATAATAGCTTTCCCAAGTAGGTTTACGAGGTATTTGTCCCTTGCTATAGATCACTGTTAGGATGTTACAAGTCGCAATTATCTATCCACTTTATATTACTCGTTAATATTGACCCATTGATCTTTGGGTAATTTCTCTGGTGACAGGATCGATCCCGGAGGATTTCATGCCATAGCCATGACTATAATTATTTTATTTCTTTATGTATTCTCTACACTGTCCTGGCATATATTAGGGTTTCTTTGGCTCAGACTCGTGTTGCAAAATAAATGGCAATCGGCTGAAGATTATGTTACCAGCGGCTGTGGAAATATTAGGATCGGTAAATAGGCCGTGATAAGTGTCCACAGCCTGCGGCGTACAAGACTTGTGAGAAAGTGTTTCTTGATCACGGATAAGTGTCTATTAAAGATCCAAGCATGAAAATGCAATCATGTTCAGGAGTAATAAGCTCCTGTCATGTTCCTATATTGGAATCACGACTTCTTGCAGGTAGTTTTAGCTCTTTAGTTTATTCTTTTGTTGAGTAGTGACCTGGAGCGACATGTAGACAGAGCTTCCGTTGTCTTATCATGACATTGCGATCACTGCATCCAATAGTATATCCTCTGTACGCGAAGAACAGCTTCACTTGTAGAGTTGTACCAATGTATCTTGAATTCATTGAGACATACACGAGACTACACTACGTATCTTTTGTACAACAAGCGTGTAATTCTCGTGAAGTAATGTTGTGCTCCATGCGTTCCATAATAATGGAGTAATTCCATAGTAATGGAGTAAATGGAGTAATGGAATAAATAAAGAAAGCCCACCCGGTCGGTAACAAAACATTACTCCGGTTATACCCATTAATTCCTTATTCCTTTCTTAATTCCTTAACAGAAATTATTTACAGAAGTTTACGCCAAAATGAAATTAACTGAAAGAACGATTCTTTATGGCAATATTTTTTTACTTGACAGCCAAAAAACCCTTTCGAAGTTACATAAGCCCAGGTCTTATAAGCAGCATTTTACGGTGTAGTCTCTTCAAAAAATAATCACAAAGAAGTATAAAAAGAGACAGGCCAATTGACTCCCACTAGTCGCAAAATGTATTAAGTAGCCTTTAGAATAGCTTTCCCGAGTATACCTGCGAGATATTTGTCCCGTTAGATAATTACCCTGATTAGGCATATATTAGGGTTTCTTTGGCTCAGAGTCGTGTTGCAAGATAAATAAGTTTATGTTATCGCTATGAAAATGTTAGGATCAGTAAATTTCTTTGTTCGTGATGCAGTGTTTAAGTCTGCAACGTGCAAGGCTTGTGAAAGAGTGTTTCTTCGTCACTCTGAGATATATAAGTGTCTAAGATCCAAGAATGAAAATGTCAAAGACGACCACGACAACTCTAGCAACTATGTTTAGTTCATTTCTGTTCTTGGTATAACTGTTTGTTAACAGTGACATTCAAACAAAAGTTAAGATGAGGGGATGAATACTGAGTAAGTTTACAAGAACTAGATTTCCACCTGAAACAGATTTTGACGATAAGATTGATGATGATCCCAATAATGAAAACAGAAAACAAAGTTGAAAAGAATTTTTCTTGAAAGGAGGAATGAAACTTTTTCGCAGAATGAAAGCTAAATCATTCATTTAGTTATGTTTAATAAAAAAGGATGCTGAAGATTAATTGCAGAGAGCTCTTGATGCTTATCCTATGTAAAAATAAGATTTCAGCAAGTAAAACATGTTATATTCGAAAGGAAAGAAAGGAGAACTCTTAAGAAAAAGCTATAGGAGATCCTGAAAATAAGGAACGTGATCAGTTAGATACTGTAGCTCCGTCTGCTCAACATAACGATGAGCAGGATATAAGTGATGAAACACAATACAGTGAACTGTTTGGTTGTTTTAACCCATGTTTAGATAACAATCACCAAGGGAACAATCTTTTAAGTAATGCTGGAATTGTTTCAGTCAACAGCAAATGATAATGAAAAGCTGGTAATTAATCGTATGGATGATAACAGTTATAAAGAACTTGTTCATTCTTTGAACAGAGAACAAATGGAGTTTTTTTACCATATGTTACTCTCTGTTAAAAGCGACGAGAAGCAATTGACACTTTTTAAGTAGTGGCGCGGGTTTAAGGAAGGCAACAGTAACACAATGTTTGTATGAGGCTCTTGATAATAAACCAGGTGAAATCCAGACGAGTTGAAAGTACTGAAATTTGCTCCAGACACAAGACAAGAGGACTGCATAACCATTACATACAAACAAAATTGTCAAAAGAGAAATTGAACTCAAGAAACCACGCACTCTAACCTAAATGTCCAATTGCAACATCAAAAACAATATTCGGACATAATATGACAGCATTGCATGATGGGAAAAACTTACAGGAGATAGCCCAGAGGGCACTTTGATCTTAGACTTCTTTCGTTATCTTGTTAGCCGCGTAACAATCACATTTATTCATTATTTCAATTATGTAGCCCGACTAACATCTTTTTCTTAAGTTCACAAGAAAAGTTCGCACCACATTTGAATTTAACTCAAAACAAGTCTTACTGGTTAAGACAGGGCCATAGCAAGCTAGGGGAGGGGCCGGGGGGCCGTGCTCCCCCAGTTTTTTTTTAAGTTTATTTTATTATTATTATTATTATTATTATTATTATTATTATTATTATTCATATTCATATTCAAACATATATTATTATATAAATGAACTTTTATAGCTTTTTCCTGCAAGTGTACATAAAATTGATGTTAAGGCTTAATCGATTTTTAAGAAATTTGTTAATAAAGTATTGCTTTGGTTTTAAATTTTATTATTATTATTATTATTATTATTATTATTATTATTATTATTATTATTATTATCATGTGTTCTCTATATAATTATGTGTTCTCCATGGGGGCCGGGTCCAAACCATGGACCTAGGGCACCCATGAGGCGCTGTGTGGAGGCCACACAACTTAGCATTGCAGAGAAAGGGTCTTGCGCAGGATGTTGGCTGTCCCAAGTAGATTATTATTATTATTATTATTATTATTATTATTATTATTATTGTTATTATTATAATTATTTTCAACATTTGAAATGTTGAAAATAAAACTGATTTCAGTCACTCGGAAATGGTCGTAAACTCCTACTGAGTGAGATTTGCACCCTTGGTACGCTTCTGCTTGTCATGTCAGCTACCAACGCCATCAGCGAGCGCTTCTTCTCCGCCTTAAGGCGGGGATAAACATGAATTTGAATGAAATTTGAAGAGGTTTAGAGAAGGGATAGAAAGAAAAAAAAAAGATTTTTGGAACACCAACAGACAGTTGATACCCACGCAAGAGCACCCCAGGTTGCTAGTGGACTAACTTGGTGTCCGTCTATTAATTATTAACTACAAATTCTAATTTTAAAACTTCACTAAATCTTTAATATTTCTTATTTCTCTAAATTTTACAAATCCTCTGGATCCGCCCCAGAGAAAGTACCACTGAATTGACTCTGTTCAACTGTTGTGCTTCTCAATGATTGTTTTTTGCAACTATTATTAGAATTTTATTGGGATTATAAGAAAAATCTATGGAAATAGATATTGATGTTTGTGTGATCATGTGTAATTACTTCACTGCGTAAGCCTTTTGGATCATGGAAATGTGCTGTGCTTTGAATAAATAAGTGTCAGTTTAGAAAGAGTTTTCGTCTATCAAAAAATTGAAATTTAAAAGCCCAAAATGCTGGAAAATGCAGTTTCCGGTGTTTTCGGTGTTTTCGGGGGTGCATGCCACCGGACCCCTCTAGAAGGGACGGGCAGAAGCCCGTCCATTGGGTCCGAAACATTTGTGCCCCCCCCCCCCCCCCCTCCAGTTTTTCAAGGCTTGCTACGGCCCTGTAAGACCATATTTTGCGTCAACTCAATCTATGGCAACGATACCACAGATTGAGTTGACGCAAAACATGGCATACACCGATACACCATGGTTGGAATTGAACTCAAAACACGACTTACTGGTTAAGACCATATTTTGCGTTAACTCAATCTATGGCATCACGGTCATGGGCTATAGCCCACGTCTACGATACCACAGATTGAGTTGACGCAAAACATGGCATACACCGATATGCCATGATTGGAATTGAACTCAAAACACGACTTACTGGTTAAGACCATATTTTGCGTCAACTCGATATATGGCATCACGGTCATGGGCTATAGCCCACGTCTACGACACCACAGACTGAGTTGACGCAAAACATGGCATACACCGATGGACGTGTTTGATATGAACTATGGCTTATTTATAAGACCATATTTTTAATCTCCCGCATCACAAGTTCAATTGAGTTGACGCAAAATGCCTTAACATGTACAGGAAAGAAACAAAGGGCCGGTTAATTAAACGAAATCTAACTTAAGACAATGGACCTCCATGTCTGTTTATAAGCAGGTCATTTGAAGTAAATGAATGTTTTGCTAGTCTGTGTTATATGCCTTCCAGACACTGCTTAGGTAAATATCGTTTATAGGGTTGGCCAGAATTGGAATTGGTTTAGACCGCGGTTTTGCTAAACACCGTGTGAACTTCGTTTAAATAAATAACGGTATCTCCCACTCTTTCCTTTGAAGTAAAATGAAACAGCCAAAGTGAAACAAAACTGACATTTTATTGTACAAATAATAAACAACATTAACAAAAATAATCACCGTAATATTTACACGGGTGATTCCATGAGTGAGTTCCTCTCCCCCCCCCTCCCCCCCCCCCCCCCCCCAATAACCCAAGTAATCAAGTAAATAAATATAAGTAATTAGTGAAATGAAATATTGCCTCTAAGTTTCATGACAGGGTCACAAGGATTTGGTAGCATTTCAAAAAACACAACAACGTTTTTTGTATAACTAGAAACCTTAAAAAAGGTCGCATTTGTGATAAATTACCACCCCTGGTACCAAAACTTTTGACTAGTGTCTCTAGTCATAAATATTCACTATATTCTTTAAAATCCTAAACAAAACTTTAACAACAAGATTGAAATAAATAATTGCAGATTTTTTTTTGTACTCTTGTATTGCTTTCAGCATTTTAAACAGGTTGGAAATATTTGTCAGATTCTCAGGTGATTTAAATTAATTTCTAATTAAGAGCCTAATCGCGTTTGAAGAACGCAATCCTAATTCGTGTTGGTTGTCCTGTGGTTTATGTGCAGTAAAATTTGTGGTAGACGGTCTTCCAAATGGCCGCCCCTATTGGTTTTTTTCAGGGGCTCATTTCCGCCGGAAATTCCTTCGAACGCGTCTCCATAATCTGTGATTACTGCTAGTAATATTATTATAGAGTGATTTTCCTCAGACCGTGAAAAAGTACACTAACAGAACTTAGTAGATCTTACAGTATTTCCATTGTTTTCTTGTGTCTATTTGACTATCTTACACTAACTACTAGAAACTGTTTCACAGTCTGAGGAAAATACTCTACTCTCATATTTGTTGGTCCCTTTGAACTTAATAGACAAGTACAACACTTGCAGTAAAAAACTAAGCTGGCCCAAAACTGTCTCAGTGGATAATCTGGCAAACTCAGCTGGTGTGCAACACCAAATGTTCACAGCAACCAGGATCGATGCAACACAAACAGCTATTACATAGATCACATTAATACTCCTGTAAACTTTCGAAAAACCTTTCTTGAGCCTAACGGTGGGGCATTTCATGTCTGAAACTTGGACTGGTCAAGTCAAAATTGAACAATATATGTTTACAAAATGTGAATGTTCATGTATGCCCCTGAGATACTGTTATACATGCATATAAGGGGTTAGTTGCCTAGTTTTGTGTGTCCATTATATTATACACTGTAGCCATCATCGTCATCATTTGCAACTTGTACATGTTAAGACACAACTATCAGACGTTATCTCAGGGGTTTGAACATCCACATTTTGTGGTCTGACACTGGCTGGCCATCGTGGTGTTCTTTGCTCATTTCTGCCCCGGCATCTTGCATATAGAGTATGAAACTGTTAGACTTCCTGAAAAATAAAATGGAACACTAAATTTAGTCCATTTCACTGATTCTAATGAGTAAAGGTATAGAGAAACAATTTATAAATTATAATAAAAAATATTTAGCGAAAAGAAACGACGTTTCGAAGACATCCTGGCTTAATAAGAAGTTTTGACACTTTAAATACAGTAGTATAAATTAACTCCACCTGAACAGTGATCTTTGGACTTGTAAATGAAGCCAGGATGACTTTGAAACGTTGTTTCTTTTCGCTTATTTTTATTATAAATCATTTCACTGATTTCAGCTAAAAGGCAAAAAAGAATCAAGCAAAACAGCTATCGGTCGGATTGTTATAATTTACCAGTAAATAATTTTAAAAATAAACAAACGCTGCCCTAAACACTTGATCTTGAGACAATAATCATGAAACAATAATTATTGTTAAATGTAGATAGACAAAATGAAAGATTTTATTGTTGCAATGTTAAAATCTACATTATCTTACATACCATCTGCCTGCCCTTTTGATAGAGCTGTCATTTGCTCCACACCTGGCAGCCCATCAGGTTGCAGACCTTCTTATGCTGTAAGTAGATAACTCTTTATTAAAAAGAGTCTTTGACATCTGAAAGAATACAAAAAGAATACTGCAATCAATTATTCTTATCCAGAATGACTACTTAACAAGTATATACTGTCTCAGAGAAAGTAAATTTTGGTGCCCTAATAACCTTGCATCCCCACATATCCTCTATCTTACATCTTTACATGCCAATATTTAAGACCCAATTCTGCTTTTCCATGTGATGAGATGTGAGTTTGGCACGACATTTTACCATTTAATTGCATCAACAACTCTAAACTCACTAACTATAAGTTTGTTTTTTATTCTATATTATTCTATATTACAATAAAAAGAGCACATTTTCCTCCAAAAAGGTTTTCCTGCATGGTGTGACACCACAAGCATAGTTAGAAAGGGTTTTAATTTTTTTGACCTGTTTTGATTCCTGTAGGTGAAATACAGAACAAAGCAGTTAATGCTTACTAAAGGTAATAATGTAATAAAAAGGACATCTTCAAGGAAACATTTTTGACTTTGTGAGGCAACAAGCACCCTTATTTTTTATGGTATGTAGTACATTTCACCATCATGATTAAAAGACTAAAAACTGCCATTTAATTTACAATTTACATGCATTTCCTTACTGATCACTTGTCAACTCATTTGTTCATAATTAACTAACTCTCTCTTAACATCTGGTGTTGGTCCCTGCTGTTTTTCAGTCATTTTTCTGTAACTGTAACCTCTCTATAAGACGGACACCTCTCTAAGAAGGACAACTGACACTTGAGAAGTGCTTTTTTAGAGGAAAATACTTCAAAACGGAAATGTAAGTGCTGAATAATTATGAACAAATGAGTCGACTTTTCTAATATTACTTTTATTTCAGTTTGTAGGTTTTGCTTAAGTAAACAACTTTAAACAGAACCAACAAAAACCAACATTTCCAAATTGCAATTAAATCTGGAAAGTGTCCACAATTTAGCACTCACGTGCTAGAACTCTGACACTTAAATAAATTGATTTGATTTGATTTTGTGTATTCATTGTGCATAGGTCAAACTTTATTGTCTCAGATTTACTGGTGTCACGTTACCTCGATTCTCTATAAGCCGGAAACCTCTCTAAGACAGACAGTTGGCGCTGGTCCCGACAGTGTCAGTCTTAAAGAGAGTTGACCATATTCACATGTAGACCTAAAGTGCACATATATCAACAAAGCAATTCAACAACCAAGACTTCATTTACCTGGTGAATTCATGGGATTGCCCTTAGAAATGACCTTTTGGGACACATCTATGTTTGAAACTTCAACAGACTGGCTGTAATAGCCTGTATGACCAAAAGCCTTGAACCAGTACATGTACATGTAGTTGAAGGCTGCGGCATGGCCTCTAACTACTGGGGGCTTAACGCCACGGCAGCAGAGTGTTCCCAACCTCTTGCCTTTGGTCTCACTCAACATTTCTGAAATTAATTTGATAGTTTAAAGTAAACCCTACACATATACTCGAGTTTATTTCATAAGTAGGAATCGAGCATAAGTTTTAGTTCAACCCTTATGAAATGGCACAAATACTGTATTTCTTTGAATTATAACAAGGGAAATACTTTATTGTCACTTTTATCTGCTTCAAAAGGTGCCAATTATTAATAAATATTAACACCAAATTTTAAAGCATTTTAATGGAAATTAATTTGTGCCTCAAATATATTAGAATATTTTTCCAGAGACAGCTAGATGTATTAATAAAGCAAGGCTAAAGTTCATATATTTCTGCCTCATAAATTCTGTTTATAACTTTATTGCCCATTCTTAATTTTGAACATAAATGATGCCATTCAGTTTTAACAATTGAAGAATAGCATGGCATTTATCATGCATGACTGACTGTGAACACAAGGTTGGAAAGTCATTAAAAAACTTTGCAACCTGAATGAGAGTACTGTTGTTTTCTATTTATAATATACATTGTAGTAAAAAGTGATGGAAGTAATAAAAGTTGAAGTTAATAAAAGTAGATTTTCACACCTTCGTGTCAAAATGCATACATACAAACGCTGTGTGAGAAAAGCAAAAATGGGATCTACTTATATTTTTGATACATTAATACTATTTGATTTTAACTTAAATTGGACAATGATTTTGCCCAGAGTAAGCATGATCGGATTCTCAGTAACAAGCTTAAAATTAAAAGTGACAAGGAATCTATACAAAAGCAGAAATGCTTGAAGTACACTGTAATAGACCCCCTTCAATGGACATTACATAACTTTAGGTTGAATGCTTGTTTTACAATTCAATTGAAGATAACAATAAAACATTGTATAGAAGCAATAAAGGGTGAAAAATTTGTTTACTGGAGAATTATTTGCCACTACCATCATTGCTGTGCTTTGATACATGTAGAATGTTTTGCTTGATAAATTTTGTAAAAGAGAAAATTAACTTAATATCTTTTGTCTTTTTGTCAATGCTGTTCCATATTTTTGGACCCTGAAATGACAGGGAATATTGCCCTAGCCTGGATGATTTAAGAAGAATATGACAGTTATGTATATGACGATGATCTGCTGAATCATTCGGTCAAGCATTTATGAATCAATTACTCCATTCTTTTCAGTCCAATCAAGCTAAACCATCTGGGCTCTTCAAACTTTTAAAGCTATAAAGCTATAGCTTAATGGGCTGTGCTGCGTGACATGTCAGGCTACAGGCAGCCCAAGCTTAGTACGTGATGGTTCGTTGTTATTACACAAATAAAGCTTCAATGTATAAATAAAGTTCACTTACCTCAACATTGTGTTTTCGTTGTCTTTTATGCAATTTGAGCGCAAATGATGTCCATTTTAGACGGTTTTGTGGCTTACAAGTTTTCGTGATGTCATTGGATGTCGCTTCCACTCATAAAGCGAAGCAAGGCCGGTTACTCCCGGTGACCTTGTCCCACAAATCTCTCTCGCATCACAAAGGGTGGACCGAATCGCCATAAAAACACCACAGCCATAAGGCCACGTACATTTCCTATCACATTGACTCCTCTCTGCGATCGCACTGCGATTTTAGGGGGAGAAATTTCAATAATATTCCGTTTTCTGCAATCTTCCTGTGCACTCGGCTGTTCGTGTGGCCATGGCAGTTAGAGCATTACCACGATCATGACATTCTGCACTCTCATTGGCCAATTCAAAACAACAACCACGCGCAATAAGTAGACTGTCAAGGGAGGCAAAAGGCAAATTTTGTTGCCAGTCAATACACACTCTGGCCCCTGTGAGTCAAAATCGCTTCGCGCTAGAAAATACAAGTCTCTGAATCTTCCCTTGATTATCTAATCTACGTTGAAAGATGTGGCTTTAAAGAAATGAGTTTCAAAGTGATTCCTCAATTGCAATTTCTTCGATCTTCAGCCTGGCCTCAATTACATTCTGTCACTTAAAAAACCTAGAACAACTAGCTATGGCCTTAATTCGTTTTCTTATTTTTCAGCTAAACTATGGAATGCGCTGCCTGATTTTATCCGCACTAGTGTGTGTTTGAAGACTTTAGAAGAAAAATTCAGTGAAGTAACTTTGTGTAGTCCCTGGCTTGCTTAGCTATGTGATTTTTTTTTCTTCTTAATGATATAAATTTATTTGTAAACGCTACACAGTTTTAACTTTTATGTTCTCGAAAATATTAGCTTCTGTAAGCTACTCTAAAATTTGAGTGAAAATAAAGCTTATGTATGTATGTATGTATGTATGCATGTATGTATGTATGTAGCACGTATGCAGAGACTTTGGTGGATATAGAAAATCTTTCATTTAAGATTTTGTCCACAGTTAAGATTCAGTTAAGATTTTGTCATACCTTGACCACAGATAGGCTTGTATGAAAGCAGTTGGGAATGACTTTCATTAATCGGGAACAGACTGATTTATTGAAATCAAAATTCAGGTTTTAAATTGATTATTCTAATCTTCCAACAGTAGCCATACGTGTATTAGAAATAACGAATGTTGATTAGTTTATTTACTGACATCGGTAAAAGTTCACAGGCGAAATACGCAACTGTTGGTCACTTTTGGTTTCAGAGAATTCATGGGAAATTTTCTTCACTTTCGGTGAAAATTTCTCCTTCAGTACCAGCACCCTACCATTTTAAGAATTCTTTTTCGGAGTTTTGTAAATGCAGAGCTTCTTTATGTCAAAAAAATACTCAGTGATGAATTTTTGTTGAGTGAACAGAAATAGGTCAGATGTTTCAAGCTGCCAACTGTCACCTGTTTTGCAAGTGAACATTCACCTGATGTCAATAACAAACCAATCAGCATTCACACAATTTCGACTCACGGGGCCCAAAGTGGCAACAAAATTTGTATTGCGCGTGGTTGTTGTTTTGAATTGGCCAATGAGAGTGCAGAATGTCATATGATCGTGGCAATGCTCTAACGACCGTGGCCGCACAAACAGCCAAGCGCACGGAAAGATTGTAGAAAACCGAATATTATTTGAAATTTCTCCCCCTAAAATTGCAGTGTGATCACTGAGACAAGTCAATGTGATGGGAAACGTATGTGGCCTTATGACTGTGGTGTTTTTATGGCAATTCGGTCCGCTCTTTGTGATGCGAGAGTGATTTGTGGGACAAGGTCGCCGAGAGTAACCGGCCTTGTTTCGCTTTATGAGTGGAAACGACAACCAACGACATCGCAAAAACTTGTAAGCCACAAAACCATCTAAAATGGACATTATTCAGTTGCACCCAAATTGCATAAAAGACACAATGAAAACACAATGTTGCAGTAAGTGAAGTCTACTTCTACATTAAAGCTTTATTTTAGCATATATAAGACTAAAATGAATTTCCCATACAAAGTCTATAAATCGTTTGTTGCGTAATAATAAAGAACCATCACATACGTACTGAGCTTGGGCTGCCTGTGGTCACGCAGGCTTATAATCTTAAAAACATCAATTTGTCTACGCACCTTGAACGGTACGTCGAGTCAGTTAAACTTCGGTTTGGTAGTTTCGGTACATAAAACTTAAAATGATGCCTCTCTTTAAAATATATTTCACGATTTTTTGTGGTTATCTTGCCAAGCTTCCTTTAAACAGGAAAAGCAAGTTCTTGCACATTGTAATGTTAAAGCGGCAAGTGTACCACTTGGCTCAGCAAAAGCTTAAATTCTCACTCATCTTACAAGGGCCAACGTACAATTAATGAAGCAATTTTACAATAACCGTCCACTCTGAAAGCATAAGATTCGTGGCAATGCAGTCCACCCTCCTGCAGTCAGGAAACTGCAGTACAGTGTATGTATTTGTATGTATGTATGTATGTATTTATGTATGTATGTATGTATTTGCATGTATGTATTTGTTTGTATGTATGTGTATGTATTTGTATTTGTATGTACACGTATGGGTATGTATTTGTATGTATGTACATATGTATGAGGTACTGCCAGTGTAAATTCCAACAGGCGACATGACCCAAAAAGTAGCAACAGCACGTAAAATGAAATCACGACAAAAGACAAATGTTTGTTCAATTTCCGACAGCAACGTGAAACATTGATAAAACACCGACACGAGACATTTTAAAATTCAGAGAACCGACATGGGACCCCCTTTGGAGGGCCTCATGTACGTGCATGTATTTGTATGTATTTGGCATCACTGCAGTCCATGGTCCATGGTCGTTGATCTTGAATATACTAATGAGTGATGTTAACACTTTATATAATATGTAGATGTATGTATTTGCCTGTCACCGTGGTCCGCGATCCGTGGTCCGCCGTTGATGAATATATTAAAAAATGATGTAAACACTTTATAGTGCCATCACCGCGGTCCATAGTCCATGGTCTGAATGATTGTATCTGATTGCTGGATGGCTTATTCCAATTTGTCCATACACGGTTATGAGCACCGAACAGTCAATCGTTCAGTTGAGTTTGTTAACAGTGATGGTGATAATATGAATAAAGTGGGAGTGATTTTACAATAACCGTCCACTTATTTACACATCCCTGAACGTTTTAAAGAACGAAGCACATGAAAACAAAAGGATCCATTCTTATTCAATGAGATGCAAATAAGTGGACGGGTATGTGGAAGGGCAATGGTGTCAAACAAAGGTTAAGCTGCCTCCATTTGGTGTATGAAAACACCATTTTTCCTCTGATTTGGCTGAATGAATGTGGCGACACATTCACAAAGAGGACGATTTATTTCAAGCCTTCCTAACATATATAAGCTTAAGTTTACATGTAGTGTTACCATAACACTAAATAAAAGCTAACTATCAGCGCTAAACTCCAAAAACACAATTCACTGATAACATAATTTTTTTTTTATATAAGCTTATATGCATTCATCTAGCTGCGGATCGCGTTGGCAAATCTTAGTGTTTTCAATTCATTGACTACGGGACCGCGGTCCGCGGTGACACTTGTTTTGCCTCACACTTTCAGAGTGGACGGGTATTGTAAAGTTTAGCCCTTAAATAACAAACATTTGAAGACAAACTTACGCATATAAGTCTGGATTGTTGTCGCCAAAAGGGGTCTTTGTTGGGGCCAAACAGCACAGCATCGTCGCCATTTTTTGGTGCAAACTCTTCCAACGACAAGAGTCGGAGCTCGTAGGTCCGGCTAGTTTTCTCGTCATGGGCCTGGCTTTCGTTTTCTGCTACAAGCCTTGCGCCCGCAGCAAGATTGGAAGAAAGAGGCTCCCTATATCCCCCTCGTTCTGCAGCTCTCAATGTACAGTAGACTAGAACTACGACCTTTGTTTTTTCTCGGCATATCGTCGCTTATCAAACAAAATGGTCCACGGACATGTGAGCGATTGTCATTGCGTTACGATGACGTAGCAAGAGATCAGTAATTTGATTGGTTTAATCTTGTAGGATTCCTACTACCCCCCGCTTGCTTTCCTACAGATCACTACCAGAAGGATAATCGTTCATTACCTTTTGTTAACACTCACTCAACCGCGAGCGTAGCGTAATTCAAACTTGAACGTACTGTAATATTAATTGAAGAAACTGATCACATCAAAAGAAAATACGGTGAAATTGTTTACAGCAACTGACACTTTAAAGTAATGTTTGCTTTTCAAACGCGAAAACACGCTTATCTGGAAAGCAAAATGCCGCATAAACTTTTCTTTAAACTTACTGAATGTCAAACCGAAATGTTTAGTTGAAAACACAATTAAACTTGCGCTGAGTTGTTTAGCAATTGTTTTAGTACTTCGAATCATGGTGAGCGTTAAAGACTTTAAAATTCAAGTCGGAACGAATAGAGATTTTAAATTTAACTCGCAATCTACTGATACACAGAAATACCTTACGTTTAAATCAAACAATGAGCAAAGCTATTCGATCAAATAAAGCGCGCGTATAGTGCGAAAGTGCTCAGGCAATATCGCCTTTAATATAAATTGACAAGAAACTTTTCTGTCATTTGAATTTAAGTTATAAAAACACAATTCAATGAACTAAAACAAATTTTTGTTTGAGCAAAGTGGGTACGTAAGCGTCGCTTCAAAACATAGCGAAAGCATGTTCGCATGGAATGAAAAAATATAACTTAGTGATATTTTACGTAGCGAAACCTAGCGAGCGCTCTGTGTATTTGTGGAACTTCTTTCTTAAACACAAGAAAGACAAGTTAACCAATGAAGTTGGTTGAGAGCCTTTGTTACCAATTACCAATTTCGATCGTGACTTAGATGCAGAGGAAACTTTTTAGGAAACGCCAGGAAAGCACAACAATTTTTTGTTTGGTTTCACAGTGAGACATTTTCTTATGAAACTGATTGATCATAACAACATCAACATTAGTAATTGAGCGAACGCGAAAATGTTCTTTTATTAACAAGTTTTAATATGCACTGAAATAAAGTTAGCGGATATCTCGATTTGACAACGACCAATACGGCGATTTTCATCATACGAAAAGTCTACTTTCGAACTAAAAGCCTTTTCTGCGGTATGATTATTAGAAAATCAAAAAAAAAAAAAATTGCATGTCAAAACGAATAAGAACAAACAGTGTACTTGCTTTATAATTTACCAACATACACATCACAAGTTTACTTTACGAGAAAGAAAAGTAACTGGGCTGCGATTCTTTTAAACGGTATAACGAATTAAGGGTCAATTAATGATAACAGTTTAGGAACGAATTAACAATACTTTTCTAAAAGTCAAGGATTGTTTGGATGCGCAGCGCTATTCGCATACTACTAGCCGCTACATCTCTAGACGCTATGTATTTTGAGTTTCCCAAACAACTCCCCGATAGATGAAAACAAACTGAACGAAAAAAAAAGAACAAAACGTTCCGTTACTTCAGTCGTTAAATTAATTTCTTTCTCTTACACTGAACTAAATTTGCATGAGAAATTAACACCTCGGTCAAAAACAAAACAGCCATGCTTAGACAACAAAGCCACACGTTTAATAATAACAAAACTCATCAAAGTTATCAAATCGTTATGTCGACAAAAGCGGTTTTTATTTACAACCATTCAAATCCATGCACAGCACAGTCAAATGATAAGGAAATCAAACTTAACCATGGAACCGATCGTCTTCTTCCTTGAAATACTTTTAACGCTTGGTTATATCAATCAATAAAGCCGAGTTCGCACTTTAACATTTATCATCCAATAAATTAACTTGTTGGATTCGAGGCTGTTTTCGGAAATCCTTGATCACATTTATTTTTAATAAAGTAACCAGATAACCAAAGCAAAGTTGCATGTCCAAACGAATAACAACAAACAATATACGTACCCGCTTTATATTAACTTTACTCGAAAGAAAAGTAACTGGGCTGCGATTGTTTAAAGCGCGGCGAATGAACGTTCAATTAGTGATAACAGTTTAGGAACGAATTAACAATGCTTTTCTTGAAGTCAAGGATTGTTTGAATGCGCAGCGCTATTCGCGTACCAACGGCGAACCTTTTCTGTCAGTTGAATTTAAGCGGCCATTTGTAAAAACATAATGAACTAAAACAACTTCTGTTTAAACAACGTGTAAACGTAAGCGTTGCTTCAAACATAGCGAAAGCATGTTCGCATGGAATGGAAAAATATAAGCTACATGAAGTTATATTATACGTAGCGAAACCTAGCGAGCGTTCCGCTGTTTATTTGTGGAACTTCTTTAGACAAGTTAAACAATAAACTTGAAAGCCATTTTTATCAATTGCCAACTTTACTGTGAATACTATTTACAACAACCGAAACGGCCATTCATCATTCGAAAAGTCTACTTTCCAACTAAAAGCCTTTTTCTGCAGTACGATTAGAGAATCAAAAAACGCAAGGCAAAGTTGCATGTTCAAACGAATAAAAGCAAACAATGTACCCGCTTTGTAATTTACCAACATACACATCACAAGTTTACTTTACGCGACAGAAAAGTAACTGGGTTGTGATTCTTTTAAGCGGTAACGAATTAAGGGTGAATTAATGATAACAGTTTAGGGACGAATTAGCAATGCTTTTCTTAAAGTCGAGTATTGTTTGGATGCGCAGCGCTATTCGCGTGCTAAAGAGAAACGACACGAGTTCAAAATACTCTTTTTAACTACAATTAAGCTGTCTCAAGGGTAATTGAACTATTCATTTGTATTTGCATACTGTTGAAAGCACGAGATTGTAATAAGACATTACGTAATGTTTGTGTAAAAATATGTGATTTTGTTGGTCCGTATTACCGTTCGCACTAAATTTTTGCGAGTTCTAATTTTCTAATTTATATTCCCGCAAACATTTTCTCCTTAAAAAATAACGGCCCCGCTGTCGAAACTATATACAAACTGATCATTATTTAGTAATAAACGTAATGTAAAATCGTGTTGGTGCCCATTTACTAAATAAACGTCTCTTTCGTTAAGAAAAACACCAAAATTTAAAAGTTATTGAAACGACAAACAATAGATTGGAGTCATTCAGCGCGAATTCAAGAGCAACTTAGACCGACCCCCTGGAGTAGCTCATTGTAACTCAGAGCAACTCAGAACATTTGAGTGAGAAACTCAGAGTACTTGAGCGAGCAATTAAGACCATTCGATTGAGCAACTCAGAGCGGTTGAGTGCGCAACCAAATTAGAGCAACTCGGAGCAACTCAGAGTCAGAGTAACTCAGAGCGACTCAGAGTAACTCAGAGCGACTCAGAGCAACTCAGAGTAACTCAGAGTAACTCAGAGCAACTCCGAGTAACTCAGAGCAACTTAGAGTAACTCAGAGTAACTCAGAGCAACTCAGAGCAATTCAAACGATGATACAGGGTCGATAACAGATGAGACTTACTGTTTTAAGAGTAATCTAAAAAACACTCTTGCTGCTTGACCTCCTTGTCGATCTGTGTTTAGTCAGTTTGACATAAGACCAGTCACAGCAGAGGTCAAAGACTACAATACTCAATATTTCAAGAATGACATTTATTAAAGACAATTGCAAAACAATGCATTACAGAAAATCCCCTCTCCGTCTAATTCATTTTTAATGGAATTGATCTGACGTTTAAAAACTATCGTAATATTTTCTCTTTCTTGCTGTGTAAGTCAAGTCTTCATCTTCATTCGACGTTTCTTTAGGTACTAGGTCCTCCTGGTCAAACAGTCTGTTCAATATATATTTTCGTGTATTGACTGCTGCCTCAGCGGCCTCCGAATAATCCATATCATCCTCTTGCATAAAGCTATGCAATGTTTTCATGATCTTTTTATGCAGTGGGTCAGTTCTAAGATCACGATACCACTTTAGATAGTGCAGATACAACCTTCGTAGCCTCTTTCTGTAAACAGGGAGTAAAAGATTAGATGCTTGAACCTCCGCAACGTCTTGTGGCAAACCCTGTATCGTGTTTTCTTTCACCTGCTCTTCCCAGGTAGAGCTAAGGTCATTAATAACTTCTTCACGTAACTTATCCCAAGGATCAGTATCATCATTTTCGGCGTCACTAGCTATGCTTTTCTGGTCTTCGTCTTCGTCTTCGTCATCATCACCCTTTCCATCATCATCATCATCATCATCATCATCATCATCATCATCATCATCATCATCATCATCATCATCATCATCATCATCAATCATCATCATCATCATCATCATCATCGTCATCATCACCAACATCATTATCATCGTCATCTTTCTCTTCTTCTTCTCCTGCTTCTTCTTTTAATTTCTCTTTCTCTATCCGACGCATTGCCTTTTCATATTCCTCAAATTCGTTTCCATCATAAACATTATCTGGAGAATTCTCTCTCATTCTATACTGGCTGGTCATCTCTTCTTGGTCTTGCTCTGGACGTTTATTACAACCTTGCTTCTCGTGTCGATCTCTGTTGTATTTTCGGCTGAAAACTCTTTCACAGAATTTACAAGAATGCATATTGATCCACGATGGTTACTCGATGTTGACTTATTGTAAAATGAGTCGGCCACATCGCCTTGCTCATTTATATAGCTGAGTCACTCTAAAGGGTTTTTGTTAATTTAGTATGTCCTTTTGTAACAAACGAGGTCAATTGTACTTGACATTAGCCTAAAATAAAAATTGTGAAACCTTATACCAAACACGAAAAACCAGTACAACTCGTTCCAAAAAATATATATATAATAGACAAAGTTATCAAACGTATAACTGCCACTATCTTATTTACCGTATCGGATAGATTTCCTATGGTTACAACTAACCATTAACGATTTAACGAGATAAATTTTATAAGAAGTGGCCCTGATACAGGACAGGAAACGTTTTACGGAAATCAACGTTGTGCTTAGAGACGTCTCCATAAAATAAAAATGAAGGATCGATTCCCATCGTACCCATTTCTACATATTAACACACAGGATGGAAGGTATGTCAAGCATCTTTAATATTGAATGTTAAAAAACACTTACAAACATTTATAATAACAATGCAAGAAAGCTATTAACAGGCAACGGATGGGTCAATACTGTTCAAAAGTTCACCCAGCCAGGTTTGAAGGTGGCTTTATCGGGATGGTCTTTCAACCAACTGCGTACCATCGCATCAGCATAAACATGCCCTTTCAACTGAGAAGGGGTTATGATGATATTGTTGCGGTCGGTGACAACGTATTGCCTGCCAGTCTTAGAGTATTCTCCTGGACGGTCAAATTTACTGGAATCAGGCTCTTCCTCGGTTTTGAAATTTCTTTTCGGAATGTTTTCGTCTAAACTCCTGTTAAAGAAATTTGGGTTCCAACGAGGTGGAAACGGATGCAGTGTGATGGGTTTGGTCGCTTGTTCCGCATTTTTCAGTTCCTTGTCAAGACATTTCTGTCTTTGCTTGGGTGAAAGGCATTCACTATCAATTTGCTGGCCTCCTGGAAGATCAAGGGACTCTTCTTCCTTAGTACTGGTCAACAACCTGTTCCGTTCCACGCACTCTTGGTTTTTCTTTTTCAAGGCATTTGCTGCTTTGGAAAACTGATCTCTTAGTTCGGACGTCTGGCGGTAATGGAGATCTTTCAGCTCTGGAGGACCCCAAATGAGGTCTATGCCATCGTCAGACGGCAGGAGTTCACCTGGGTACTTGCCATCGTTATAGAAATATTGATCACAATCAAGATAGGGGTACTTCACGTACTCCCCTCCTTGTTTGGACACAAACTCGCCCATCTCCACGTCATGATTAGGGCAACACAGGGTATGAGAAACCACAGGATGGAATTGCGGTTCTCCCGGTGGCATTTCAAATGGAGGAAGAGAATCTGTCTGGGTGGCTTGATTCATGAACCTCAGCTCGCACAACAAATCGTGTACAGCTTGTTCTTCTTCTTGAGTCACAATCTCTCCTGTTTCGAAAAGTTCGATATCTGTTTTTTCTGAGCTGTTACCAAGTTTGAAAGGTATATAATCAAGACCCTGCTTTACCATCTCTACAAAGTTGGGATCGTCATCCTCATTGAAGTGGACTCCCTCACATTTGCCTTCGCAGACAGTATGAATAGTGTCACCATAATTCACGATACGGTTGTCTGTTTTTCTCTTTTTAGGTTTGGTTCCTGAGGGAACCTTGGCTGGACGAGTGGGCTTTCTCTTCGTAGCGTGATCAACTTTGGACTGCTCCATCTTTGCACTGAATCCACAAATTGAGAGACGCTTCACTTGTTATGTGTTCTACGTGAACCAATCACGTTTCCTTTCAAATCTGACCAATCAATGATAAAAAAGGTAAGAGGACGCGGTCAAACTAGTTTTGTTAAAATGACAGGATAAGTGTGTGATTAAATTCGGTTCTCTAACTGTCTTGTGGTAAGATGACTCGGTCAAACTGGTTTGCACAATGTTCTGATTGGTTTTTAGTTGAGATAAAATGAAGAATGTTTTTGTCGAACGATAACGAACTGTAGCTTGCAACATCATACATATTGAGAGAGGCTTCACGAATATTATTACCCTCCACTGAATCAAACGGTAAAGCGTTGACACATTTTTTTTTTAACCCAAACCCAACTGAAGAAAGTTAGTTTTTTCACTTGTTCATTGTAAGCGTTGCGAAATGAAATATGATCCATCGATAAGGAATATTTGTCCGCCTTTCTACAAGCTTCTTGCACAGAGTCGTTGCTCTTTTTCTTTTACCAAAACATCCTTTTCTTCTTGCAATTGTTTTACCTCCTCTTGTAACTTAACAATAATAGGATGCCATTTCAACACAACCTCTTCTACTTGGAAAAAGATGTCATTTCCAGTGATAACCTCTCCTGATTTTTCATTTTTGCGCCAAACCCCATACAATTCAAGAATTTCTTTAAGCAGAGTTTCTTGATTCGGTTTCCAATCATCAAAATGACAACAATCGTCGTACACCTCAACTTCCACTCCAAATGTTTGCTCTAATACTTGCATGGTCGATACCGTGAGCGAATCCACTACTCGATTGACTTGTTCCAAGAAATTGCGTTGTTTTTGTTCCAACAGACAATACAAATCTTGAGATCCAATCAGGGTGTGAACAGAGCGAGCAAGTTTGGGCATGTCTATTGTTATCTAAAGGACGCGGAAGGTATTATTTGCATATGAATGATTTACCTATACAGTTATTAGTTTTCATAATAACACAAAAGGTATAGGTATAGGTAAAGGCAGTTTATTACATATGCAGGAAGGCATATTGTGACGTCATTGACTAGGCACTTGCTAGGCCGTAACGAGGCTTAAATCTAATCACCTACTACTACTACTTTGGACTGTTCCATCTTCACGCCGGAACCATAAATTGTGAGCCGCTTTATTTGTTTTGTGTTCTAAGTAAACCAATCACGTTTCCCTACAAAATCTCAACATTCAGTGGTTTGAGCAAATAAGGAAAAACTCTTTGTTAAAAAAAGGTAAGACGACGCGGTCAAACTAGTTTTGTGAAAACGACATGAGAGGTATGTTATTAAATCCGGTTTTCTAGCTGTTTTGTGGTAAGATGACGCCGTTCATCTGCTTTGCACAATCTTCTGATTGGTTCTTAGTTTAGATAAATACGTTGTGTTATTTCATTTTATTTTCAACAAAGATGAAGGAAGAACCCACGGACTGTCCAATCGGAACAGGCTATGTGTTATACACTGGTGGTTGCGGTGAGTTAGATCTTTTGGCGGAAGGATTGGGTGGAAAGTATGGTTTTCAAGTAGAGATCAAGATAGGGCCACGTCATCTCAGGGCCAAAACTATCACACCGTTACCGAGAGAAACGTTGATCCAAGCGAACCCTTATTTGCATCATGCCAGCAAATCACTCGATAGACCATTAAACATGACAGAAAACAGTTACGCGCGAGAACTCTTTCAAAGAACCTTTTTTATTGTCAAGGATGTTCGCATCGTGTATGCATTTGGCGAGTTGAATGCAGAAAAAAATCAAGTCAAAGGTGGAACGGGATGGTCTGTCCAATTGGCGTTGGATTTAAACAAAGAGGTATATGTCTACGACATTCCTAGTAAGAAGTGGTAACAACCCTTTTTCTTTCGCTGGAACGGTGAAGGTCGTTGGGTAAAAGAATTTGGTTTTCAACCGCTACATGGTTATCCAACCCTACATAAATCCAGTGCCATAATTGGTACCCGTTACATTAGAGAAAATACTAAGCAAGAACTAAAAGATCTCTTTCGAAGAACCTTTTGTTTGGATCAGGACATCCAACAATTGGACAAGGCTTTACAAGGACTGAGATTCAAAGACGTTTGAACAGGGTTTGCCACAAGACGTTGCGGAGGTTCAAGCATCTAATCTTTTACTCCCTGTTTACAGAAAGAGGCTACGAAGGTTGTATCTGCACTATCTAAAGTGGTATCGTGATCTTAGAACTGACCCACTGCATAAAAAGATCATGAAAACATTGCATAGCTTTATGCAAGAGGATGATATGGATTATTCGGAGGCCGCTGAGGCAGCAGTCAATACACGAAAATATATATTGAACAGACTGTTTGACCAGGAGGACCTAGTACCTAAAGAAACGTCGAATGAAGATGAAGACTTGACTTACACAGCAAGAAAGAGAAAATATTACGATAGTTTTTAAACGTCAGATCAATTCCATTAAAAATGAATTAGACGGAGAGGGGATTTTCTGTAATGCATTGTTTTGCAATTGTCTTTAATAAATGTCATTCTTGAAATATTGAGTATTGTAGTCTTTGACCTCTGCTGTGACTGGTCTTATGTCAAACTGACTAAACACAGATCGACAAGGAGGTCAAGCAGCAAGAGTGTTTTTTAGATTACTCTTAAAACAGTAAGTCTCATCTGTTATCGACCCTGTATCATCGTTTGAATTGCTCTGAGTTGCTCTGAGTTACTCTGAGTTACTCTAAGTTACTCTAAGTTGCTCTGAGTTACTCGGAGTTGCTCTGAGTTACTCTGAGTTACTCTGAGTTGCTCTGAGTCGCTCTGAGTTACTCTGAGTCGCTCTGAGTTACTCTGACTCTGAGTTGCTCCGAATTGCTCTAATTTGGTTGCGCACTCAACCGCTCTGAGTTGCTCAATCGAATGGTCTTAATTGCTCGCTCAAGTACTCTGAGTTTCTCACTCAAATGTTCTGAGTTGCTCTGAGTTACAATGAGCTACTCCAGGGGGTCGGTCTAAGTTGCTCTTGAATTCGCGCTGAATGACTCCAATCTATTGTTTGTCGTTTCAGTAACTTTTAAATTTTGGTGTTTTTCTTAACGAAAGAGACGTTTATTTAGTAAATGGGCACCAACACGATTTTACATTACGTTTATTACTAAATAATGATCAGTTTGTATATAGTTTCGACAGCGGGGCCGTTATTTTTTAAGGAGAAAATGTTTGCGGGAATATAAATTAGAAAATTAGAACTCGCAAAAATTTAGTGCGAACGGTAATACGGACCAACAAAATCACATATTTTTACACAAACATTACGTAATGTCTTATTACAATCTCGTGCTTTCAACAGTATGCAAATACAAATGAATAGTTCAATTACCCTTGAGACAGCTTAATTGTAGTTAAAAAGAGTATTTTGAACTCGTGTCGTTTCTCTTTAGCACGCGAATAGCGCTGCGCATCCAAACAATACTCGACTTTAAGAAAAGCATTGCTAATTCGTCCCTAAACTGTTATCATTAATTCACCCTTAATTCGTTACCGCTTAAAAGAATCACAACCCAGTTACTTTTCTGTCGCGTAAAGTAAACTTGTGATGTGTATGTTGGTAAATTACAAAGCGGGTACATTGTTTGCTTTTATTCGTTTGAACATGCAACTTTGCCTTGCGTTTTTTGATTCTCTAATCGTACCGCAGAAAAAGGCTTTTAGTTGGAAAGTAGACTTTTCGAATGATGAATGGCCGTTTCGGTTGTTGTAAATAGTATTCACAGTAAAGTTGGCAATTGATAACAATGGCTTTCAAGTTTATTGTTTAACTTGTCTAAAGAAGTTCCACAAATAAACAGCGGAACGCTCGCTAGGTTTCGCTACGTATAATATAACTTCATGTAGCTTATATTTTTCCATTCCATGCGAACATGCTTTCGCTATGTTTGAAGCAACGCTTACGTTTACACGTTGTTTAAACAGAAGTTGTTTTAGTTCATTATGTTTTTACAAATGGCCGCTTAAATTCAACTGACAGAAAAGGTTCGCCGTTGGTACGCGAATAGCGCTGCGCATTCAAACAATCCTTGACTTCAAGAAAAGCATTGTTAATTCGTTCCTAAACTGTTATCACTAATTGAACGTTCATTCGCCGCGCTTTAAACAATCGCAGCCCAGTTACTTTTCTTTCGAGTAAAGTTAATATAAAGCGGGTACGTATATTGTTTGTTGTTATTCGTTTGGACATGCAACTTTGCTTTGGTTATCTGGTTACTTTATTAAAAATAAATGTGATCAAGGATTTCCGAAAACAGCCTCGAATCCAACAAGTTAATTTATTGGATGATAAATGTTAAAGTGCGAACTCGGCTTTATTGATTGATATAACCAAGCGTTAAAAGTATTTCAAGGAAGAAGACGATCGGTTCCATCGTTAAGTTTGATTTCCTTATCATTTGACTGTGCTGTGCATGGATTTGAATGGTTGTAAATAAAAACCGCTTTTGTCGACATAACGATTTGATATAACTTTGATGAGTTTTGTTATTATTAAACGTGTGGCTTTGCTGTCTAAGCATGGCTGTTTTGTTTTTGACCGACGTGTTAATTTCTCATGCAAATTTAGTTCAGTGTAAGAGAAAGAAATTAATTTAACGACTGAAGTAACGGAACGTTTTGTTCTTTTTTTTTTCGTTCAGTTTGTTTTCATCTATCGGGGAGTTGTTTGGGAAACTCAAAATACATAGCGTCTAGAGATGTAGCGGCTACTAGTATGCGAATAGCGCTGCGCATCCAAACAATCCTTGACTTTTAGAAAAGTATTGTTAATTCGTTCCTAAACTGTTATCATTAATTGACCCTTAATTCGTTATACCGTTTAAAAGAATCGCAGCCCAGTTACTTTTCTTTCTCGTAAAGTAAACTTGTGATGTGTATGTTGGTAAATTATAAAGCAAGTACACTGTTTGTTCTTATTCGTTTTGACATGCAATTTTTTTTTTTTTTTTTGATTTTCTAATAATCATACCGCAGAAAAGGCTTTTAGTTCGAAAGTAGACTTTTCGTATGATGAAAATCGCCGTATTGGTCGTTGTCAAATCGAGATATCCGCTAACTTTATTTCAGTGCATATTAAAACTTGTTAATAAAAGAACATTTTTGCGTTCGCTCAATTACTAATGTTGATGTTGTTATGATCAATCAGTTTCATAAGAAAATGTCTCACTGTGAAACCAAACAAAAAATTGTTGTGCTTTCCTGGCGTTTCCTAAAAAGTTTCCTCTGCATCTAAGTCACGATCGAAATTGGTAATTGGTAACAAAGGCTCTCAACCAACTTCATTGGTTAACTTGTCTTTCTTGTGTTTAAGAAAGAAGTTCCACAAATACACAGAGCGCTCGCTAGGTTTCGCTACGTAAAATATCACTAAGTTATATTTTTTCATTCCATGCGAACATGCTTTCGCTATGTTTTGAAGCGACGCTTACGTACCCACTTTGCTCAAACAAAAATTTGTTTTAGTTCATTGAATTGTGTTTTTATAACTTAAATTCAAATGACAGAAAAGTTTCTTGTCAATTTATATTAAGGTTACAGTGTACCTTCGGGGGTGTCTCCAGTATAACAGCTCTAGCGTCTTAAGATTACACTTAATATACCTAAACCCAGATATCAAATTAAAGCTTATAGAGCTGGCTATCTAAATATGGAAGCCATTTGGTAATAAAATGAATTGTCGATTTTTTTACGACGTCTAAATTCGAACGTTCGAATCAGCTTTAAAACGCTATAACTCAAAGCGATTATTATATTTTGTTAATTTGATTTGTTTTCGGGTTTCCGGACACCCAGCGCTAAAAAAACGTGTCGGCGATTTTCCATATTCAATTGCAGTGAAAAGTTACAGAATATTTTGGAAAAGGGGAGAAAAAAAAATGGAATGATCGCACCGAAATGCTTCTTGACGAAAAAGTTTTCGGAATTAAGAAATTCGCCGACACGTTTTCGTTGATTATATGTTAGCCTAGCTTCTGTCCAAATTTAAGGAAAATCGAACAAATTCCCTTTGAGTTGTAGCTCTTTAAAGTGTCCCCAACAAGCGAAAAATTAACTTTGAGAAAACGGCGCTTGAAAAAACATATCGCTTAATAAACAAACTCCGCCCACAAAAGTTATACCTTCATTTCTCCGTCAATTTTCACTATTTTTCGATACTTTGTTTTTTGGATGAAAGTTCATTCTGTAAACTTTATTTTAACGCCAAAAAATTTTTTTCAATAAATTTTCGGTCTGAAGGTACACTGTAACCTTAAAGGCGATATTGCCTGAGCACTTTCGCACTTTACGCGCGCTTTATTTGATCGAATAGCTTTGCTCATTGTTTGATTTAAACGTAAGGTATTTCTGTGTATCAGTAGATTGCGAGTTAAATTTAAAATCTCTATTCGTTCCGACTTGAATTTTAAAGTCTTTAACGCTCACCATGATTCGAAGTACTAAAACAATTGCTAAACAACTCAGCGCAAGTTTAATTGTGTTTTCAACTAAACATTTCGGTTTGACATTCAGTAAGTTTAAAGAAAAGTTTATGCGGCATTTTGCTTTCCAGATAAGCGTGTTTTCGCGTTTGAAAAGCAAACATTACTTTAAAGTGTCAGTTGCTGTAAACAATTTCACCGTATTTTCTTTTGATGTGATCAGTTTCTTCAATTAATATTACAGTACGTTCAAGTTTGAATTACGCTACGCTCGCGGTTGAGTGAGTGTTAACAAAAGGTAATTACATTTATTGTTTCTTAAGAGTGTTTCTTCAAAAGATTTAAGTCATTTATATTCAAGAACACACTTGAATGCAAATGCTTGAAAGAAATGTCCGTTAATGTTATTTTAATCGAAGTATCGAGCAACTAAAACAATCGGTTAAAGCAGCGCTGCCGCCTTGTCCAGCTGAGTTTTGGAGTTTTGTTTTGATGATGTTTAAGACTATTTACTGGTCAAAGAAACCCGCGCTACAAATAACAGAGCGCTACGTTTCTGTATTAGTATTCCTTCTTGTTGAACTAAAGAGTAAAGTATTTCTTACAATGTATCTGTAATGCGGTTGGGTTCTGAGTTATATTCCAAATCGCCATTCGTTTTGACTCGTAAGTAAATTTTTATTGCGCTTGGTCAAAGAAAAAAATCCGCTAAGTAAGGCAGCGCGCTCAACTCGATTAGCTTCGCTCTTTGTTTGACTTAAGCGTAAGATATTTCTCTTAGGTTGCAAGTTGAATTCAAAGTCTCTATTTGTTTTGACCTGAAATTCACTCAATTTGAGTAGCGTCAAATTGCTTGGTCAAAGAAAAACCGCGCTATTAAGGAATGCAGCGCGCTAAACTCGATTATTTGGCTTCGTTCGTGTTGCTTGACTTAAGCGTGTAACTCGCGCCGCGCTTCCTTTTAAGTCATGCTTGCATTGAGTTTATATTTTGATTACAGTAAGCTTCTTTAGTTCAAACCATTGGCAAAAAAAATGCACTCACAAATTGAATTTTGTTTAACTCTTTTAAAGAACCGTTTACACATAATTATTTAGTGTTTAAGCCAGGTGAATTGAATGCGCACATTTCGTTTTTTTTTTTTTAACCAAACAATACTTTAAACTGAAGCGGATGTGGTCATTAAAGGTCAAGAAAAGAGCAAAAGACCTACACTTCAGAGACAATTAAGCAGAAAAGATAAATCAATGTGGTAAAGAGACCTTTGAAAAGCAAACATTGCTTTAAAATGTCAGTTGCTGAAAACAATTTCACAGTATTTTTCTTTTTATGTAATCAGTTTCTCCAATTAATATTACAGTACGTTCAAGTTTGAATTACGCTACGCTCGTGATTGAGTGAGTGTTAACAAAAGGTAATTACATTTATTGTTTCTTAACAGTGTTTCTTCAAAAGCTATAAGTCATTTATATTCAAGAACACACTTGAATGCAAATGCTCGAAAGAAATGTTCGTTA
>JAJGOT010000049.1:197500-357500 GCA_022457155.1 Cladopsammia gracilis | reverse complement strand
TTAGTAATCCACAACAGAGTGAATATTCATTTCAACATCAAATCCCTACAGAACCTCAAGCCGCAAAAATCAAAGTGTTAGATGTGATCAATACTTCCAAAGAATGGGAACTTGTCACAGTTCAAGGCAAGATTGTTGGTTTGAGAGACCAGCGTATAGTTGGAAGTCCCAGCAAAAAACTCAGACTTATGGAAGCCTTTCTTGACGATGAATCTGGGAGGATTCCCATAGATATTTGGGAATCTCACATTGAGAACGTGAAAACAGGTAGGTATTACATTGTTTATAAACGGTAACCGATCATTTCGCCAACGAGTAGTTTCGCCAACGTTTATAAGTTCGCCAACTTATCATAGCAGATCCAGTAGCGATGTAAATTAATCTAAATCACCCGCAATATATTGCAATAATTTCTGAGAGATCCAAACCTATCTTTTGCTATACTACTGAGTGAAAAAACCGACAATTTCTCCTTCTTTAAGCGTGAGCCTCAAGTGAATACGTTGGCAAACTTAACATTGGCGAAACTACTCGTTGGCCAAATGACCGCAATTCGCTTAAACATGTCAAAAAAAATGCCGTGTTAACATAATTTCTTTTCATTTGCATAGACCAAGTTTATAACTTCGCCAATGTTCAAGTCAAAGTCTGGAGTGGAAGAAAGAAGCTTGCAACCACTATGCGTACAGCCATTCAAGCTATTGACGATCAACTCTTACGTGATCTACCAACAAATAGCGAAGACCTGGAGCCACAACAAACCCTCAAGATAACCGAGGTTCACTCCATACAGAAGATAACTAAGTATTTAGAGTGTGTCCATTGTAGCAAAGGTATAATCCAAGGAACATGCACAGATATCATCAATTGTGAACACTGTGGCTTCATGATGAAGACAGAGTCCTGTCAGACAAAAGTTGCTGCGAAGATAGTCATTAAGATGGAAGACCAAGAAGTAGTTTTCAAAATTGATCATCCTCTACTCGAAAAGATGTATCCTGGTGTAATCTCTATGGATCACTCGACCTTAGGAAGAGAGTTGCTTTACGGTCTTGTGGATCATACTCTTGAGTATAATACTGAAAAGTTTAATATTTTGGATATCACCGTTTAATTATGATATCATGTCAACACTTGACTCACTTGACTATTTTGTTACGATATACTGCCAAAGGATATCTTACAAAAACTGTTGGAGTTTATATTATAAAAACTTTTGAAACTTTGTTTACTCTATTTTCAACACTGTTCACATTTAAACAATATGCTTCATATGTAACAATGACTTGATTTTTGTTGTGAGGAATGTTGTGTTACAATAAAATTGTTTGGATAGTTGTGTCTTAATATCACTCTCGACCAATGGTATAATTACGATAGAATCGTTTGCAAAAACCCGTGAAATAATTACTAAATAAAATAGTAGTAACGAAGGATTGTGGATAAACAGGCAAATTTTGAAAATATTTGGTTAAAACCTGAAACAAAATGTTACAGTACACCCAAATCATACTGTAAATCAATACGAATACTCCCTTTAGTTCACAACATGACATGTTATCATCAAAGAAATTGTCATTAGTCATCACAGCCAGCTCAACCAGATAACTATCGGTTTGCATATTTTTCTAACAAATATATTTTTTACCATCAAATATGAATCAAAAGTGTATACAAGACCAAAATTATAAATACGCGCGCATTAGATATCACGGTAACGCACGCATGACTCTCCTAGACTAAGGACCGAGACTCACGCGTGTGTTACCGTAACATCGAACGTGCGCGTTTTTCAAAACAACGCAATGAGCGCCCGCTTTTATTATTTAAGACATATCTTTACAATTTTTAAAAGAAAAAAAAAACATTTTTGATATGTTATCTCGTTGGGCTCCCTGTGTACTCATTTCGATAATAAAATTACGCGTCGCCTATCATAAAAATCACACCAGCCAACGGCACCTATGCTTTATCGCATAAAAATTGGCATAAAATCTAAATTAAATCAAAAGGCTGATTCTTAACGATATCCAAAAGAAGTATTTAATCATAGTTTACAATTTTTAAAAACGCGGGTACCCTGTGCTATTGAAATAAGTCTTCGTAGGAATCAATGCAATTTCCCTTCCTGTAATATAACACAAATCTTCTAAATTAATTCACTACAATTTTTAAAAAAGTGGCCCCGGTAAAATTCACGAAGTGATTCTCGTTTTAGGTGGTTTAGTGCAGGTTAACTTTCCCGATCTGTCAATCATCTTCGCTTAAGCGGTTACTTTTGGCTTCCTGTTGAATTCGTAGACCGTCGTAGGGACGACTTTCAATTTCAAATAGAGAAAGGAAAACAGTCGTGTGTTTATGTTCTCCACAAAACCTATAATTTGATCATTTGACGATGTTATTTTGCAGGGAATAACAATATGTAAAATGCACTTGCAGAGGCATTGTTTTCGCTCATTAATCGTATTGTTTTGTGCAGCTCTCGCTAGCAAATGATAACATGATCTCTCACGTTTAAAATTCAACCTTCTGAAGTGCGGCCGCTCAGAACTATAAACTCGGTTATTTCACTTTTTACCGAGTTATTTTAACCGGGTTACTAAAAAAATAACCCAGTTAACTCACCAAGTGCGGCCGCAGCCATTTTCTAATTATTATTATTATTCAAAACAAAACCCGTTCGGCGGTAATTGGTCAAACTGCAATATCGACCTTGACACAGTTTTATAATGAAACAAATCGGGCTTTTATTTAAGAGAAACAGCCCGTGTAAAGCTGATTATTTTGCTCGGCTGGAGATTGCAGTGAAGACATCTTACCAATAGGTAAGTCTATTATTGCTTCAAATTTGCACCGTACCGAATCAAAGAAAAAATAATCATCGTTAAAACATTTTAGAGTGGTTAGGGCGCTTGACTTGAAACCTTCTTGCTGGGATTCGTTCACGTTTGACTCGAGTTAAACCTCTTGGTCGCACTTGTGAGGCTTGGGAGTAGCCAACAGATCTACCTTCTGCCTGTTTCTTTAGTTTTTAATTTAATTAAGTTGAGTTCATCCCATTTTGCTCGTTATTCAGTTTGCCAGTAAATCTTTTACAGATCTAGACGACTGTGCACTGCAACAAATATTTCTCAGCGAGTTGTTGTGCACTCGCAGGCCACACACAAATTTATACGACATCGGTGGATAAGCTACTGAAGCATCACTACATCGTATTTTTCGCTATTTATTAACCGATCTTATGAAAGTTTGGCTAAATTCTAAAATACCCTGCCACTTATTCGTGTCTCATTGGATAAGAATGTATCATATTGTTTTCATATGCGTCGATCGTTCAACAAAACGTTCAGGGATATGTAAATAAGTGGCCGGGTATTCTGGAATCGCTCCGTGCATGTTATAAGGGAGTCTCTCTGGATATAAAGGAACTGTTGGATCCCCTGTTGAAAGATCTTAGGTGTTACGGGAAAGATGTTTAATAACCCCAACATTAGTTATGCATACGATTCTCAAAGCTTAAAGAAAAACCGAAACAAAAGAACGCCCAAAACAAAAAAAAAAACAAAAAAATAGCGCGTACATGCATAATTAATGCTCATGTTTCATAATTAATGTTAATGTATCTGTAGTTTATGTGACGAAAAATATCTCAAAATGTTGTACATCCAATGTCCCGTTTCGGTACAAATGTATTAAAACATGAATAAAAACCGCTATATCCCGCTTGTTTTGATACTGAGAGGTTGCCGGAACAAAGATTAAGAAAAAAAACGGGAAAAAGCCCAAGAATTGAGGTTTTGGCAACTTGATCCAGTCGAGTGCACGAGCAAAATGTTTAAAATGAGCTGACATATGTAAACAGACTACAAACTTTGATCATATAACTTTGATCAATGAAACTAGCACTTTGATAGTGTAAACCGGCCCTAACCGTTTTCGGACTAAAAAGGCTCGAAAAAAATACCCTGATGCCGCATACATGGGGGTTTGCTCTCTTTTATTCCGGGGTAGGCAATCGATAAAAATCGATATCGGAAAACCGTTCGATAAATCAATATCAGTCGATAAATTGAAATGAAATGTTATCGATTTTATCGATCAATCGATAAAAATGGATACTCACACACTGGTGAAATTTCAACGTTATAGATTTTATCGGATTTATCGATTGTTGAAATTTAGTATTTGTTCGTTCGTCTACGTTTTTGAAAAGCTAAACTAGTGAGCAGCACTTTTACGAACTTACTTTTGTAAAACTGATCATCTCCTACGCGTTTCGTCCGACTATCGCTGACTTCATCAGGGAGTTTTACAAGTAACAGTTTCATGCTTGCATTATACATAACGCAAACCATAGAATTGTTTTACAGATTTGCGTATAGGAAACAAGCTAAGGCCCGGTTCAAACGTCGAACTTCACATGTGCCGAGCCTAATACCTATTTAGGTCGACTCAAACTATTAAGTTCGACTGTTGATTCAGACGGTCGAACTTTACATGTGTTGAATCTAATTCGTGGCGAAAAGAAATATCATCCTTAATGCTTAAAATAGGGAAATAAACCGAAAAAAGTAAAATTCACCAAGCCTGGAAACTCTCGGTTTCGATTGTTTTGATTTTAGTGTGCTCTGTGTTCTGTTATGGCAAGGAGACAGCTGAGGAGATCGTGATCGTGATATTTGGACAAAATAAAATAACGCCATAAATTTTAAAATACATTACGATTTCTTTATGGATATAAAGAAAAGCAACTTTTTAGAAGACCGATTTCAGTCAGTCCAGTTTCAGTCTAAAAATCTACAACGTGAATGCTGGTAACCGTCGTCACGCTTCGAGTTCTGTCTGCAAAGGCGCGAAAACCCACTAAATAGCCAATCAAAAGTGCGGTTATATTGAAAAACACTTTAACATAATTTATGCATTAGGTTCGGCACATGTGAAGTTCGACGTATGAATCGAAGTCGATCTTTTGCCGTTCTATTCGACAAGCTCAGTCGAATAGAACGGCAGAGTCGACCCAAATACAAAAGTGCCGTTCCTAATTGATTCATACGTCGAACTTTACATGTGCCGAACCTAATGATTAGGTTCGGCACATGTAAAGTTCGACGTTTGAACCGGGCCTTAGGGTTTTAGGATTATGGATTATTAGGGGTTTTTAGAGAAGGGATACGGATTATTGGCCACTAAATTTAAGGATTACGGATTATTTGCGTCCTCATTTTAAAATTACAGATTATTATCGATCATTATCACATAGATTGCTTTTTACATAAAAAAGGATAAAAGGTCATAAAGAGAGGTAAAAGTCATACAGAGAACGACAAATATTTATCTCCAGTGGCCCCTCCGGTGCTCCTAGTCAAAATTCCGAGCCCGCGATGCCTTGCGGTAGTAGTCGCCAGTCGCTAAGTCTTCTGGGCAATATACTCAAGATGGCGGGTAGTTGAGAACTCACTGTAGGTGATCAAAGGTCAACAAAAGACTCGCTTAAAAAAAAATGGCATATCTGACATCGCTGTTGCACCCGCTAAATGAGCCACTCCTCGAAGTTACTGGGGCAATTTATAAGCTTGAAAATTATGCCGAGCAGAATGGTTTAACCGTTCTCAACAAAAATATGTGTTGCTACTGAAAGGTAGCAACTAGCAAATACAAACCTGGCAACTGATGAGGTTCGAGAGGAGAACCGAAACCATGGTGTTGCCTGAATGGAATAGTTGCATAAACGAAGCAGTCACTAGACTGTTAAAATTGCCAACGGAGGTTTTAGTATAACAGCGAGCTCCACGCAGCTATAAAGCGTAGCAAATGGAAGCTAAAATTACAGCCTTGACTGAGACAAACTTCAACTCTCTACAAGTTGAATAGCTTATTAAGCTACAACTCTTTCTGCAATAAAGCTTGGATCCTGAAAATTAAAATCCTGCAAAGACAAAACTAAAATAGCTGGGCCCAGCGTGACATTAATAGCAGGAAAGACATTCACGGCCAACAGATCATTTCAGATCCTGTCATGTCAGAGAGAATCAGTCAGTTAGAGAAATTCAAACCTTTCCTACATAAAAATCTACATGCCAATATTAATGGAAAAAACAACGCACCAACCGCCAGGCAAAAAAAGGATGCTAAAATGAGGTCAAAAAGCTTCAAAATCACGGGAACCACAACCGGCAGACTTGACCTCTAATCCGTTGCATGCACGCGCGCGGCTTTTGAAAGGTTTTAAAACTCAGTCTGGACTAAAACCCTCCTTAACAAACGGCTAAATATAGAATAAACTTTTTAAATGTTATTTTAAAGTGCCAAAGTTTTTTAATAAGTTCCAAACGTTTCGGGCTTTGCCCTTCTTCAGTGGAAATATGTTCGTTGAGAAATACGCCACGACATCTAAAGTTTAAAATGATTGTCTCTTGCATGCGCGCGCGCGACCTTCAGAAGAAACGAAAGTCAGAATTTAGGCCGCGCGGTTGACAGGTACCAAGTTGGAAAATAAGGCGCATCTCCTGCCGTCTCCTTGCTTGTTTCCGCCGCAGAGCTTGACGCCGCAAACCTGCACGTCATCCACAGAGTGTCAATTGCAACTGAAGTGCTCTGCGACTGGAAAACCGGGTGCACTCTTGGTAATACTCCTGAGATGTTCGCCAAACCGTTTCCTAAGAGTGCGCCCAGTTTCGCCGATGTAAATGGCAGGGCAGCGACGGCAGGAGATGCAGTATATAAGGCCAGATGACAGACAGGTAAAGGACTCTCTGATTGTGAAGGAGCCTTTTGGAGCCAGTAGAGTAGTGTCATTTGAGATGTGGTCAAAGGTACGGCAGCGGGGGTGTCGACAAGGAGCAGAACCTGCGGGCGAAGTAGTATGATTTGTGTCAGACGTGTGGACCAAGACGTTTCGTAGGTTTTGATCTCGGCGATAAGCGATCATTGGTGGCTGAGGAAATATTTCCTTGGTTTCAGGGTCGTTCGATATGATGCTGAAGTTGTCGAGCAAACTCCGTTTGATTCTGTTGTTCAGAGGATGGTAAGTAAGAACCAAAGGGATCCTGCTCTCCTTTTCATCGGCCAAGGTGTTCCGTTTGAGGGCGTCGGTCTGTGTAACATGTCGGATTTCCTCACGATCATGTTGGAGAGTGTGTGCATTGTAGCCACGCCTTTCAAAGAAAGAGGCCTTTTCGTGTGCTCTTGCTAGAAAGTCGGCGTCGAAGGCGTAAGAGCTGAATGTGAGGTAGGCTTTCTTTGCAGTGTCGAGGATGTAATGACTGGTGGTGAGATAACTGTGGGTATCTTTGGGTTAAAATAGATGGAAGTAGAGATTCGATTGCCAGAAATGCGTATATATCAAGGAAAGGCAATTCGGTTTCAGAGATAGAATGTGTCAATTGAAGTGCAGGGTGAATGTTGGAAACAAAATCAATGTATTGATTTTGATTTTGCCCTTTACTGCAAAGGCGGATGCAAGCATCGCTTTAAGCGCCAGCTCCACACAACACATGTGGTAGCCGTTAGCTGGGGACAGCACGGCCGTCCTCCCACGGCATGCGTATGGGGAGGTGGATCATCATTTTTGCCGATCGATGTGTCAGTAAATTTTAAGTAAAACACGAAAAAAGCAAGTGACACACTCAAACACCAACCCCGAGGTCTGGCCAGTACTTTACGCATGCGCACAGCCATATCACCCTGGCAGTGGCAGCCATGGACAGCTGTTTCGTCCTTATTGGGACTCGTCAACATGGCATAGCTGTCGATGATCTTTTGTGAGACCCTGCCTTGCTATGCTATGCTGATGAGTCCTAACTAGGACGAAACAGCTGCCCATGGCTGCAACTGCCAGGGTGATATAGCTGTGCGCATGCGTAAGGTACTGGCCAGGCCGCGGGGTTGGTGTTCGAGTGTGTCACTTGGTTTTTTTCGTATTTATGCTTGATATACAGTACGTAAGTCAATTCATGTGACACAAAAGGATAATTAGGGGTTGCTATAAATAGATTGTTTTAGAATTTTATTTTAGGGATATTTTATTTTACAATATTGGGATACGGATTATTTCCAAAATTTATCCAGGATTATGGATTATTCAGACCCCCCCTAACAGGGCCTCATCTTTTGCCGTTCTATTCGACAAGCTCAGTCGAATAGAACGGCAGAGTCGACCCAAATACAAAAGTGCCGTTCCTAATTGATTCATACGTCGAACTTTACATGTGCCGAACCTAATTATTAGGTTCGGCACATGTTTGACGTTTGAACCGGGCCTAATCGCCGGAACTGTCGGGCCATAACAAGGTGAGCGTCAGTCAGTGTCGGGGCGCGTGCTGAAGAGAACTGTCGGAAACTGTCGGGAACTGTCGAGGAACTGTCGGGAACTGTCGAGGAACTTTTGGAAACTGTCGAGGAACTGTCGAGCCATAACATGGTGAGCGTCAGTCAGTGTCAGGGCGCTTGCTGAAGAGACAATCAAAGTAAGTTGAAATTGCGAAGAACGAATGTTCAACTCGCAGCGCGCACGTTTAAACATCAATATCGCCTTTCATATGCTCAGACTTAGTGGGATCATGTATTTGTATAAGTAGTAAATATTTTGTTTTAAGGTTACCAACCCACATCTGAATTCCAAAATTGCCCCAAGATTTAACAGAAATGGAAAATTCTTGCTTGAATCTGACGCAGAAAAAAGTGGCAAAAGCAAAACAGCATTGCACGAAGTTTTGCCGGCTCATGGACGTTTGGTGGGAAACAGTTTGTGTGTTAGATGTCATTTCACCAGGAATCAACCAATGAACGCACGCGTTGTATTGAGAAAACTCGGACATTTATTTAGAGCTTGTGGCTGATTTCCACGCCGCGACACGCCTCAATCACACTGTTGTAACTCGGGGTAATAGGGTTAGAAAATTTGCATGAAAAGGCGAGCCATGTTTTAGTTCAGCTAGACGGGTCACCGGGCTTAACCCTAAGGCCCGGTTCAAACGTCGAACTTTACATGTGCCGAACCTAATACCTGTTTAGGTCGACCCAAACTATTAAGTTCGACTGTTGATTCAGACGGTCGAACTTTACATGTGCCGAACCTAATTCGTGGCGAAAAGAAATATCATCCTTACTGCTTAAAATAGGGAAATAAACCGAAAAAAGTAAAATTCACCAAGTCTGAAAATTCTTGTTTTGATTTTAGTGTGCTTTGTGTTCTGTTATGGCAAGGAGACAGCTGAGGAGATCGTGATCGTGATGTTTGGGCAAAATAAAGTAACGGCATAAATTTTAATATATATATAGATAGGCTTAGCCTAACAGCGGAGCTCTCTGAACAGAAACGATAATGATAAGCTTACTTTAGGTGAAAGGTCGGAAGCACAAGAATTAAGATTAGAATTAAGATTGACGACCAGACTATTTTTCAATTTTAGCAATTCTCAAAAACAGTAAGCGTATAACGCGACCGTCTGCACAGTACATTTAGACTGCACAAATTACACAATAGCTCACAAAACAACATTTTCTCGGTCTAGAATAACTAGTATGACTAATTTCCGAATAAAATACATCTGTTGCGTCTGGAAAATTACCCGAAAAACTGATTTGGAAATGATGAGTTGCCAGTAGCTCAATCATGAGTCACAAGCTTCACAAATATTCGGATGACACCACAAAGCAGAAAATTTCTGTTCGGTCATTCGGGAGAAATCAATTTGCAACTGTGTTGTGATGTCATTCCTTATGTCCCTTACGGTGGCCCGAGAGTTCTCGGTGCCATTGTGAAAAGTTGCCTTATTTCGAAAAACCCATATACCATAAGTATGGTCTTAACCCTATTCGGCCTGGGTTTTTTTTGAGTTTCTGAGCCTGGGGGGGGGGGGGGGGTGGGGGACACCCCCCCAAGTAACTTCAAAACCTAGAGGGTACATAGTACATCCAAAACTGTCTCCTTTGCGGTCCGCGCAATGGAAGTATGACGTCGTATGACGTAGTTATTAGGTAATTAGTTATGCGGCCGCCATCTTGGATCCGCCATCTTAGATTTCTGAATTTTTTTAAAACCTTTTAAAAACCGTCAAAATAAACGCTAAAAGAGGTAAAAATATAAAAGTTATACCAATAAACATTGTTTTTCTTCATTCAAAGGTATAAATATGCAAATTTCAAAAAACATGGTTGTCAAAATCTTGTTGCCATGGAAACATCAAGTCACGTGATCAAAAAATTGTCATACGAAATTGTTGCCAGATAAATTTTAGGAAAAGTCACGCAGTTTGATGGCGTTTGAATACATATTGGAGAAGTTATGAATGTTCAAAGTTAGCGCGGGCACTTTGTGCCCCCCCCCCCCCCCCCCCAGGCCGAATAGGGTTAATGAAAAAGCGCGCTCGCATGTCATTCTCATCGTAAGCAGAAGTCCATAGGTAAAAGAAAATAGTCTTAACATTAACTAAAAACCTAGTATTGAGTAGTGCCGATAGGGTGGGAGTAAAAACATCCCACACCCTTCCACAGGTTCAAATTTTAATCTAGCTTGGAAAGGCGTGGTAGCCAGTTATCCGGTTTCAAATTTGCATTACCATTGCTAGACCAGACACCCAAGATTCACATTCTTGACACCCACGTCAGGCCATAAGGATTGTCCGGATGTAAGCACCAAGCTCACAGCTTTAATTTAGTCCCTGTACCTGTCTCCTATTTGTGAAGTGAGGTAAACAATTTGTCTAAAGAAAAAATGTACTTCACAAAACATGTGGAGTCATCCGCATATTGGCGAATTTTAAAACGCTTTCCTCAGGCTTCTGGAAGGAGAAAACCTTCAATAGTATCATCCTTTCTTACACTGGTAGCCAAAACATCTGCGCATAAAATATACAAAAGTGGAGACTGGGGATCTCCCTGCCTCACCCTCGACTTGAGTGGAATTACGATTAGCTATAATTTTCATATTTGCTTGACAGTGAGTGTTCCGCAAGAGAAATAAATAAATTTCTCAAAAATCGTCCTACCTGGGACGTAACAAGTTTGATCTTCTTGAATAATCGAGGGTAACACTTTTGAAAGTCTGTTTGTAAGAGCTTTTGAACAAAGTTGTAATCAACATCTATTAGCGAAATGGCGGGGTCGCCAATTTTTTGAGTTTTTCCTATCATCTTTCTTGTAAAGTAACCTAGTCACGCCTCCTTGCATTGAATCACTGAAAGAATTATTTTCCAAACTAAATAAGGCCAAAACGATCCCAGAATTTAGCGTAAAATTCTTGAGGTAATCCGTCTGAACCGGGGGTTTCCCTGAAGAAAGTCCACGCATTGCGTGGGTAATTTTAGCCAAAGATAAAACTGATTCTTCGCAGGATAAAATTTCGCTCTAATCTTTTTTCAAGTTTGTTCAAAAATTCGGTTTGGACTGTTAAATTAACAGGTTCTTGCGAGTACAAATTACGGTAAAAATCGAAATGAGCCGGAGTCTTGTTAAAAGACTTTTACACCGGCAGAGTTATAAATAGAATGTACAGTATTTTTCTGAGCCGTGTTGCTTCGAGCGTAAAAAAGAATTTGCTAGGTTTTTCACCTTCTTCAAGCCCAGTTCAAGCCATTTGACTCTGCTACGAATTTGGTTTCCTCTCATTTGGGATAATTAACGGCTTTAATTTCTCTTTCGAGCGTTTCTATGGTGGTTTTCGCTAAGTTATCTCCTTAAATAAGAGCCCCTTTTGCTTCGATCAAAGAAATTATAGTTGACCATAGTTGTGTGGCCTTATCGTGATTAAATATGCGTTGTTTACTTCGACCAAAATCTATGGCAACTAATGTTATAGATTCTTTAAGAAAATTCCACCAAGCTTGAATGGAATTAAATGCTTTCCAGTACAATACATGTTTCTTAATAATTTCTGAGATCATATCGTAAATATTAAATTCTAAATTTAGCCTCCAAAGTCCTGGTCCACGGGAAAATGCATTATGCAAATTGCGGATAAATCAACAGAATCAAGATCGGAAAAAGCACAAGGCAAAATTTCACATTTTAGAAAGGAATCATACAAGTCCTGAGCAATAAAAAAATTGTCCAAACGTGTACAGATAGTTTTATCCGCGTTAAACCATGTGCATTGTATTTTTCAGTCTGCCGTGTTTTTTTTTTTTTTTTTTGCGCCAGATATCAATAAACGATGAACACTTGTGCAGATCTTTCAAATCCGTGGAAATTGTAAGATTTCCTCCAAATTTATAAGAAACATTTTCAATGCAGTTAAAATCACCAGTAATTTTAAAAGAGTTCTGAAAAAAATATTCATGAATTGTATCATAAAAGCATTTACGTTCACCTGGATTCGTGGGTGCATAAGTATTAACCAAATTAATTTTGGTGTCGTCGAGTTCAGTTAAAACACTAACAATTCTACCATTGAAAACATTTGAAATCTGTATTTTCAGCTACAAGAATGGCAACGCCGCCTTGTTTACCAAGAGCGGGCGACCAGAAACTTTTACCGCGCCATTTAGCTGTCAGAGAATTTATCGCATTTTGACTTGTCGCTAAAGTTTCTTGTAAACAAATAAAATCAGAACGGGAATTATTCGCAATATCAAAAACACGGCGTTGTTTGGCTTCATTGCCAAAACCACGGATACACAAAGATGTAAATTTAGCTCTGAATGTAAAAACTTGGAGAAAATTCTTCTGGTAAAATTATATAGGCTTAACTAAGCAATCTTTGCAAATCACATTTAGACAGTTACTTGCTTTTCTGTTTATGCTTGTTTGTCCGATATCCAGTGTTTTTCCTCTTCGGCAAAGGTTGTTCGCCGTCATATCCACAACGTTCGCGAGTTTTAGGGTCCGTTTTCTTTGCTTTAGGAATTGGCGTATCTTGTTCGTCTTTCTCCGTGATTTTTCCATTGACGAGTACAGGTTGTGTTGGTTTTGGCGCGGAGGCAAGCTTTTGCGAACTGCCCTGTTTGTAGCCGCGGGGAAGCGCGCGAAAAACAAAGCCTCGTTCCCAGTTCCTCTCTCTTCATATACGTCATCATCGATGATGACGTAACGGGTGGACAGACGTGCACACGGACCGACGCGCCCGCGAAACATTCCGCTAGCCATGACCATGAAAAATGACGGGACGGTTCTATGAGTATGGGGCTGCGCAGCCGAGCCTTCGGCTCGGCGAGTGCTCCGCTAAAATACATTACGATTTCTTTATGGATATAAAGGAAAGCAACTTTTTAGAAGACCGATTTAAGCTGTCCAGTTTCAGTCAAAAAATCTACAACGTGAATGACCGTCGTCACGCTTCTGTGAGTTCTGTCTGCAAAGGCGCGAAAACCCACTTAATAGCCAATCAGAAGCGCGGTTATATTGACTGAAGACGTTGACATAATTTATGCATTAGGTTCGGCACATGTGAAGTTCGACGTATGAATCGAAGTCGATTTTTTGCCGTTCTATTCGACAAGCTCAGTCGAATAGAACGGCAGAGTCGACCCAAATACAAAAGTGCCGTTCCTAATTGATTCATACGTCGAACTTTACATGTGCCGAACCTAATCATTAGGTTCGGCACATGTAAAGTTCGACGTTTGAACCGGGCCTAAGGGCTTTTCAACAAATTAAACAATAGTAAGCTTTAGCAACCCCGACGTCAACACCAAGGAAATCGTCACTTGAAAAAATAATTTGCACCGCCTTTGAAAGTACTTTGTGGTTGTTTCAATTTGTCTAGCAGAGGACAGCGAAGAAATGAACCAAGATGCAAAACACAAGTGCAGATTATTATTCAAAATAAAACCCGTTCGGCGGTAATTGGTCAAACTGCAATATCGACCTTGACACAGTTTTATAATGAAACAAATCGGGCTTTTATTTAAGAGAAACAGCCCGTGTAAAGCTGATTATTTTGCTCGGCTGGAGCTTGCATTGAAGACATCTTACCAATACGTAAGTCTATTATTGCTTTAAATTTGCACCGTGTCGTATCAAAGAAAAAATAATAATCTTTAAAACATTTTAGAGTGGTTAGGGCGCTTGACTTGAAACCTTCTTGCTGGGATTCGTTCACGTTTGACTTGAGTTAAACCTCTTGGTCGCGCTTGTGAGGCTTGTGAGTAGCCAACAATCTGCCTTCTACCTGTTTCTTTAGTTTTTAATTTAATTTAATTTTACACGGAGTTCATCCCATTTTGCTCGTTATTCAGTTTGCCAGTAAATCTTTTACAGATCTAGACGACTGTGCACTGCAACAAATATTTCTCAGCGAGTTGTTGTGCACTCGCAGGCCACACACACAAATTTATACGGTATCGGTGGATAAGCTACTGAAGCATCACTACATCGTATTTTTCGCTTTTTATTAACCGATCTTATGAAAGTTTGGCTAAATTCTAGAATACCCTGCCACTAATTTGTGTCTCATTGGATAAGAATGTATCGTATTGTTTTCATATGCGTCGATCGTTCAACAAAACGTTCAGGGATATGTAAATAAGTGGCCGGGTATTCTGGAATCGCTCCGTGCATGTTATAAGGGAGTCTCTCTGGATATAAAGGAACTGTTGGAACCCCTGTTGAAAGATCTTAGGTGTTACGGGAAAGATCTCTTATAACCCCAACATTAGTTATGCATACGGTTCTCAAAGCTTAAAGAAAAACCGAAACAAAAGAACGCCCCCCCCCCCCCCCCAAAAAAAAAAATAATAATAATAACAATAGCGCGTACATGCATAATTAATGCTCATGTTTCATAATTAATGTTAATTTAGCTGTAGTTTATGAGACGAAAAATACCTCAAAATTTTGTACATCCAATGTACCGTTACGGTACAAATGTATTAAAACATGAATAAAAACCGCTATATCCCGCTTGTTTTGATACTGAGAGGTTGCCGGAACAAAGATTAAGGAAAAAACGGGAAAAAGCCCAAGAATTGAGGTTTGGCAACTTGATCCAGTCGAGTGCACGAGCAAAATGTTTGACATGAGCTGACATATGTAAACAGACTACAAACTTTGATCATATAACTTTGATCAATGAAACTAGCACTTTGATAGTGTAAACCGGTCCTAACCGTTTTCGGACTAAAAAGGCTCGAAAAAAATACCCTGATGCCGCATACATGGGGGTTTGCTCCCTTTTTTATCGGGGAAGTCAATCGATAAAAATCGATATCGGAAAACCGTTCGATAAATCAATATCAGCCGATAAATTGAAATGAAATGTTATCGATTTTATCGATCAATCGATAAAAATGGATACTCACACACTGGTGAAATTTCAACGTTATAGATTTTATCGGATTTATCGATTGTTGAAATTTAGTATTTGATCGTTCGTCTACGCTTTTGAAAAGCTAAACTAGTGAGCAGCACTTTTACAAACTTAAGCTTGTAAAACTGATCACCTCCTACGCGTTTCGTCCGACTATCGCTGACTTCATCAGGGAGTTTTACAAGTAATAGTTTCATGCTTGCATTTATACATAACGTAAACCATAGAATTGTTTTACAGATTTGCGTATTGGAAACAAGCTAAAAGTTTGGTAAGGCGTGTCTAAAGGTGTAACATGTGCGACATATATTTTTGACGACTAAATTTGTGGTTTTCTCTACATTGATTTTTAATCATTATTGAACTATCGTTTTTTATAAGACTTTAAAAAAGATGAAGTGAATTCTAATGATGAACGGTTAAGGAAGTTGTTATTAGTGTTTTTGCGAGCTCGTTTATATCATTTGTTGATTTCGTTTCGGTAAAATGCAAGATAAGCTAGTATCGATAAATTCGCTATTTATCGATAAAATCGATAACGCTTATTGAAAAATCGATAATGATCGAACCCTTTTAACAACGAACCCTTCTATCGATTTTTATCGATTTCCGATATGATTAACTAATTCTTATCGATTTCATCGAATAATATCGATTATCAATTTTTACCGTTTATCATTAAAATTGACTTCATCTTTTTTAAGAGCACCGAGCATCAAGTTTAACCCCTCCCCTGCCCCGTATGTTAGCTTTCTTACGCCAGTGGGACCATCGGTCACAAAGCTCAGTCACTGACCAACAACGTGGCTAATCTCTTACGCAAGTCCACAATTTTCGTCGGTCGCAGGCGATTGAAGACGGATAGTTAGCGCGCATATTTTTTTCAAATTTACTCAGATATGCGATATTGCATTTGTATAACTAGTAAATATTTTGTTTCAGGTTATCAAAACACATCTGAACTCCAAAATTGCCCCACGGTTTAAAACAATGGCAACTTCCTTCTTGAATAACGCAGCAGAAGGTTACAAACAAGCCTCGTTTTCTGTGCAAAAGAATGACGGTGAAACGTTCATACAAACAGATGTTTGTCCTCAAGCCGGAGACGCCATCTTGGACTTAGGCTGCGGTACAGGAGAGCTGTCTGCATACCTAGCTGGGCTGGTAGGACCCGAGGGAAAGGTTATCGGAATTGATCCAGACACGGAACGAATTCATGTGGCTCGACAATCTCATAGTGAAGTCAAGAACCTGTCATTTGTCGAAGGAAGCGCTTCAGACTTCCCAAGGATTGGCGCTGAGTCCTACGACACTATTTTCAGTAATTATGCCCTCCACTGGATGCCTAACAAGCAGCAAGTCTTCAAGAACATGTTTGCAAGTCTTAAAGTTGAAGGGAAAATAGCAATTCAGTACCTCACCCATCTGCCTCCGATTGAGCTTGACGCTTATATGTTACTGAATCCGGAGAACGCAGATCGTATTTGCCAGATGTATCAATGCGAATCGAAGGACAAGATCGAGCAGTATTGCTTATCAGTCGGATTTGAAATCATTAAAAGCTTTGAGACTCACGGCATGGAATGGGTGTTTGAATCAATCGAAAGCCTTTTGAAATGGCACTGGTCGACTACACATGGCGTGTTTGATCTTTCGCTTGTCAATGAAGAGCATTTGCAAAGGTATCTTGCTCCATACACTGGCAAAGATGGGAAATTCCGAGTGAAACACGAATTACCCATCTGCCGACTGATAGCCGTCAAGCTGGCGACTAAACGCTCATGATGGATTTTGTTTTCGGTGCTGCGTGACACAAATTGTATTGACATTTTTAAATCGAAACTGAAAGGTTGTTTATCTGAAGCATTAGTCTTATCAATAGGCCATTTGCACGATGTCGTCATTTGACTACAACTACCAGAATTCATTTCGTTTTTCCTTTCCTATTTAAATTTTGTAATCCCAGTGCGGTTTAAACTACAATACCCCAAATTTGCACTACAAAACAAAAAACTGAAGGATTCTGGTAGTTGTAGTCATATGACGTCATCGTGCAAATGGCCTATTTCCTAGTGTATTTTAGCGGAGCACTTGCCAGGCCGAAGGCCTGGCTGCGCAGCTCCATACTCATAGAACCTACGCCGTGATTTTTCAGGGTCATGGCTAGCGGAATGTTTCACGGGCGCGTTGTCTGCCCGCCGAACGCCCGCCTGTGTTGGACAACATCCGGAATCTTAGCAATTTTGTTTTTCGCGCGGCCACACAGCCGTGAGCTCGGTAAACACTTTAATTGTTTTCTTGTGCCTAGCGGAGAATTAAACTCGTTATTTTCCTGCATTTTTTCGCGGTTTGCTACTCAAGACAGGGATACTAATTAAGGTATACTCAGAAGCCGCTTTAGTGGAAAAGGACGAGCTCTTGCTTCGAGGAACTTCGTGTATTACGTTTTTATCAATGCGGGAGATGATTTCAGAACCAGAAGCGGAGATTTGAATTTCCAAGCAAGCGAGGAACTTAAAGGTAAAACAGATTACAGTTTTCGATGAGAATTTATGTTGATATCAATCTGTGAGTGACTTGTTATTAGTGTTATCGTTAGTTTTGGCGAATTGATTTTAAAACGTGCCTAAATTTAGTTGTATCGATCTCTTGAATTTCATCGAAGAAAGCTTGAACTCGATGAGCTATAATTACATGGTATTACATGCATGGTACGCGTTTTGCTTTTAAACGTAAACTAATGGAGATTTGAATAATTTTTTTCGAAAGAAGATTGTGTTGTCCATTTTTATGTGTTAGTTCATTCATTAGATAGATTGAAAAGCGATTTTATGTAAACAAAACAAGACTTGATTTTATAGTACAGTTCTATCTTCACTCGCATCGCCTTATGCAAATATGTTTGTGTATTTTTGCAATTTTTGATTTTCAAATCAGTTTCTCGGGCAATTTTTGACAAACATAAACTGTATTTTATTCTGAAACTAGTGGTACTATTTATTCTAGACAAATAAAAGTTGTTTTTGTGAACTTTTGTACGGTCTATAAAAATGTACTGTGCAGACGGTCGCGTAATACTGTTTTTGAGAATTGCTAAAATTGAAAATAACCCGTTCGTCAATCTTAATTCGTGTGCTTCTAACCTTGCACCTTAGTTAAGTTTCACCTTAGTTAAGCTTGTTCAAAGTGCGACGCTGTTAGGCTTGGGCTATCTATATATATATATATATATATTATCTGACATTTTAGTTCTTACCTTTCGCTTGTCACTGAAGAGCATTTGCAAAGGTATCTTGCTCCCAGGGCGCTGAAACAAATTGGCGGTGCAACGCGCCCACAGCGCTTGAGCGATGTGTGAAAATAAAGTCGGGTCGAAGAAGGGGTTCCCATGCACCCACCTAATATATATTTTTTTTAAATTACACTGAAAACTTTGTCAGAGACTGTCTTCGCGGAGCTTAACGAATATACTACAAGTACGTGACAGAAAAAGAGAGGGAAGGCATTGTGGTCACCCATATATCTTCCTGGTGATCCACGCTGTTAGAGAAATGTTGTATCGCATAGCGATTATAAAATGGCAATGTGCCAAGCGTCGAGTTTCTTAATAATCATCTTGCGAAAAGGTTTCATTTTCTTACTTTTTTATGAAAATAATCGATGAAATAAAGGAAAGAAAATTTGTGAAATTTATAGTTAACAAACAAGGGGTTGCACTTTTTTGTTGGAATTGTCAAATAATGATTCCAATCATATGGGTGGATCGAGCATTGATTTAACGGCATTTTAGCTGATGCAGGTCAGCTATATATCCTGGATATTTTGACGTTTTTGTATCAAAACTGCTCTTAGGTCAAATTACTTTTCCCAGGACATCAGGTGTGTAAATTCTATGATGTTTTTACTTTATCCCTTTTCTCTTTCCGACAAGTAAAGAGTGGTAAATTGCCCAGTTACACGATATCGAGGTGCTCTTTTTTTATTAACAAGTTAACAAAATGTTGTACAACTTAACGACAGTGCTACATAGTTCGGACCCGGAACCGAAGTGGAAGATCGTCTCGACCCCCTTTGCGACTAGATTTTGTAATTTAACTACCATTCCCTGGACGTTTGTTGCGTTAGTATATTTATGGGGTGTCAGACCATGTGCTTTTGTCGGAAAACAATTGTAGTCGAAGTCTGTAATTTGTTCGCGATGTAATGCATTAAACATGATTGTTATATAGCTGGAGTTTTTGTCAATACAACGCGCGCGTTGATTGGTTGATTCATCGTCACATGACATCTAATAAACGAACTGTTTCCCGCCAATTTTCCTTAGCGGGCAACATTTGCGAAAGCAGGCAACAATTTTGACGTCAGAGGGTAACATTGCACTGTTGCCCGCTAGCGGACGTGATCAGACCGTGACAAAAGGTGGCATGATTATGATGGATTGATGTTTACCTCGAGTGCTCGGCGCGTTGTGTTGTTTTTTTTTTTTTATGTCGTTATGTAACAAATCACTTAATGACTGATCCCTCGGGAAACAGTGAATTTTGTTTCCCTCGAATCTCGATGTTTCCATCGACTTCGTCTCGGGAAACATCGCGATTCTCGGAAAACAAAATTCACTGTTTCCCTCGGGACCAGTCAGTGTTTATTATTTACCGTTAAATTTTGGAGAAAATTGGTGTTTGAGTTGGAACTGAACTAATTAACAATTGATTCATGCTTTAGCGTGCATTATCGAGTTATGGAGCACTCGGGAAGTTTGGAGAGCACGAAAGAAGCGTAAGAGTTGCGCGAAGCGATAGCCGAGGGCAACTCTAGCTTCTCAAGTGCTCTCCGAACTCCCACTTGCTCCATAACTCGATAAAAGCTTGAACATTTGTTTTATAACATAGCCGGTGGAATTGTGCATCAAATCCGACGCGAAAAACGGTTCGCGTTAAGCGAAATATTAAGCAAAATAGGAATTGGTTTTATTTCAAATTTTCTGTTGAAAGCTCGAGTTTTATTTTACTGCAGTTTAAATACAAAATTCTTTATTTAAAAAAAAAAAGAAATCACGGTCAAGAATGGCACTTTTATTTATCAGCGTGCACTATCGGGATTTTGAGCACGCTTACGTATACTGAATTTGATTGCGCGGCTCTGCTAGCTATGTTATAATGTTGTATGAACTTGATTTGGCATTTGGTGTGCAAACATAGGCAAAGCCGATAGAGACACTAACCCTCTTATAACATGCCTTCGAAAACGTGCGCGATAAGCAAGCAAATCGTTTGGTCGTATTGATACCTTAAACACTGATCAACGTTTCATGAAGTATTCTGATTAAAAAAAATCCTTTCAGTTGCTAGTACAGTCGAACTCCACTCAGTCTTTGTCCCGGCTGAACGCCCATATATTTTCTATAAAATTTACCCGCTACACCAAGGACAACGGACAGTTTTTCGCGTCACGATGAAAAAATAATCTCATACAAAGTTAACGTCCTTAATACGGACAGTTGGCTAATTCTAAGCGATGAATATGTTCTTAAATCGGCCAAGTCAGTCAAATACATATATACTAATCAGTTTGGTTGTCTGTGACGATAGAAAAGTACGAATGTTTGTCTTATCGTTATTTGTTAGCTCTGAAATCACCCGCGATACCAAAAAATTTGGCGAAATATGATTATCAAAACAACAGTAATTGTCATTTCAACTACCCTGTCATGGTGTTATTCACCTCTGTGGGCTTTACAGTGCGGCTACTGTTACCGAGGTCATCTACACAAAGTTAACCAATCAATCAAATCGGGAAACAAATCGGGCTTTTGTTTAAGACTTTTTGGCTTTAAGACTTTTAAGACTTTTGGCTTTAAAGACTTTAAGGCTTTTTGTTTAAGCCTGTGTAAAGCTGAATTTTTTGCTCGGCTGGAGCTTGCAGTGAAGACATCTTACCAATAGGTAAGTCTATTATTGCTTCAAATTTGCACTGTACCGAATCAAAGAAAAAATAATCATCGTTAAAACATTTTAGAGTGGTTAGGGCGCTTGACTTGAAACCTTCTTGCTGGGATTCGTTCACGTTTGACTCGAGTTAAACCTCTTGGTCGCACTTGTGAGGCTTGTGAGTAGCCAACAGATCTGCCTTCTGCCTGTTTCTTTAGTTTTTAATTTAATTTAGTGTTACACTGAGCTCATCCCATTTTGCTCGTTTGTCAGTTTGCCAGTAAATATTTTACAGATCTAGACGACTGTGCACTGCAACAAATATTTCTCAGCGAGTTGTTGTGTACTCGCAGGCCACACACAAATTAATACGATATCGGTGGATAAGCTACTGAAGCACCACTACATCGTATTTTTCGCTATTTATTAACCGATCTTATGAAAGTTTGGCTAAATTCTAGAATACCCTGCCACTAATTTGTGTCTCATTGGATAAGAATGTATCATATTGTTTTCATATGCGTCGATCGTTCAACAAAACGTTCAGGGATATGTAAATAAGTGGCCGGGTATTCTGGAATCGCTCCGTACATGTTATAAGGGAGTCTCTCTGGATATAAGGGAACTGTTGGAACCCCTGTTGAAAGATCTTAGGTGTTACGGGAAAGATCTCTTATAACCCCAACATTAGTTATGCATACGGTTCTCAAAGCTTAAAGAAAAACCGAAACAAAAGAACGCCCCCCCCCCACCCCCCCCCCAAAAAAAAAACAACAACAATAGTGCGTACATGCATAATTAATGCTCATGTTTCATAATTAATGTTAATGTATCTGTAGTTTATGTGACGAAAAATATCTCAAAATTTTGTACATCCAATGTACCGTTACGGTACAAATGTATTAAAACATGAATAAAAACCGCTATATCCCGTTTGTTTTGATACTGAGAGGTTGCCGGAACAAAGATTAAGAAAAAAACGGGAAAAAGCCCAAGAATTGAGGTTTTGGCAACTTGATCCAGTCGAGTGCACGAGCAAAATGTTTGACATGAGCTGACATATGTAAACAGACTACAACTTAACTTTGATCATATAACTTTGATCAATGAAACTAGCACTTTGATAGTGTAAACCGGCCCTAACCGTTTTCGGACTAAAAAGGCTCGAAAAAAATACCCTGATGCCGCATACATGGGGGTTTGCTCCCTTTTATTCCGGGGTAGTCAATCGATAAAAATCGATATCGGAAAACCGTTCGATAAATCAATATCAGTCGATAAATTGAAATGAAATGTTGTCGATTTTATCGATCAATCGATAAAAATGGATACTCACACACTGGTGAAATTTCAACGTTATAGACTTTATCGGATTTATCGATTGTTGAAATTTAGTATTTGTTCGTTCGTCTACGCTTTTGAAAAGCTAAACTAGTGAGCAGCACTTTTACAAACTTAAGCTTGTAAAACTGATCACCTCCTACGCGTTTCGTCCGACTATCGCTGACTTCATCAGGGAGTTTTACAAGTAATAGTTTCATGCTTGCATTTATACATAACGTAAACCATAGAATTGTTTTACAGATTTGCGTATTGGAGACAAGCTAAAAGTTTGGTAAGGCGTGTCTAAAGGTGTAACATGTGCGACATATATTTTTGACGACTAAATTTGTGGTTTTCTCTACATTGATTTTTAATCATTATTGAACTATCGTTTTTTATAAGACTTTAAAAAAGATGAAGTGAATTCTAATGATGAACGGTTAAGGAAGATGTTATTAGTGTTTTTGCGAGCTCGTTTATATCATTTGTTGATTTCGTTTCGGTAAAATGCAAGATAAGCTAGTATCGATAAATTCGCTATTTATCGATAAAATCGATAACGCTGATTGAAAAATCGATAATGATCGAACCCTTTTAACAACGAACCCTTTTATCGATTTTTATCGATTTCCGATATGATTAACTAATTCTTATCGAGTTCATGGAATAATATCGATTATCAATTTTTACCTTTTGTCATTAAAATTGACTTCATCTTTTTTAAGAGCACCGAACATCAAGTTTAACCCCTCCCCTGCCCCGTATGTTAGCTTTCTTACGCCAGTGGGACCATCGGTCACAAAGCTCAGTCACTGACCAACAACGTGGCTAATCTCTTACGCAAGTCCACAATTTTCGTCGGTCGCAGGCGATTGAAGACGGATAGTTAGCGCGCATATTTTTTTCAAATTTACTCAGATATGCGATATTGCATTTGTATAACTAGTAAATATTTTGTTTCAGGTTATCAAAACACATCTGAACTCCGAAATTGCCCCACGGTTTAAAACAATGGCAACTTCCTTCTTGAATAACGCAGCAGAAGGTTACAAACAAGCCTCGTTTTCTGTGCAAAAGAATGACGGTGAAACGTTCATACAAACAGATGTTTGTCCTCAAGCCGGAGACGCCATCTTGGACTTAGGCTGCGGTACAGGAGAGCTGTCTGCATACCTAGCTGGGCTGGTAGGACCCGAGGGAAAGGTTATCGGAATTGATCCAGACACGGAACGAATTCATGTGGCTCGACAATCTCATAGTGAAGTCAAGAACCTGTCATTTGTCGAAGGAAGCGCTTCAGACTTCCCAGGGATTGGCGCTGAGTCCTACGACACTATTTTCAGTAATTATGCCCTCCACTGGATGCCTAACAAGCAGCAAGTCTTCAAGAACATGTTTGCAAGTCTTAAAGTTGAAGGGAAAATAGCAATTCAGTACCTCACCCATCTGCCTCCGATTGAGCTTGACGCTTATATGTTACTGAATCCGGAGAACGCAGATCGTATTTGCCAGATGTATCAATGCGAATCGAAGGACAAGATCGAGCAGTATTGCTTATCAGTCGGATTTGAAATCATTAAAAGCTTTGAGACTCACGGCATGGAATGGGTGTTTGAATCAATCGAAAGCCTTTTGAAATGGCACTGGTCGACTACACATGGCGTGTTTGATCTTTCGCTTGTCAATGAAGAGCATTTGCAAAGGTATCTTGCTCCATACACTGGCAAAGATGGGAAATTCCGAGTGAAACACGAATTACCCATCTGCCGACTGATAGCCGTCAAGCTGGCGACTAAACGCTCATGATGGATTTTGTTTTCGGTGCTGCGTGACACAAATTGTATTGACATTTTTAAATCGAAACTGAAAGGTTGTTTATCTGAAACATTAGTCTTATCAATTTCCTAGTGTATTTTAGCGGAGCACTTCGGCCTGGCTGCGCAGCTCCATACTCATAGAACCTACGCCGTGATTTTTCATGGTCATGGCTAGCGGAATGTTTCGCGGGCGCGTTGTCTGCCCGCCGAACGCCCGCCCGTGTTGGACAACATCCGGGATCTTAGCAATTTTGTTTTTCGCGCGGCCACACAGCCGTGAGCTCGGTAAACACTTTAATTGTTTTCTTGTGCCTAGCGGAGAATTAAACTCGTTATTTTCCTGCATTTTTTCGCGGTTTGCTACTCAAGACAGGGATACTAATTAAGGTATACTCAGAAGCCGCTTTAGTGGAAAAGGACGAGCTCTTGCTTCGAGGAACTTCGTGTATTACGTTTTTATCAATGCGGGAGATGATTTCAGAACCAGAAGCGGAGATTTGAATTTCCAAGCAAACGAGGAACTTAAAGGTAAAACAGATTACAGTTTTCGATGAGAATTTAGGTTGATATCAATCTGTGAGTGACTTGTTATTAGTGTTATTGTTAGTTTTGGCGAATTGATTTTAAAACGTGCCTAAATTTAGTTGTATCGATCTCTTGAATTTCATCGAAGAAAGCTTGAACTCGATGAGCTATAATTACATGGTACGCGTTTTGCTTTTAAACGTAAACTAATGGAGATTTGAATAAATTTTTTCGAAAGAAGATTGTGTTGTCCATTTTTATGTGTTAGTTCATTCATTAGATAGATTGAAAAGCGATTTTATGTAAACAAAACAAGACTTGATTTTATAGTACAGTTCTATCTTCACTCGCATCGCCTTATGCAAATATGTTTGTGTATTTTTGCAATTTTTGATTTTCAAATCAGTTTCTCGGGCAATTTTTGACAAACATAAACTGTATTTTATTCTGAAACTAGTGGTACTATTTATTCTAGACAAATAAAAGTTGTTTTTGTGAACTTTTGTACGGTCTATAAAAATGTACTGTGCAGACGGTCGCGTAATACTGTTTTTGAGAATTGCTAAAATTGAAAATAACCCGTTCGTCAATCTTAATTCGTGTGCTTCTAACCTTGCACCTTAGTTAAGTTTCACCTTAGTTAAGCTTGTTCAAAGTGCGACGCTGTTAGGCTTGGGCTATCTATATATATATATATATTATCTGACATTTTAGTTCTTACCTTTCGCTTGTCACTGAAGAGCATTTGCAAAGGTATCTTGCTCCCAGGGCGCTGAAACGAATTGGCGGTGCAACGCGCCCACAGCGCTTGAGCGATGTGTGAAAATAAAGTCGGGTCGAAGAAGGGGTTCCCATGCACCCACCTAATATATATTTTTTTTAAATTACACTGAAAACTTTGTCAGAGACTGTCTTCGCGGAGCTTAACGAATATACTACAAGTACGTGACAGAAAAAGAGAGGGAAGGCATTGTGGTCACCCATATATCTTCCTGGTGATCCACGCTGTTAGAGAAATGTTTTATCGCATAGCGATTATAAAATGGCAATGTGCCAAGCGTCGAGTTTCTTAATAATCATCTTGCGAAAAGGTTTCATTTTCTTACTTTTTTATGAAAATAATCGATGAAATAAAGGAAAGAAAATTTGTGAAATTTATAGTTAACAAACAAGGGGTTGCACTTTTTTGTTGGAATTGTCAAATAATGATTCCAATCATATGGGTGGATCGAGCATTGATTTAACTGCATTTTAGCTGATGCAGGTCAGCTATATATCCTGGATATTTTGACGTTTTTGTATCAAAACTGCTCTTAGGTCAAATTACTTTTCCCAGGACATCAGGTGTGTAAATTCTATGATGTTTTTACTTTATCCCTTTTCTCTTTCCGACAAGTAAAGAGTGGTAAATTGCCCAGTTACACGATATCGAGGTGCTCTTTTTTTTTATTAACAAGTTAACAAAATGTTGTACAACTTAACGACAGTGCTACATAGTTCGGACCCGGACCCGAAGTGGGAGATCGTCTCGACCCCCTTTGCGACTAGATTTTGTAATTTAACTACCATTCCCTGGACGTTTGTTGCGTTAGTATATTTATGGGGTGTCAGACCATGTGCTTTTGTCGGAAAACAATTGTAGTCGAAGTCTGTAATTTGTTCGCGATGTAATGCATTAAACATGATTGTTATATAGCTGGAGTTTTTGTCAATACAACGCGCGCGTTGATTGGTTGATTCATCGTCACATGACATCTAATAAACGAACTGTTTCCCGCCAATTTTCCTTAGCGGGCAACATTTGCGAAAGCAGGCAACAATTTTGACGTCAGAGGGTAACATTGCACTGTTGCCCGCTAGCGCACGTGATCAGACCGTGACAAAAGGTGGCATGATTATGATGGATTGATGTTTACCTCGAGTGCTCGGCGCGTTGTGTTTTTTTTTTTTTTTTTATGTCGCTATGTAACAAATCACTTAATGACTGATCCCTCGGGAAACAGTGAATTTTGTTTCCCTCGAATCTCGATGTTTCCCTCGACTTCGTCTCGGGAAACATCGCGATTCTCGGAAAACAAAATTCACTGTTTCCCTCGGGACCAGTCAGTGTTTATTATTTACCGTTAAATTGTGGAGAAAATTGGTGTTTGAGTTGGAACTGAACTAATTAACAATTGATTCATGCTTTAGCGTGCATTATCGAGTTATGGAGCACTCGGGAAGTCTGGAGAGCACGAAAGAAGCGTAAGAGTTGCGCGAAGCGATAGCCGAGGGCAACTCTAGCTTCTCAAGTGCTCTCCAAACTCCCACTTGCTCCATAACTCGATAGTGCACAGCTAAAAGCTTGAACCATTTGTTTTATAACATAGCCGGTGAATTGTGCATCAAATCCGACGCGAAAAACGGTTCGCGTTAAGCGAAATATTAAGCAAAATAGGAATTGGTTTTATTTCAAATTTTCTGTTGAAAGCTCGAGTTTTATTTTACTGCAGTTTAAATACAAAATTCTTTATTTAAAAAAAAAAAGAAATCACGGTCAAGAATGGCACTTTTATTTATCAGCGTGCACTATCGGGATTTTGAGCACGCTTACGTATACTGAATTTGATTGCGCGGCTCTGCTAGCTATGTTATAATGTTGTATGAACTTGATTTGGCATTTGGTGTGCAAACATAGGCAAAGCCGATAGAGACACTAACCCTCTTATAACATGCCTTCGAAAACGTGCGCGATAAGCAAGCAAATCGTTTGGTCGTATTGATACCTTAAACACTGATCAACGTTTCATGAAGTATTCTGATTAAAAAAATCCTTTCAGTTGCTAGTACAGTTGAACTCCACTCAGTCTTTGTCCCGGCTGAACGCCCATACATTTTCTATAAAATTTACCCGCTACACCAAGGACAACGGACAGTTTTTCGCGTCACGATGAAAAAATAATCTCATACAAAGTTAACGTCCTTAATACGGACAGTTGGCTAATTCTAAGCGATGAAAATGTTCTTAAATCGGCCATGTCAGTCAAATACATATATGCTAATCAGTTTGGTTGTCTGTGACGATAGAAAAGTACGAATGTTTGTCTTATCGTTATTTGTTAGCTCTGAAATCACCCGCGATACCAAAATATTTGGCGAAATATGATTATTAAAACAGCAGTAATTGTCATTTCATCTACCCTGTCATGGTGTTATTCACCTCTGTGGGCTTTACAGTGCGGCTACTCTTACCGAGGTCATCTAGACAAAGTTAACCAATCACAAAACAGAACAAGAACAATAGATTCCAATATTTTTTACTTTAGCCAATGAAATGTCGACGAGTACAGAACAATGAAATTTCAACCGTTGTTCGTTCGCCATGAAAACAGATCAATGCAAGTTTTGGCTGTACAGCGTTGGATTTTTAACTTCGATTCCATTCCTTTTGAACTTGACTTGTTTTAACAGCGGGGTTTGGAAGGTATGTAAATATCGGCGATTCAAATGAAAGAGAAACTCCAAACTGTGTGATACAATGCAAGTTTTGGCTGTACAGCGTTGGATTTTTAAGTAACTTCGATCCCATCCTTTTTGAACTTGACTTGTTTTAACAGCGCGATTTGGAAGGTTAATATCGGCGATTCAAATGAAAGAGAAAGTCCAAACTGTGTAAAATATGGAATGCAACGGCTTCTGTACCGCATGTCTACACAAATAAAAGTGCTGGTGGTGGATTTAAAGTAATTTGTTCGCTCGTAACAGATTCGAGTTTTCTCTACGGCGTCAACTGCGGGTTTGGAAAATAAATACATTTGACGCCACCGAAAGAAGACATTCTTAACTGCATAAGTACCAGTGAAAGCGACGGTCATAGTTGTCATAAAACTGCGACGTTTCGTTATTCAATTGATTCGTTTAATTCCTGTTATTCGTCCCCATATACACAATATTTCTTCTCGTAACTTCGTAACTCTCGATCTCGCACGTATCGCTTCGAAAAAGGACTGATCAAAGTTTATTGTACATACCACTTATCACAAGGTTCACGTGTCAATCACTTACAACTAAAACTGCACAAGCAAAACAAGTATCTCGTTACACAGATTGCGAAACTGTCCACCATGGGTGTTTAGACGAATTTGACACTCCCCAAAGTTTATTCCCTGCGGGAGAAACTTTCAAAATTCACGCGAAAGAAAACAAGTCAATGTTCAATTGTTGACGAGCGGTTCAATTGTCTATTGATTTCTCCAACAACTGCTGCAGGACGTCGGGGTCTCCCAGTGTTATCTTGAACAGTTGGACTAACTGGTTGAACAACAGCGGGTTGCGTTGAATGCGCGACTTCATTGACCGCCTTCACTTCAATGGGAATCAAATGTTGTACAACTCTTCGAAGATAAACAGGACGTTTATCTCTGCTAGTTGTCTTGACGACAGCGGCACGAACCCTTCCATCCGTTCCAGAAATAAGCTCTGCTACCTTCGCAAGTTTCCAATGACATCTTGTCGTCGAATCGTTTTGCTTAGTTGACTGCTGAAGTAAAATCTTGTGGTGGCGAGCTCTTCTCGTTAATGACTTGTAGGTGCTGATGACTTCGTAATGTGCGCTGTTTGGCGTTGAGCTGATCCGGTGACCATAAATAAGATCAGAAGGTGTCAAAGGATACGATATTGAATCTTCGTCGTCGTACATGTATGTGATGGGTCTTGAATTGATTACTGATTCAATTTCCACAAGCACTGTTCGGAGCTCTTCGAAATTTAGGGTAGATCGGCCAAGGACTTTCTTGAGAGGTCTCTTGATACTGCGAACCAATCTCTCCCCAAATCCTCCCCACCACGGGGCCTTTTCGATGATGAAATTCCAGGAAGTTCTTTGGTTGACTAGATAACGCCATACTTCGTCTGATCGTGTTAGCTTGCGTATTTCCTTGCATGAAAAAAGTTCTAAGTGTCACAAAACATGGTTTCGTCTTCTGAGCCCAGCGTAAACCAAACACTAGACTTGAGATCTGTAAAGCATTCCAGGATCGCTTGACTTTTCTAAATCGACATACAATAGTTTAGATTAGCTGGAATTTTTCGATTTTGTGTAATTTACTGAGAATATAGAACTGCCGGCCATTTAGTGTTTTCAACACCGGCCATATAGCCACAGCGTCTCTCCTTGCCCGGACGGTGGGGCATTTGACGCTCTGTGAAGCCCTGCACGGTGGGGCATTTGACCGTATAAACTGCCCATATGGTGGGGCATTTGACAATTTTTTTTTTTAAGTCAAATGCCCGGGGGTTTGCCCGGGGGGGGGATAGGCGGTCTTGGAATTGACTGGTACATTTCTTTCAACTTCAGGACTCTTGGTTTCGATGAAAAGTGAACCAAGAAAGTCGAGACCAACATGCGTAAACGAAGGATCTTCGGATACTCTTTCGTCAGGCAGATCATTAGGCGGCAGAGCGCTATAAGGCCTTCCCTCGTACTTGCGGCAAATTACACATTTTCGAATAAATTTCTTGACGGCTTCTCGTCCACGGAGCACCCAGAAACGTTCCCTTAGCGTTGTTAGAGTATCTCGTATTCCACTGTGTTGGATAGATTCGTGTGACTGCCTTATCAGTAGCTGAACAAATTCATGGCTTGCAGGTAATAGGACAGGTTTCCTCAAATTTGCGGGCAACGGTGAATTGTTCAATCGCCCCTTACATCTCATAACGCCTTCTTGTAGGTATAACCCGAACTGTGTGACATACGTTTGCGGGTTCGACCTTTGATCTTTACGCTGGAGGAATTTAATTTCCTTGGTGAACGATGATGCTTGCACTGACTTGATCCAGAGATGCTCGTCTTCCTTTAAATCGGTGGCGTTAAAACTCGTTTCTTCTTCTTTTGTACTCTCGTTTCGTACTCGATTCTTGAACCTCTTTGCAAAATTGAGAACAAGGGCTGTTACACGGAGCAGATTTGTTAAGTTGTGAAAGCGCTTTATGTCGATTATCTGATCGATTCTCTTCTCTGGGGTGTCGTCTGAATTATTCACAAGTGAATGCGCGAGAACTGGTGGATTCTTTACAGCTTCTTCAAGGACAACTTTATCTTCGGATTGTGTCGATTGGTTTACGGGCCATTCAGATTTTGGTTGGTAAAGGAATGCTGCGCCATTCCACCAAGTCGTGTTAGTGGAAAGTTCTTTAGCAGACAAACCACGAGAAGGTATATCCGCAGGATTCAATTCCCCCGGGCAATGTCTCCAATCATCCTTGGAGGTCAAATTTGTAATTTCTTCCACACGATTCTGAACGTACTGTTTCCACATTCGTTCGTTTTTAATCCAACAGAGTGTAGTCATCGAGTCAGTCCAATTGATTGTTTTCAATTGTTTTCCGGCCGAATTGAATTTGTGAACCAGTCGTGCGAGAAGAACCGCTCCCAATAACTCCAAGCGGGGAATTGACTGCTTCTTTAAAGGTGCGACTCTGGACTTAGAAGCAACCAAACGAACATCGACTCGGCCATCTTGATAGAGAGAACACATGTAAATAACTGCGGCATACGCACGATTGGAGGCGTCGCTGAAACCACGAAGCTCGATTTCGATTGCACTTGACCGGAAATAACAGCGCGGGATTCGTACATTGTAGAGGCATTTCAATTCTTCAGGTAAAGTGTCCCAAGTGAGAAGCAAGGTTCCTGTTAATTCGCTATCTCAGTCGATTTTATCCAGGCAAAGTTCTTGATATAAGATTTTCATTTCAGCGGTGAAAGGTGTTAGAAATCCAATAGGGTCGAAGATCTTTGCTGTCAATTTAAGGATTGAACGCTTTGTCGACGGAAGTGAGCTGCCAAATTTGTACAGATCCTTGAGATCGAAGAAAAATTCGTCAGAAACAGTGTCCCAGTTCAATCCTAGAATTTTGACAATCGTTTCGTTCTTCGCTTCGGAGCTTCCAGGAGTGGTCGAAGATTTGGCGTATGACTCGTCATCTTCTGTTGTCGGTTCTTGGTTCGATTTGCTTTCACCACGTGGATTTTCACAACTCTCGATCGCTCTTAATAGGGTACGTGAATTAGAGTTCCATTTACGGAGATTAAAGCCGCCTTCGGTCATAATTTGCTTGGTTTTCTTGTAAATGACCAGGCCTCTATCATCGTTGTCGTCTCCAGTGAGTAAATCGTCCACGTACAGAGATTTCTCGAGTAACTCAGCCATCTCGGGCTCGCTCTGCTTGTACAGATTCAAGTGGTGTGAAATTGTCGCACCCAGAATTGAAGGCGAAGGTCACAAACCGAAAACAAGCCGGTTGAAACGATACTCAGCGATTTCTGGTTTAGCGGCGAACGGATCATCGTACCATAGGAAACGGAGCATGTCACGATCTTCTTGCTTGATGCCAACCATTAGAAATGCCTTTTCGATGTCTGCAGTGAGAGCCCGGGGGGGGGGGGGGGGGGGGGTACTCAACAACGTTTTGTACGGGGATGCTCCGCCCCGAAGTCCAAACCCTTACCCTTTCATATACCGTTTTTGACAGAAAAGGTACCCCTTTCATATACCTTTCATTGAAAATGGTACCCCTTTCATATACCTTTCATTGAAAATGCTACCCCTTTCATATAGCCTTTACGTACGTCTGTTTAATATATTTTAAAAGACGCTTTTTATAATACTTATAAATGGCAGTTTTTCCTGCATTTTTTATACTTCAACTTGTGTTTTCGCTACCCTTTCCTATTCTTCGTGAAATCCCTACCCTTTCATATACTTCAACTCGTGAAATCCCGACCCTTTCATATACCTCCAGTCTAAAAAAGGTACCCCTTTCGGGCGGAGCATCCCCGTATAGCCCATTATAGGGAGTAACCCCTCCCCCCCCCCCCGGGGGGAGTGAGAGCGACGGTGTTCCAACGAAATTTGGCTAGCATATCGCCAGGTGATCTGACCGTAAAATATTAACCAATCAGCTTCAAGGAGAAATTATTTTTAAAGCCGCACAGAATTCTTTGCGCGCCTAGAGCTTGCACTGACCTCTTGCTTCCATCGATGCATCGCGGCTTGCACTCTTAACGCTTCTCTCGTGCCTTCCAAACTTCCTGCCGGCAGCCATAACTCGATATAGATGCACAGCTAAAAGCATGAAACTATTCTTTTATAATATAGCGAAAGGAAAAGAAAAGAAAATAGTGATCGCATGACTGAATGAAAAAAAAAAGGCGCGAAAAATGTTGCCGCGTATCGCAGTTAACCTTGGCCGGTGAAGTTGAATGAAAGTTCACCTTGACAACGCTGTTCAAACCGTAGCTCGATCTCGAAAAAAACGAACAAGCACAATTTTCTGAAAAGGTCTTCTAATAATTGCCTTTGAAATATGGTACATGCTTTATGCTTCCTTGAAAAAGTTCCTAAACATTATTTGAAGCGGATTGGAACCGAAAAATCTCACCATCGCGGCTGTAGGAACAAAAACGTGCAAGTTTGTATTTTTTCGCACTACGGGCTGTTATGTGCAAGGTCTGTCGAACACAGTGGAGAAAAGTTTATGAACTGAAATGGAGACTCCCTGTGCAGCTCAAAAACCGTTGTTAATTGAGGAGAGAACAGCTTATGCTTTCAGTATGGATTGACTTCGAACTTTAAATGCGTAGTGTAAAGATGCGGGTTCTTTAGCGAATGGTCCATGTCAAAACAACAACAGAACATTTCAACTCGTTTAAACTTGTAAACTTACTTTTTGGAAGCTGGGTATTAAATGAAGGGACTAAAAAGCCACATCGAATGCAGGTAACGTTTTTAGCGGAGCTCTTGCCTGGCCGAAGGCCAGGCTGCGCAGCCCCATACTCATAGAACCATAAGAGAACCATAGAACCCATGGCCGTCATTTTTCATGGTCATGGCTAGCGGAATGTTTCGCGGGCGCGTTGTCACACCGCCGCCGACGCCGACGCCGACGCCGCCGTCGCTTAGGGTTAACTCGCGGGCGCGTAGACCGTCGCAAAACATGCGCGTATGACGCCACACCGGGATCTTTGCAATTTTCACGTCACCTGGGAAAACACTGCTGTGTTTTAGCGGAGAAAACCGTTTAAATTAAAGTCGTTATTCTCCTGAATTTTTTCGCGGTTTGCTGCTCAAGACAGGGATACTAATTATGGGATACTCAGAAGCCGCTATAGTGGAAATAGAAGAGCTTTCAGAGATAAAATCTTGCTTCGAGGATGGGAGCAATGCGGGAAGATGTTTGTCACTTCGGGTTTCAGAACTGAAGAAGCGGAGATTTAAACAATTTCCAAGCAGTGGATGGACTTAAAGGTAAAACAAAATACATTTTTCGATGGGAATTTATGTTGATATCAATCTGTAATTGACTTTTTTGTGTTCTCGCTAGTTTTCGGGAGAATTGTTTATAACGCGCTCAATTAAATTCAGTTGTTTTGATTTCTTTCATCGGAGACATCTCGGCCTCGAATCATGAGCTCTTAATAGTTCGCGTTTTGCTTTTAAACATAAACTTATAGAGATTTGAATATCATTTTTCGAAAGAAGATTGTGTTGTCCATTTTTATGTGTTTGTTCATTCATTACATAGATTGAAAAGCGATTTTATGTAAACAAAACAAGACTTATATTTTCTGTCTTCACTCGCGTCGCCTCATGTTATGCAAACATGTTTGTGTATTTTTGCAATTTTGATTTCCAAATCAGTTTCTCGGGCAATTTTTGACAAACGAAAACTGTATTTTATTCGGAAAGTAGTCGTACTAGTTATTCTAGACAGAGAAAAGTTGTTTTTGTGAACTTTTCTACGGTCTAAATGTACTGTGTAGACTGTCGGGTAATAGCGGAGCACTCGCCGGGCCGAAGGCTCGGCTGCGCAGCCCCATACTCATAGAACCGTCCCGTCATTTTTCATGGTCATGGTTAGCGGAATGTTTCGCGGGCGCGTCGGTCCGTGTGCACGTCTGTCCACCCGTTACGTCATCATCGATGATGACGTATATGAAGAGAGAGGAACTGGGAACGAGGCTTTGTTTTTCGCGCGCTTCCCCGCGGCTACAAACAGGGCAGTTCGCAAAAGCTTGCCTCCGCGCCAAAACCAACACAACCTGTACTCGTCAATGGAAAAATCACGGAAAAAAACAAACAAGATACGCCAATTCCTGAAGCAAAGAAAACGGACCCTATAACTCGCGAACGTTCTGAATATGACGGCGAACAACCTTTGCCGAAGAGGAAAAACACTGGATATCGGACAAACAAACATAAACAGAAAAGCAAGTAACTGTCTAAATGTGATTTGCAAAAATTGCTTAATTAGTTAAGCCTATGTAAGCTTAATTTTACCAGAAGAATTTTCTCCAAGTTTTTACATTCAGAGCTAAATTTACATCTTTGTGTATCCGTGGTTTTGGCAATGAAGCCAAACAACGCTCTGTTTTTGATTTTGCGAAAAATTCCCGTACTGATTTTATTTGTTTACAAGAAACTTTGGCGACAAGTCAAAATGCGATAAATTCTCTGACAGCTAAATGGCGCGGTAAAAGTTTCTGGTCGCCCGCTCTTGGTAAACAAGGCGGCGTTGCCATTCTTGTAGCTGAAAATACTGATTTCAAATGTTTACAATGGAAAAAGAGATTCTTCTGGTAGAAATGTTAGTGTTTTAACTGAACTCGACGACACCAAAATTAATTTTGCACCCACGAATCCAAATGAACGAAAATGCTTTTATAATACAATTCATGAATATTTTTTCAGAACTCTTTTAAAATTATTGCTGGCGATTTTCACTGCATTGAAAATGTTTCTGATAAGTTTGGAGGAAATCTTACAATTTCCACGGATTTGAAAGATCTGCACAAGTGTTCATCGTTTATTGATATCTGGCGCAAAAAAAAACACGGCCGACTGAAAAATGCAAAGCACATGGTTTAACGCGGATAAAACTATCGGTACACGTTTGGATAATTTTTTTATTGCTCAGGACTTGTATGATTCCTTTCTAAAATGTGAAATTTTGCCTTGTGTTTTTTCCGATCATGATTCTGTTGATTTATCCGCAATTTGCATAATGCATTTTCCCGTGGACCAGGACTTTGGAGGCTAAATTTAGAATTTAATATTTACGATATGATCTCAGAAATTATTAAGAAACATGTATTGTACCGGAAAGCATTTAATTCCATTCAAGCTTGGTGGGATTTTCTTAAAGAATCTATAACATTAGTTGCTATAGATTTTGGTCGAAGTAAACAACGCATATTTAATCGCGGTAAGGCCACGCAACTATAATTTCTTTGATCGAAGCAAAACGGGCTCTTTTTAAAGGAGATAACGTAGCGAAAACCACCATAGAAACGCTCGAAAGAGAAATTCGAGCCGTTAATTTATCCCAAATGAGAGGAAACCAAATTCGTAGCAGAGTCAAATGGCTTGAAGAAGGTGAAAAACCTAGCAAATTCTTTTTTTACGCTCGAAGCAACACGGCTCAGAAAAACACTGTTCATTCTATTTATAACTCCGCCGGTGTTAAAGTCTTTTAACAAGACTCCGGCTCATTTCGATTTTTACCGTAATTTGTACTCGCAAGAACCTGTTAATTTAACAGTCCAAACCGAATTTTTTTGAACAAACTTGAAAACAGATTAGAGCGAAATTTTATCCTGCGAAGAATGAGTTTTATCTTTGGCTAAAATTACCCACGCAATGCGTGGACTTTCTTCAGGGAAACCCCCCGGCTCAGACGGATTACCTCAATAATTTTACGCTAAATTCTGGGATCTTTTTGGCCTTATTTAGTTTGGAAAATAATTCTTTCAGTAATTCAAAGGAAGGAGGCGTGACTAGGTTACTTTACAAGAAAGATGATGGGAAAACCTAAAAAAATTGGTGACCCCGCCATTTCGCTACTCGATGTTGATTACAAAATTTGTTCAAAAGCTCTTACAAACAGATTTTCAAAAGTGTTACCCTCGATTATTCAAGAAGATCAAACTTGTTCCGTCCCAGGTAGGACGATTTTCGAGAATTTATTTATTTCTCTTGCGTGACACTCACTGTCAAGCAAATATGAAAATTATAGCTAATCGTTTTTTGACTAAAGAAATTCCACTCAAGTCGGGGGTGAGGCAGGGAGATCCCCAGTCTCCACTTTTGTACGTTTTATGCGCAGATATTTTGGCTACCAGTGTAAGAAAGGATGATACTATTTAAGGTTTTCTCCTTCCAGAAGCCTGAGGAAAGCGTTTTAAAATTCGCCAATATGCAGATGACTCCACACGTTTTGTGAAGTACATTTTTTTTCTTTAGACAAATTGTTTACCTCACTTCACAAATACGAGACAGGTACAGGGACTAAATTAAATGCCATGAGGTTAGGAGCTTGGTGCTCACATCCGGACAATCCTTATGGCCTGACGTTGGTGTCAAGAATGCGAATCTTGGGTGTCTGGTCTAGCAATGGTAATGCAAATTTGAAACCGGATAACTGGTTACCACGCCTTTCCAAGCTAGATTAAAGTTTGAACCTGTGGAAGGATTGTGGGGTGTTTTCAGTCCCACCCTATCGGCACTACTCAATACTAGGTTTTTAGTTAATGTTAAGACTATTTTCTTTTACCTATGGACTTCTGCTTACGATGAGAATGACATGCGAGCGCGCTTTTTCATTAAGACCATACTTATGGTATATGGGTTTTTCGAAATAAGGCAACTTTCCACAATGGCACCGAGAACTCTCGGGCCACTGTAAGGGACATAAGGAATGACATCACAACACAGTTGCAAATTGATTTCTCCCGAATGACCGAACAGAAATTTTCTGCTTTGTGGTGTCATCCGAATATTTGTGAAGCTTGTGACTCATAATTGAGCTACTGGCAACTCATCATTTCCAAATCAGTTTTTCGGGTAATTTTCCAGACGCAACAGATGTATTTTATTCGGAAATTAGTCATACTAGTTATTCTAGACCGAGAAAATGTTGTTTTGTGAGCTATTGTGTAATTTGTGCAGTCTAAATGTACTGTGCAGACGGTCGCGTTATACGCTTACTGTTTTTGAGAATTGCTAAAATTGAAAAATAGTCTGGTCGTCAATCTTAATTCTATTTTTTCTTGTGCTTCTGACCTTTCACCTGAGTTAAGCTTATCATTGTCGTTTCTGTTCAGAGAGCTCCGCTGTTAGGCTAAGCCTATCTATCTATATATATATATATATATATATATTACTGGTTTTTTTTTAGAATTGCTAAAATTGAAAATAGCCCGGTCGCCAATCTTAATTCTTGTGCTTCCGACCTTTCACCTTAATTAAGTTTCACCTTAGTTAACCTTGTTCCTTTTCTCGATCCGGCTCATTTCGATTTTTACCGTAATTTGTACTTGCAAGAACCTGTTAATTTAACAGTCCAAACCGAATTTTTGAACAAACTTGAAAACAGATTAAGTGAGAGCGAAATTTTATCCTGCGAAGAATTTTTATCTTTGGCTGAAATTACCCACGCAATGCGTGGACTTTCTTCAGGGAAAGCCCCCGGTTCAGACAGATTACCTCAAGAATTTTACGCTAAATTCTGGGATCTTTTAGGCCCTATTCTGTTCGAAATTATAAATTTAGTTTGGAAAATAATTCTCTCAGTGATTCAATGCAAGGAAGCGTGACTAGATTACTTTACAAGAAAGATGATAAGAAAAACCTCAAAAATTGGTGACCCGGCCATTTCGCTACTCAATGTTCATTACAAAATTTGTTCAAAAGTTCTTACTAACAGACTTTCAAAAGTGTTACCCTCGATTATTTCAAGAAGGTCAAACTTGTTCCTTCCCAGGTAGGACGATTTTTGAGAATTTCTTTCTCTTGCGTGACCCTCTAGATTATATAAATATTACCAATGAAACTGGTATCTTGCTGAATATCTGCATTATACTGTCAAGCAAATATGAAAATTATAGTTAATGGTTTTTTGACTAAAGAAATTCCACTCGAGTGGGGGGGGTGAGGCAGGGAGATCCCCGGTCTCCACTTTTGTACATTTTATGCGCAGACGTTTTGGCTACCAGTATAAGAAAGGATGATACTATTGAAGGTTTTCTCCTTCCAGAAGCTCGAGGAAAGCGTTTTAAAATTCGCCAATATGTGGATAACTCCACATGTTTTGTAAATGACATTTTTTCTTTAGACAAATTGTTTACCTTACTTCACAAATACGAGACAGGTACAGGGACTAAATTAAATGTGGCAAAGAGTACTTAAGCCATGAAGTCCAGACACTCCTTATGACCTGACGTGGATGTCAAGAATGCGAATCTTGGGTGTCTGGTTTAGCAATGGTACTGCAAATGTGGAACCAGATAACTGTTTACCACGCCTTTCCAAGCTAGATTAAAATTTGAACCTGTGGAAGGGTGTGGGGTGTTTTCACTCCCACGCTATCGGTACTACTCAATACTAGGTTTTTAGTTAATGTTAAGACTATTTTCTTTTACCTTATGGACTTCTGCTGTCGACGAGAATGACATGCGAGCACGCTTTTTCATTAAGACCATACTTTATGGTATATGGGTTTTTCGAAATAAAGCAACTTTTCACAATAGCACCGAGAGCTCTCGGGCCACTGTAACGGACATAAGGAATGATATCACAACACAGTTGCAAATTGACCGACGGGGGGTGGGGGGGCGGGGGGGGGGGTACTTTGCAAATTTTTGGGCGGGGGTGTGCTGCTGGGAACTATACTAGACCTATACTAGACCTATACTAGACCATTTAAGGTGCATTTTGCAACCATATTCTAGACTAAACACCGAAAAATCCTACCCTATCCTAGACCTTTTCTAGACTCGCTATTTTGCAGAAACTCATTCACTATCACAGTCTAAGATACCAGGGGTCAGTGAAAATGTCATACAGCACACCTTACCGATTATTAAATGCCATTTGCCAGTAAACCTCGTCTAGACTAAATTCTTCATGCAACTGATCAGTTTCGTAGAAAATGATACCCTATTCTAGACCAAAAATCTATGATTACTATACCCTATCCCAGACTAAACTGCCTGAAAACCATACCCTTTACAGCGATTGTGTAGACTTTTGCTTCCACCCGGAAATGTTCGATGTTGTTCTCCATTTAAAAAACGTTAAAAATGGAGTGAACGAAAAAAATTGTGCTCAGTAGCATTGTAAACATTGTTTATGTTGAGTTTTATGGATGCGCGCTCGCGCTATTGAATTAGATTGGGCAAATTTCCTAGCTATGTTATAAATCAACACTTCCCACATTTATAGCACCATTCCGAGTTCCAGTCGTGATATAAGACAAGAGAAAACAATTCTGGAAAGCATTGATAAAAACACTCACCCTTGCAACCGCCATCATTCAACTGCAAACCTCACGATTACGCGCGCTGCCTTATGGGATACGGCATTAAAATTTTATCCCCAGTCTCGCGTAATGACGTCACCAGATGACCTGGCGAAAATACGCGGAATGTAATTCTCACCAACTTCAAGGCAGTCATTAAGCGATCGTTCCTCCCTCGATGATTTAGCAGACCCATCATAAACAACGCGTATCTTTGTTGTTTCGCGATCTCGACGAACCATTGCATGGTGAGGTGAGTAATGAACGCTCGTTACGCTCAGCTGGTGTGCGCAATTAGATTTCGGCACCCTTTCGACAATTCCGGCTTCGCATTGCATTGGACCTGAGAGAATCCAGCCAAACTTGCTGTTTATCGCCGTTGGCCCAGAATGCCCACGAATTGTTTCACCGGTGACAATGTCCCAATAGTGATCCGAGCCGATGAGAATGTCAATACCGCATTGACTTTCGGAGCTGTCCGCTAGCTTGTAATGTAAGCTTGTAAGTGAGGATAGTCGTTGATGTCTACATGTTTCGGTAGTGGCGAACAGATAACAGGGAAATTAAGCGCTGTGATTTCCAAGTATTCGTTCTGCTTGTTGCGAAGGGGCAGGGTAACAACTTGACATCTCTGCTTTCGGTGGACGTTTTCTCCAAATGTATTTAAATGGAGAGTCTCAGATAACATTGGTTTCAAACAAAGCTTAGACTTGAGGTTATCGGTTACATAGGATCGCTGGCTGCCATTGTCGAATAAAATTCTCACTGGTAATGATAGGGAACCATCTTCGTTTGTTGCAATCGCGGTAGCAGTTTGTAGCAAAATGCTCCCCTTGACCTTGGTACTCGAAATTGCAGTAATCGTGCCTACCGAAGCGCCACGTTCTTCTTTCTTGATTTGCCCGAGTTCGTTCGGTGGTGGTCGTGGTGGTTGTACATGCGGAATCATTCCAAAACAAATTGATTGATGATGCCGACCTCCACAATGTCGACAGCCCTTAGAACTCGTGCAATCTTTCACATTATGATCGGGGTACATTTTTTGAAACAACGTTTCGCTTCGATTAGGATGTTTCTACGATCCCTTGGATCAACGACTTTAGTACAAGATGCTGAATAATGCAATCGTCGCAGTAAAGAGGGGCGGTAAGGGGGGTCCTTCGCACGTTTCACGGGTGTTAAAAACGATCAATAACGAATCACGGCGATTAATATTCCAATTTCACGGTTCACAGAAAATAACATAATCGCAACGATGTACTTTACGTAAAATTCTTTATAATGTCCATAATGTAGTTTTACTTAACTTTTTGGTCTTCTTTGTCGAGGGTTAGTTCCGATCCTTTTGCTTGGAAGTTATTTTGTCTTTTGTTCAACAGTTGAAATGAATGTAACGTGATTAAAGAACATTAAACACCAATCTAAACATCTTTAGAAATCTTTGTTTGTGTAAGTTACCTAGAAGAGTTTGGATGTTACTCGAACCGTTCTTCCGATCCGCTCCGAGTTGTTACAGCTCGAAGAAAAGTAATTTCATCCTCGTTGTCACTGTCAACAATTGTAGGTTCACTGTCAGACTCGGTGTCATACTCAGAAGATTGATCCACAAACTCCGAGTCATCAGCACCTTGCACTAAACTTTCCTCTCCTTCCACCAAATCATCTTTGTCTTGGGAGGGGTCGTCGGATTGCTTGTCGCTGCCGTCATCAGCATATCCGGTAGGAAATTCGCCGTCAGTAGTCCCAGTAGGACAATTAACCACTCTTCTCTCTAACCTCAACTTCTCCTTTGGTTGCAAATAAGTGGCATACATGTTAAGGGGTAGCGTGCCTGCTTTGAGCATAGTTGTTTCTTGGCGCACAGTGTCTCTCCGTTTATTTTTCATTGAGTTCTAAGTTTCCCAAGCATCTATGGACTTCGTAAACTAACCTGGTTTTGTTTCTGCGAATTTCTGTTTATTTTTTCCGACCATGCAATTTTTTTGAGTACATGTTTTTATTTAGCATGGTTACTAAGGATAACCAAGATGGCCGCTTGTTTACAGACTCTTTTCTTTGGCTTTGAATTCATTCGTGTTCGGTGTTCCTTCATTGCCAAAAGCTTCAAAATGTCCAACAAAGATAGGGAGCACTGTTTCAACACAGGTATTTTGACAATTTAAGGCTAAATTTTACAATTTATAAACACACTGACGCTCGCGTTCGTGCGTTTAATACTAGAATACATGTTCCATGCGGATCCTTATTATTCTTCAATTATTTTTATTTTTGGTCTCGGAGGCACTCTGGGAAATTTGTTAGAGAAACAAGACTCACTTTCCTACACCATCTAAAGTTAACGAATTTTATAATTCAACACATTGATACACTGCCCAAATATGGTCAAAACGTTTTAGATATACGTTATGTCTACATGACATATAACCAGCGATGGCGGTAAATTTTGCATTTTGAAGGAAAGTGAAAATGGCTGCTGCCTGCAATTTCGTGTTTTTGGGCGAAAAAGTGCGCGAACTATTAGTTAAAAAAGGGAAAAGAAAGAAAAAAGAGAAGAAAAGAAAAGAGAAAAAAATATTGTTCACATGATTGGACAAAAAAGGCGCGAAATTTTCGCGTTGTCGCGCCGGGTCGAAGTGTTTCTTGGCGCAGCTGAATGAAAACTGGTTCAAAGTTTAACCGCTCGACAAGGAGTGAATGAAGGAGCACAATTTTCGTAAAATTCCTTTGGTAATCACCTCTGGAATATGATATGGACTTGATGCTTCCTCAGAAAAGTTTCTGACCTCGTCATTACGGCTGTAGGAGCTAAAAAACGAGCAAGTTTGTAAACACCATTGATCGACTCAGCTCGTACTTCGATGTTTGAAAATTTGGTGCTGATGGAAGGGACTAAATAGCCAAATCAACTACAGGTACGATGTTTTAACCGTTTCTTGTATCCTTTAGCTGTGAATTTTTGTAAGACATACTGTCCACGCTGCAGTTCTTTTCGACTTTTCGCCGCTATGTTTAGGTTCGTAGCCGTGTGTTTGTTCAATTTGTTTTGATTCTGAATTGAACTTTTTAAGATACGAAACGCTTGTAACTAAGACATTCTATGCCATTTTACTGTGTTTTAATTCTTGTAGTCACTACTCTGTTCCGTTCTTTGAGTAGACGAAAGCTCTTCGTAAAAACTCTCAACTGATTGTGTATGCTAAATTAATTTTCGCGATTAATTTTAGCTTGGCAAAAGTTTGGGCATTCGCTGCGTGTTGTTTAAGAAATGGTGCTAGGTAAAATATTGCTGTAAGCCTTTTTACTTAATGAAAAATTGTATATCTCAACGAATTCCAATCCAGATACCCGAATATCACACCTGGGATAGAAATAAACGACTAACCTTTGAATACCAGTTTTTGCACCAAATACATTTCTAGTCTAAAGCGAATGATACACGGTTGCACAAGCTGCAACTTGTTCAACGGAATAGAGCCTTCTCTATTTTCATTCAACAACGTTCAACATGTTGAATGGCTTATTTCAACATTTAGCATGGCATGATACACTGTTCAACATGTTGAATGGCCTGTATTTCAACATTCATCATGGCATGGCACTGTTCAACATTTGTTGAACAGCATTCGCAACATCTGTTGATCAACAAATGTTGAACCGTGTATCATAGACTTCACTGAAATAAGAAAAATCGAGACCATAATCCTATTGATAATGTAAGGAAAAATTGTTCCGTTAGTCAATGATAATACAAAAGGGTAATTTAGTAGTTAAAAATGGCAATTTAAACCAACATATCCACTTCAGACACAACAGGACAGGAATCGACGCTTAGTATTATTACATTGAGAAACAACGTACGCCAACATTTTACAGAAAACAATTCCAAAAAACTAAGAACTTGTTGTTTATGGTTTTCGAAGCTCAAAGTTGTACTGGACTTTCTGGGACACGCCAAAAATAGCAACTCTTGGTGAAATAAGGGTGCTTGAGTATGATAATGTATAGAACAATTATATCGGTAAAGCCTGGTTTTCATAAGTCGGGAAAATCCCAGACGATCGGGGATTTTGCTGTTCGCGATCGTCCCAGATTTTGCCGATATGTCGGAAAAATCGCAGGTCATCGCAAAAATCTGGGACGCGTCGGGAAAATAGAAACGTCGTCCCCGGCCATCCCAGATGATCGGGGATGTCTACGATTGAGTGTTTTCATATGTCGAACAAATCTGGGAGGGTCGGGAAACAGAGAAATCTCCGATCGTCTGGTATTTTTCCGACATATGAAAACCAGGCTTAATTCAATGGGGAGGCAAAGTGTTATTTTAGTTGTGAAGAATCGTCCTTTAAATCTAATAACTGTATCCTTATTAGCAGTCGAATTAATCGGTAGTATAGTGGTGAGTATCCCCGCCTGTCACGCGGGAGACCGGGGTTCGATTCCCCGCCGGGGAGAATGTTTTTTTTTTTAAGGTGTTTCCCTCCAGTTTCCATGCAGTCGCACCGACCATTTTTAAGCGGCCTTTTAACTAACTTTCCTTTATTGAATTAGTATGAAACTTACATAAAATATTGTACTTAGTTTGAAGTTTATAAGATTGTAACAATTTTGAAAATCGGATTTAAAATTGCGGAGATAAACGAGAAACATTGAAATCGCTTGAGTCTAAATTCCGAGCGATTGCGATGGCATCTAGAAAAATCAAAACTATTACGATAAACTATGACATATGGCAAACAAAATATCTAAAAATTAGAAACTTTTGTCAAGCCTATTTTTAGTAAATCAGGAGAACATTTCGAACTTGTGATTTTGCGTGTGTATGAGCACATCAATAAGTTCCTCAATTAAGCTTATAAAGTTTAATTTCTCAATCTCAAATTTACGCCAAAATGTGTGTTTAGAGTATGAGATGAAACTATGAATGTTTGAAAGCGTTTCTCGTTTTACTTTTGGAGATTCGATTTTCTATAGGAAACTATAGTTTTCTGACTGAGTCCTTGATATTGTAGTTTTAGCGCTTTTCTATATATTTCAAAAACCGCGAGATAGATTTTTTTAAAACTTTTTTAGTCGTTCCTTTATAATATGAACAACATTGTCTCGAAGTTTCATCTTGATTGAAACATTGCAACATGGTGAAATAAAATAATAAAGTTCACCCAAAACGCGATTGAGACTTTGTGCTTTGATTGCACGGTTGAAGGCGCACGAAGACGCTTTAATTAATTAATTCAGGTGAAGCGCAACGCATTTCTGCGTGACCATCATGTTTTGCGGAGTAACGTTAGGGGCTGTGTTCCACGTTATTTTTATCATTCCCACGAATTTCAGTGGGACGTTTATTTGTAAGCAGGTTTGTTATTCGCATTTGACGTGCTCTGGACTCTCTCGACATTTTGAATTGTAGGGAAAAGAAAGAAGTCATTGCGATTTGCATAATTCTCAACACGCAGAAATGCGTTACACTTCACCTGAATTAATTAAAGCGTCTTTGCGACGTGCGCCTTCAACCGTGCAATCAAAGCACAAAGTCTCAATCACATTTTAGGTGAACTTTATTATTTTATTTGACCATGTTGCAATGTTTTAATCAAGATGAAACTTTGAGACAATGTTGTTCATATTATAAAGAAGTGACCATAAAAGTTTAAAAAAAAATCTATCTCGCGGTTTTTGAAATATGTAGAAAAGTGCTAAAACTACAATATCAAGGACTCAGTCAAAAAACTACGGTTTCCTACAGAAAATCGAATCTCCAAAACTAAAACGAGAAACGCTTTCAAACTTCCACAGTTTCATCTCATACACTAAACACGCATTTTGGCGTAAATTTGAGATTGAGAAATTAAACTTTTATAAGCTTAATTGAGGAATTTGTAGATGTGCTCATACACATGCAAAATCACAAGTACGAAATAATTTTCTGATTTACTCAAAATCGGCTTTACAAAATTTTCTAATTTTTAGATATTTTGTTTGCCATATGTTATAGTTTATCGTAATAGTTTTGATTTTTCTAGATGCCATCGCAATCGCTCGGAATTTAGACTCAAGCGATTTCAATGTTTCTCGTTTATCTCCGCAATTTTAGATCCGATTTTTAAAATTGTTACACTCTCATAAACTTCAAACTTTGTACAATATTTTGTGTAAGTTTCATTCTAATTCAATAAAGGAAAGTTAGTTAAACGGCCGCTCAAAAACGGTCGGTGCGGCTACACGGAAACTGGAGGGAAACACCTTAAGTCAAACGAATGTGCTTGTTTTACGTTTAATGAGTTTGATAAAGTTCTTCTTTACGATCTCATAATCATTGCTCGAAACTGATTTCTCAAGAAAATTGTCCGTACGACAAGTACGAGAGTCTGATATCTTAAGGAAATATTGGCAACGTTCTACTCATAGCTACTCTTTTTGCGATTTTAAGAACAGATGCAACAACTCCACTAACCTTTTTGAGATCCTAGGTAATAGTTAATGAAAACTGTAGAAAACAGTTATACCTTTCTCTGCTTTGGTATTTTCCACAATAAATGAAGAGGAATTCCGCACGCGTCCATTTTCCAGTTGTATTCTCTGTTTATTATTAGTTTTGTTATTATTAGCAATCGTATTTCCTGCCTGAATTGAACCGAACCCGAAAATGAGTCTCAGTCCATCTATTCACAGAACAAACAAGACATGATTACCACTCCAACCGACGGTGAAAATAGAGACTGCGATGATCCCAACGAAAACGTTTAAAGAGAAAAGGAAGGAAGAAACGAGCGTTTGCTTTGATGCCAGAACGGAACGGAAACGAAAGTCACTCCGCTGCCACCACTGAATCAGATATTTACCCGATATTTACAAACATGAAAAAGATGCACGAAAACGGAGAGCAATAGAAGGGGCTACCGTGAAGGCCAGAAATAAGACCGTTTAAATCCATGAGATACCATTCTGAGCAAGGGGACAACTGAAAAGAAGATGATGCAAAAATACTAACTGAAAATTCCCAAAGGAAGTGGAATGAATGGCATAGCCAAAAGAAACCGTACGTTGTGCCCTACAGGGACACCGTTAGTTACCGTTTCAGCAGATATCTCAGATCACTTTACAAGGACCGTTAAAGATCAGCAAACGTGGACTGAAACTTCAAAATACAGTGAGCAGTGACGGCGCTTCAAGGCTTCAAGACGCTGCAGAAATGTGTTTACAGAAGCTGAGAAAACTCAGTAAGGAACAACACGTGAAAGCCAGGTCAAAGTATGTACTAGTTCTTAGCCTAAAAAAGGCCCTCTTTAACAGAGATAAACTCGATTGTTTTTGCCTTCTTCACACACTCAGGTTGCGTCCTCCTTCGTGGAAAGTCTGATATTTTTACTACGTTTTGTTTTGGACACGGTTTACCCATTTCGCGACTTTAAGACCCTAAATATTGATTAATACAAAAGTCTAGACAGCAAAATAGTGGTGTAACAGATGTGTTTCCGGCCAGAATTGAACTGGCGACCTTCCGCGTGTGAGGCGGACGTGATAACCACTACACTACGGAAACCACGGCGAATAGAATTGTCAGAAATATACAGAACATTTTGGCGGCTGGTTGTAGTAGAAAATGCCGTTTCTAAACCAGACAGCGATTCCCCGCTGGGGAGGCTTTTTTTTTTACAGTCAAACGAATGTGCTACTTTTTCTACCACCCAGTATGAACATGTTTTAATATATATATATATATATATATATATATATATATATATATATATATATATATATATATATATATATATATATATATATATCTGAAGCTTAATATAAAACAAAGCAGTCAACGACCGTTTTTAAATGAACGAAGACTTTCAAAATGACGACTACTGCTTTATTGCTGAGAATTAATGGTGTCACTTTAAGGTAACATAATGTAACTTGGTCGGCCTGGCACCAACAACCGTTACTTTATGAACAAAACATTTAGATTTTGCTTCCCAAACTTATCATTTCAAGGTAGATACGCATCAAAACGCGTGTCTTGGTTGAAAAATCCCTTTAGATCGATTTTAATGTTGCATTAAAGACTCCAAATGCGAAACATCTTTAAGATTATTGTTGTTTATATTCGTTTACAACAATTTAGTTATTGTTATCGCTGGATTCACGTTGTTCTGGTTACGAAACGCATTCGTGACAAAGCATTACGTCACTAAGTTTACAGATGATGGAAGGAGCGAGCGAGTGAGTGAGTGAGTGAATTAGCCACCGTTACCGATAATCCGTTCATTACGCTTGCGCGTATTCACAAGTTAAAAAAAAACAAGGTTCTGAGCGTGACTTGATTCGGGCCTCCCGACTGTTATTCCCGGCACTAAGCCAAAACATCAAACCACTACACTTATCGTGGAACACATACTCATCTCAGACTAAATTTTATTATTTCAAGGTAGATCCACATCAGGGTCTCTCTTCTTCCCGCCCGTGTCCGGGAACGGTGCCCATATTTTTTCGGCCTGAATGGGTTTTTTTTACATGTATCCCTTGGTGTAACACTGGCTTGCTATTTTCGTGCGCCAGAACTTGCCATACAACTTACTAAGTGGGGCTACGCTTAACGTATACCAGTATGTTTGTCCAAATCAAAATGGCCAACCTTGGTTAGGTTTTCGTGTGCCAAATAGATAGAGTCGAGGTGGTTTTAGTCGGTGCATTGCAAAGAATCAAAAAGCTCGAAAATACCTCTTAAATCGACACATATTTCTGAACGCGACAGAAGGCGATCATCATCTTATTTCATGAGTTTTTTTTTTTTTTACATTTATTCAATCAACAATCAACTACTTACAAACACTACGACTATTTATTCACTACTTACAATACAATATTTACAATATAATAAATTACACTACCGTGAAACAACATCTAAACTAACACTAACGAACGAAGACATTTCACATGACGTTTACAAACAAATACGTAGTCTACATAAAATCTACATACAAACTCTTACAAAGTGATTATCATCATATATAAGTTTATTTGCAATCAAATAAAGATTTTTATGTCCTTCGCTCAGAATAATTTAATGTATTTAATTTAGGGGTGTGTCTATTGCTTGATTGATGAATAAAAGGTCTCATGCCGTATTGCATAATCTTTCCGTGACAAAGGATAAATTTCCCTCGTGGACTCATTAAGGCAGTAATATTACTCAACCTCGCTTGCGTGTAGACACTATATATAGTGAGCGCAATCACTATTTCACCCTCTCAGTCTGCAAGAATCAAAGCCTTCAGATACTCAGTCATTCAGATCAACCAAGCAATCAAGCACTCAAGCAATCAAGTCTTTCGACGTTAAGTACCTTTTACCTTATATATTTTTCACCGTAAAACTTTATCTTCAATGGTTCATAGAGTCAATGTTCTTATTCTCAGTCACTCTTTTGTGCGCCGTTTTAGGCTTTTCTTTGAACAAGACCGAGACAATAGAACGTCTTGTGATATGAATGTGGCGAAAGCTAACATTTCTTATCTCGGTATTGGCGGTAGAACCGTCTCAAAACTTTTATCGTACGATATTCCTCAGATCAAAACTCTCAAGCCAAGAGTTGTTATTTTAGAAATGGGAACAAACGATCTATGTGGTAAGGGGCGTCGCCCTGAATCAGTTGGTTCTGACATCGAACACTTAGTGTCCTTTCTTCATGCCCATTGTGGCGTTGAATTTATTATGGTGTGTTTGGTAATCCACCGCTCCACCGTTCCCGTACATGTATCTGATTTTAACGAAAAAGTAGACATTTTAAATCAATACCTTCGAGTGGTTATGGAGCCACTCGAATTTGCGGAATGTTGGAGCCACAAAGGCCTTCAGGAACCTTCCGTTCCCATTTTACTCAGGGATGGCGTACATTTGAACGATACGGGAAATAACGCCCTTTATCGCAGCTATAGGGGAGCAATTTTATTTGCCTTGAAACATTTAGAAAGGAACTCATGAGGCCTACTTGACAGATTCCAACATGTCGCGTCCACTATGTATTCAAATTGCGCCTTTGTCTTTTGTCTAGTCAACTTCTTTGACCTTGTATGGTCTTGTGTTCAAAAGGGACCGGTGCTGATTGATCCACTCCGGCTTTTTCACATGTTCAATGCGGCATCTCCTATTAATGGACATTGCCAAACATGTGGCCGATTTTCTTCATTTATTTATTTGTTTAGTCATTCCGGTTCCGTTACTCCTGTTGTTTCGTGCTTTTTGTGCTATTTTGAATTCATTCTGGACTAATGCTCGCGCCTCACCAGCCCCACCCCCCTCTCCCCCCTCCCGGCCTTATCATAAACATTGCCAACTAGCGACTTCACCGCTATTATTCCTGACTATCTCGTTTTTAGGTAATTCACAATGATGACCAGAGGGAAACGCCGCAATGCTGTGGGTGATGCTTCAGCTGAAACTATGCCGCCTCGCGCGAAACGCCCAAGAGGAGATAAAAGCTCCACACGCAATGCTAGAGGAGACAAAAGTTCCAAAAGCTCTTCGCGACATTCAAAAGGGACCAAAGGTCAGCCAAGCACACCCAACATTCCTTCTCTCACACAGCCCGGCGTTATTCAACACCCAACAGAGTTATCTCGCCGTCCAGCAGTAGAGGCCCGTCAAACCCTTTCCATTTCCATCAGTCCATCTGCGCCGTCCGATCTCGTTCCCACTCTGTCGAACGCCATTTCTACCGCAGTAATGCAAGCCTTAAAGTCCTCAGGACTTATTCCAGACAAGGATAACAACTCTGAACATGCGACAGCTGTACAGGGCTCAGTAGATCAGGTCATTCAGGAAGTGACTGATGAGGGCCATTCTATTATTCCTACAATAAGTTTAGACAGTTCCGAGACTGACGCAAGGCCGCAAAAAGTACATCCTTTAATTTCTGTCCCCCTATCAAGTCGGGTGCCTGACAAAATACAATCCAAAATTTGGGCTAATGAATACGTAGACCTCGGGACACTGTTGTATACGCTACCCAGTGACCCCAAGTACAATTTTACGGTAAAATCTCTCTCGTCTAACCAGCCGGTAGTCAGTCTCGAACCTGTCCAGAATACGAAACGCATTTCCACTATCGATCAGTGGACTTCGGCTTTTCAAATCTTTGTAGCGATTTATACAGCGCGTTTTCCAGACAGTGCTCCGGGTCTTATGAAACATAGCGCTACAGTGCGTGATCTAGCGGCTGAAAATGCCCATTGGCGATATTACGACGAAAATTTTCGTTACTTACGCCAAAAATCGCTGTTCCCATGGGGTGAAATTCATTGGGAATTGTGGTTGCAGGCGCACCACATGACCAAAGGGCCATTTCATGGTAACATATCGAGTACTAGCATATCGACCAATAGATCATCTAAAGTTCAGTCCTTTCCGCGAGGATTTTGTTGGAAATTCCACCAGGGCGAGAAATGCTTCCGATGTAATTTTAAACACGAGTGTTTTAAATGCGGAGGCGACCACCAAGCCTCAAAATGTAAATCCGGAAAGCCGGCAGTCGCCATATCACGCTCTGTACCACCGCGGTCAACTTCCAACACCAATCAACCTAAGTAAGCTAAACTTGTATTTAGATGGCTACCCGCTTAAGTCCAAACAATATCTTTTAACCGGTTTTGAAAAGGGTTTTTCTATTGATTACACGGGGCCTCGCACCCCATCAACATATAATAATCTATTGCCTGCAGTTGAGAACCCTGCAGCTGTTAATGACAAACTGTCTAAAGAGCTATTGTTAGGTAGAATTGCAGGGCCATTCTCACAGCGACCTTTTCCATCTTTACGAGTTTCTCCGATAGTTTAATTCCTAAAAAGTCGCCAGGGGAATTTCGCTTAATTCATCACCTATCATTCCCTTTCGGAGCCTCGATTAATTCACATATTCCAAAAGAAGCTTCATCAGTGAAATATGCATCAATAGACGATGCGACAAGATTAATTAGGCGCTCAGGCAGGGGCTGTGCCCTGGCGAAAACAGATGTCAAAAATGCCTTTCGTTTGATTCCTATCACAGTAGATGCAAAAGGCCGATTCTGGCTCAAAAAAATCTATCCCCCCAAACTTCCGCAGATCCTCTTTTATATTCCCTCAAAAATCCCCTCAAAAATCATCCGCCGAATTTACCGCTCTCTCAAAATATCCCCTCAAAAATTCACAGTCAATCTATCCCCAAACTTCCCCAGATCCTCTTTCTCATCCCCTCAAAAAATCCACAGTCGCCTCCTCCATCCCTAAATATCTAGCGGTCAATTCATCCGCTAAAAATTGCACAGAATTGACTTGAAAAAATCACAACAAAGTTTTTTTGACTGCCAACTCAGTCAAAAAATCAGGTGTTCAATGAATTCTCCAATGCCCCCAAGCGAGAGTGCTAATTCCGTCTTCGCATACGAATCTTTTATCGTCGTTTGCGCTCAAAGCAATTTTATTCACTGTCTGCGAATACATTTCATGTTTTTTACTTCTGATAACATTCTATGATGTAATGAAACTTTCCCTTGTCATGTGGTCTGTTTTAACCAATCAGAAATTGTATTATGCATAATACACTCTCAACCACTCACAAATTGGCTTACGCGTTGGCCGATTTTTCAATGACCTATTTTTAGCCATGTTAAATTAATGGCTCACGCGTGAGCCGATTTTTCCAATGACCTATTTTTAGCCATGTTAAATTAATGGCTCACGCGTGAGCCGATTTTTTAGGCAAGCTTTTGAACATCACTCAACGGTATCCACGAATTAAATTTGTCGGAATAGCCCTTCCACTTAACCAAAGCTTTCTTTTTCTTGTGATCGCGGCGAATAACCTTTTCAATGCGGAAAACATCCTGAGTCGTCGGCTGCAATTCAGGTTCGTAAAATGATCCAATTATTTTTTTCTCCTAAAAGATCAACTAATTTATACGTTACCGGATTTGTGTTCAATATTTCGTCAATAATAAATATCTCTCCTGACCAGTTCGGTGTGAAACCTTTGTCGAATAATTTCCGTTTATATTTTGAAATTCTCACTCTATCACCGACTTTAAATTTTGCTGGGGCGTGCTTAGAATAAAGTAAATCGCCATATAAGTTAGCAAACACCCTAGACTCGTTTTTAATTAAACTTGCCTGTGTGGGTGTCATGGAAATACTAGAATGGAAACTGTGATTATATTGATCCACTAAATTGTCAAGTTTGTCAAAATAAATTGTGTTATTGTTCGCAGAAAAAAGCTTCCAGAGTTTCGTCTTTATCGATCGGTTCCAGCGCTCTACAACAGATGACGTTTCTTCGTTTTCTGTCGTATATAAAGAGATACCATTCGTCTTTAGCAAATCTTGAACAATGTGGTTCCAAAATTCGGTCCCGCGATCCGTCCATAACATTTTCGGTTTTCGCTTCGTTTTAAATATATCTTTAAAAGCATCAGCCACGGACTGTCCTCGCTTGTCTTTCAGTGGTCGTATCCACCCATATTTTGAGAAGTCATCGATCACCATCAGGAGGTATTTTATTCCGCGATTCCATTTCGAAAACTTATTCATTTCAACTAAATCTGCGGCCCAGATCTTGTCTACCCCATAGGCCATTACTCTTCGCTTTGGAAAGCGCCGCCGGATTGGTTTATGTAATTCATCGCTTAGGCTTCGGGCCCAATCCGTACTCGAAACCTTCTGCTGTTTTTTGACGCTCCTAAACCAAGTTTTTGCTTCGTGTTAATAATGAATCTTGTCGCTTGGCCCCATTTTGGCATGTCGCCATAGGGGATCTTGTCAAGTTCAGCAACGATTTGCCTGTCGCAGGCTCCTTTGTTTGTCTTGCCTGTCTTCACTCTGTCATAACAAATGTCATGATAAGCTGAAATTTCATCTACTTTGTTATACGGCAGATCATTCCATTTCAGGACTTCACCTGTTTCAGGATCGTATTCCAGTTGTCTTTTTAAGGGATTGTAAGGGCCCATATATTTATATTTACCTGGAGTGAATCCGCCTTTTGGCCGCGGTAATTTTCCAATAAGTGCATGCGCGTCCAACCCGCTACGGTCGAGATCTTTTCTGTCTGTTTTATATTTTTTGTTTGGCCTTATTTGCGTTGATAGTTGATCTAAGGCTTGACTACCGACGTTTTGTATCAGTGGAGTTAGTTTTTCTAATCCATAATTCAAGATATTTTTCTGAGCGGTTTTATTTCTTAGCAACTCACTGGCGCCATAGCGACCCATTTCAACCGCTTTTTTTTCCTAGCCACGGGAGAGCATGCACCATGCCTTCAAGTCCGAGTTCTGCTATTGTCGACCCAATGCCCCCACCTTGTGAGGGCTGCGCTAGTTTGACTGTTTAACAAATCTTGTCTTCTTTATTCCGCATGATGCGCAATGGCAAAACCACATGGGCTTCCCATTTTTTGCAATCATTTAACCTGACGGGTCTACACATCCCGTAACTCGTTTCTCTTTAACGTAATATGATGATTCCATTTTTAATTGAAATATTCTTTTATGAATTTCTCATTTTTCATTGGATGGTTTAAATCAAACACTTTGAGACAATCATAAAATGATTTTTCATGAATATTATCTAGGAAATATAAACAATAATATCCAATCGCACCGAATTAATGTCTTGAATCGGATGGCCGTAATTATAAATAAATTCCTTTTTTAGTTTTCTTGCATAATCTACAAATTCAATTGGAGGCGGTAAGCAGAACGAATCAAAATAATAAGCGTGTTTGCCACCTACAAATGTTGCGACCTAATGTGTTCCGTTTCCAACAGAATCATCTAAATTAATTATACAACCACCAGAGTTATGAATATGATCTTTTGAGTCTCTTGAAAAGATTCCTTTGAAATTGGGGATTTTAAGAAACCTCACCCACTCAAGAATATCAAAGTTTGACAATGGAATATCTTTGAACGCGGGTTTGTTCTTCACAGAATCAACCCTATTCCGGGAATGGCGTTGAAGGGGCTGTTCGGTCCTAACAAAAGGCCTTCTCCTTTCAGTCGCGGTCGCTGCGCTCTCGTTCCAGATTTTTTTTTTTGTCCGCGTCCTTTTCCTTGCTGTTCCCAGGTTCCAAAAAAGGGAGGCGGTCGATAAGGATAAAGCCCAGGTTTTGGACTCACCATTAATCCCGCAGCAGCTTTCCTCGGAACTTGAAGCCCACATCCGAATAATTTCGATGCTAGTTCAATAGCCATCGGGATTCCTATCGCCGCAAGTGTTCCAAGAAGCCCACCATTTATTTGCCGCTGTGTGGGTTTGAAATTTATTCCGCTGCCAATCTTAAGTCCTCTTTTAACAGAATCTAATTGGCTTTTAGTTAACTCTTTGACTCTCCCAAGTTGCGGAAGAAAATTATATGGAATTTCAATTCCCTTTCCAAAGATTTTATCTATCCCCAGGCTCCCCAAAGCACTCAATGCGCCAGTCGCAAGATGCGGGGCAACTTTTGAAACCCCTTTTGTTGCAAATGGAAGCAGTTTCGTTCCCAGGGAAATCAATGAAGTCCAAAGACTCCCGCCATGTCTGACAGCTTTTCTAATTTGTGTTCTCGAGATGGCTATTTCAACCCCCCGCCCAGCATTAATTGCTTTCTGTATTTTGTTTATTTGGGTTTTTGTCAACAGCAATTCATCATTTCCTTTCAATTCGTTTCTCGAAAGTCTCAATGTAATTGGAGCTGAATTTTTCACAGCTCTTGCAAGTTTTGTTTTTTGTCCTTCAGACAAGTTTACATGGTATGGAATATAAGACGTCATTTTCTATATTGAAATAACTTTTTCAAGCTTTGATCAAAAGCTTATTTGATGCAGTGTACAATTCAATTTCTTTTTCATGCAACACCAAAGCATTTATTGTGCATTGATTTGCGTTGGCTTCATTCAGTTCATATCTGAACGTCAAAGAAACCACAGCATCTTTCACATCATCTTCTTGGTTTCGGAGATCAAAGTAAATCATTCCATAAAGCTCTTTGAAATTTTTTCGATCTATCATAGTCCACTCAATCTGTCATTATAACCGGAATTGAATGACATCAAAGCGCGGTAAAGTCTTGATTCTTCATCCGAGGTCATTTCCAACTGGGGATAATAAATTGAGTTGTTCAATTCCAGCTGTGCTCGAGTGAATCGCCGGTTGGCTGCATTAATATTGAATGTCTTGAAAGTGAATATATTATGTGTCTGACTATTATAAGATGCCGTCGTAACAACCCAAATCAACACATGCCTAGGCCTTCGAATTCCATTGGAAATACGGAAATAGCTATTCGTGGCTGTTGATTGCAATATTTCCTGGTGTTCTCTCAAATATGTCCACTTTTTCGGTTTCAGATAATCTTCAAGATATTGTTTCAAGCCTTTACCATTGAAAATTATTTTGGGACACCACAATCTGAGTTTAGTGAGAATCACTTTTGAATCTGGCGCGGCACCTTTTCGGAAAATCAAGTTGTTGTCATTTTCAAGTTTCAACACAAGAGTTGTCTTTATATTTGGGTGAAGGTTATTTTTGTAAGCATCGAAATAACTGTATAAATTCAGAGGAATTGAAAATTTGTTGATCGCCCCAGCATCAGTCAAAGCCTTTCGCTTAGCAAAACCTTCATTATATAAGGCTACTATTGTTTTATCTGCTAGTTGTAGTCGTCCTTCTGTTGTTCCTGTTGATGTATCAGGATAGAAAAACTGATCCTGCCCAACCGAATCGGCATAGGTTTTCGTATATTTCAAGAGCGCCAACGCATTTGCTGATTCATTTGCTTTTGTGTTATTATAAACTGTTTGCCCATTACATTCAACTTCGATTGTTTTTATGAACGTCAGGCCATTAGTTGTTGTGCAATCTTGATTACCATTGTTGGCCCCTGCGGTTATTCCAGTTGCACTGTCAGCCGTTGTAACAAGCTTAAAGTCAACCTCCAGATATGCATTATACCAATCAATCGGATTGGCTTCGGAGAATTATCCACGTTGAAGCGATAATCGCCTTTTGTCTGCCGGTTGTCATTGGCAATATTATTATTCAGTGGTGTTTCGAGATCATAATATGTATATTCATATCTTTTTACGAATTCCGGATTTCTAAAGTTCATAGTAATTTTACTTATATAATATTTTATTTTTCAGATTAAATCATTGTAAACATCTCTCACATATTGGAAACCCAGCTTTGCTGGCGGCGAAGCCGAATCCAGCTCCGCTGGCAGCTTCGCATTTGTTTGAGTCTTGGGCTCATTGCGAGCCACCTCAGCGGCCCGACTTTGTTTTCTCAGAATTTCCCCAATTTCTTTTCCTTTTGTTTCCGGGACCGCTGGTTTCGCTGCGAATTTATCATACATTTTTTCACCAATGACTTGTCCAGTTTTTTCGCCAATTTTTTCAGCCCCTTTTTCAACTAATTTTTCTGCTGCCTTTGAAGCTAATTTTGAAGCTGTTTTACCTGTTAATTTAGCTGCGAGTTTCGAGAACATGTCAGTAAAACCCGCTCCGCCTCCATATGTTATTTCACCTGTATCAGGATCTCTTTCTCTTCTTTCATCCATTTTAATTCACTTCTTTAATTACTACAGTCAAGGAAATATCAATATCATTCAGATCCACTTCTCGGTCTTCATCATCAGTCATGAAGAAGGTGGCCTCAGAAATATGCTTAGAGTTTATTTTATTCCACAAGTAATTCATTGGTTGAATTTCGAATGGCAATGCTCTGGTTTTAGTGCTGGTTGAGAACGTGTAAAGCACATTTGACCTTTTCCCGGAGATAATTGATTCGCTCAAAAGACTGTTTCTGAGATAGAGATTGTCAACACTGTTTGATATATTTGGAAACGTCGATCCATAAGCACTAGCTGTTAATTTAGCCGCATCAAATTCCAACAAGACGTGAAAGTTTCCACTTTTTGCAAAATCAATTTGAAAGTTTTCAGCCAACTGAATAAATACTTTGAAAGTTGTCAAATCAAACAACACATTGATTCCATATTGGTCTTTTCCAATTGGCCCAATGTTTTTGTGAATGAATTCGTGGATATCATCATAATCATAAACGCCCGCGGGAAAGGTGATTGTTTCCCATGTCTTTTGAAATTACCAACTTGCCCTTGTCTTTTGAAGTTACCAACTTGTTGTTGCCGTATTTAGGCCTGATATTATGCCAACTTGCAGTCATGGAAAGATGATCCAAAGCCATATAATGTTGTTTATTATCGTCTAGTTTCAACTCAGGAATAAACTTAATTGTGAAATTCCCTGGTTTATTTCGTGGGTTTTGTTTTCTTGCATCAATTGATTTGAAGATATCCATTATTTTAAATATTTCTGATAAAGTTTTTCATGCATTAGCTGGTCAATTGCCCCGATTTTCAAGAGTTCATCATTTATTTGGGAAAGATCATTCCTCAAGACTGGCGAGTTGTTTCCAGCAGCCATTGAGCCAATCAAAATCTTCATACGATCCGCCAGCTCTTCTGGTTTCTGATAGAAGACGACACCCGTTCAACCATCCTGGATTTACCTGAGGATTTGTGCGCAGGCATATTAGACAACAAATTCAAATCATTGAAAATTTTCACAGCATTCATATAATACTTTCTTTTCGCATTGTATCTCTTTGTCAACAAATCGATGAGTGATTTGTCTGCATCTGCTTGATAAAACAGTTTTCCACCTCTGAAGACATTCAGCTTCATTTCATTGACAAGTTTGGGGACATCGATAAGCAACCCGCCATATTGACTTTGTTGAATCTTATATGCATTCCTTCGAGGTTGTTTATAGGAACGCACTCCCTGTCCTTTTGTTGGTGTTAGCATAATTTTTTCTCTTGCTTTAATTAAGAGATCAAGTTTATCTCTATATTTATCTAAGGCTATTGAGTCAGCCATTAACTGATCCCATTTCTCTTTGTCGACATCACTTAAGACCTTGTATTTCGTCTGTTTCTTTTTTAAATTAGCCATCTTCGAAGAATTTTGGCTTTGTCTATTTTTTTTATACAATTCTTTGGCCTTTTCAATGCTTTCAATTGACATTCTTAAAAGGGTGTCTGAAGGCTGTAAATGATATTGTCGGAAAACTTCTTTTTCTGCCTCAGAAATTCCTTTGTAGATATCAATATCAAATCTTCTTGGTGATTTATAGGGTATTGGTATCGTCACGCTTTCAGCACCTTCAAGTGGCAACTCTCTATTCAGCGTGACGATGTCTTGAATGCCTTCAGTCAAAGCCAGTTGATTTTGCCGGAGTTGCTCAATCACGGCGTCTTGTTTTTCATCTGTCTTCTTTTGTTGTTCAATCAAGGGTTCTCTGAGTGTTTTGAGATAATCACTCATAACAACATCTCTTCCCTGTTCTCGGTCTTTCACCTCATTCTTTACATCTGTGACTGCTTTCGCAATCTGATATCCCTCCAGTTCTCTTCCTGCATATTTCTTTATTCTTTCAAGATCCATTTTAAGTGGTGAAACAACATTTATTTCAAAAGATAAGTGATGATTTGAAAGTTAAGTCAAAAGATAAATGTTATCTCAACACTTAAAATGATAATACTATATTACGATAGAAACGTCAATAATCGAACAGCAAATAGAAAATACAATGATTTCCTTGATGAGGATCTCAGAATGCTCATTGCGGGTCAAACGCGCTGCGGAAAGACAAATACGCTTATGCATATGTTGCGAGAACCTCTCATCTTCTATGAAAAAAAATATTTCTATACGCCAAATCAACATCAAGATAAGATTCAAGACCTCCAAAAGTTGATGGATGGTGTCAGCCAAAAAGTTGGATATCCAGTTCTCGAAATTCTTGGCCCAGATGACATCAAGAATACCTCAGATTATCCAAACAACAATCGGAAAACGGTCGTGTTTGATGATCTCATTAATTCTTCTGAGAGGATTAAAAAACAAATCGCTAATCACTGGACCGTTGGAAGGCATCATGGGATCAGCCCGATTTATCTCTCGCAATCCTATTATGATGTTCCACAAAAGATTCGTTTCAATTGTTCTCATATGATTCTGTATCCACCAGCAACAAAAACTCATTTGGATCTCATTGCAAAGGAGAATTTGATTGGCTCAAGTCTTTTCAATAGGCTAGGACCTTATGAATTTCTTTTCCTTGACAAAGAAAAGAAAAGTGTTGCTAAAAACTTTGATGAACCTTTCTAAAATGGGTATATTCAACAATGTGGGAAGATTCACAGGTGTTGACTTGAGTGAACACAAAAAAATTCAACAAACAAGTTCAACAAGGCGGTTTGAAATTAGACGCCAACAATAATTATGATATCCAACAAAAACGACTGGCCAATGTTGCCGAAGGCGTTGAAAACGATGACGCAATCACAAAACATCAAGCTGACACGCTTGAAACAAGTCTCGAAAACAAATTAACGCAATTGAGGGCAGATTCACTTCAGGTTGATGGTTCCTCGCATATGACTGGAGACCTTGATCTCAGAGGTCATAATATAATCAAACCAGGAGGCATAGAAATGAATCGCAAACTGATCACAAATCTAGACACTGATGAAGACAATGATCTCTCAGCTGTGAATATGATCACTCTGAAAAAATTCCACCCTGATGCTCCGGCGCACACTCATGAAGTGACTAAAGATATTGATTTGAAAGAACGTGTCAATGGTGTCCAATCAAAACAACAGACATGGCATGATTTGGGAGCCAATTATAACAATCTGGTTTCTTATAATGACGTCAAGAATATCTTTCTCAGCCGCAAAGAGGCGTTTCCAATGGAGACTAGTTTGGATATGGAAAATCACACCATTTTCAATGTGAAAGATCCCGAAGTTGCCGACCAAGGCGCAAACATGCGATATGTGGACAGCCAATCCGCGAAAAAACTTTCTTTGGAAGGTGGAACAATGACTGGAAACCTGGATATGAATTCACAACAAATAAACAATATTGCAACGCCAACTCTTGAACACCAACCCACGCCAAAATCTTATGTGGATAGAGAACTTAATCTCAAGATAGAAGATGTGGTAATCCACATCGACAAAACAGAAGAAGAACTTAAAAAATATGTCAATGAATCACATATCACATCAACCTCTCGCCCGAAAGATAAATTCAGGTATCTGATGGAAAATGTTGATGAATCCAGCTCTGAACATAATATGACAGTGACTGGAATAACTGATTTTTCAAGTTCTCCACATCATTTCAATAAGAAGGCGTACGATTTGAAAATCAGAAAAGATCTTTTTAATGAATACTCCGGGAGACTTGGATTCGATATGTACAAATTACCAGACGGCGAATACACTATTTGCATTGAATTCTTCCCCGCGTCAATGGATGGTGTTAGTGTTAATGTCGTGAGCACAAGTCTGAATATCAATCAACAATCAACAAAGAAGTTTTCGACTTATGCCAGATCCATCATCCACATGCATAAATGGGAGATCACTCCACCTGAATATATATTTCTGGATCTGAAGTGGCGGGGAACCGCTGTATCAGCTGCAACCGGAGATGCAAATCTGATCATCGATGGCGTCAAAGGTTCTCAACCTGATGTTGAAAGCAGCGTCTTCAATGCACCTCTTCATTTTTGAAAATCTAGCTAATGATGGGGTTTGTCTGATTGAGAGTAAAATCGTAGCACGATACTGCTACGATTTTACTGAGAAATTCGACTGCTAGGTAGACTTAATTTAGCATTTTATCTTCTCATTGATAATCTCACTAATTTTTGTTTTCTGCTCACGTAGTCAGCGAACACTATTGTCATCGGGCAAGCTATTTTTGTCAATGTAAGGAAACATTTCCGGTGTAACAATAGAATTGTCAATCGCAACCAATCGAAGCGAAGAACTGACGAAATCGCAAGTACAGTGGTTCTGATAATTCTCTTATAATTCTTCATATGCTCAAAACTCGAATAATATTCCATCTATTCCCTTTAATTAATGACTGAATTTCAGCTAAAGAGTAGGCTATCAAGATTTTAGAATTTATCTACCTCTACAAATTATTTCAGCAGTCTAAATCGCAGCGAAATCGCACGACGACTGATATCATTTCAGTTTGTTTATTTGTGACTGAAAGAAATTCTAATTCTTCAAGCTTACGATTATGCTTCGATTAATTTGAATTAAAAATTGAATTACGGCTAAAGAGTAAGCGATCAAAAATTCAGAATTTACCTGCCACTAGAATTTAATCTTAGCCTGTCGAGCCGCCAGCTGACGAGTGACGGTATTTTCCCTATCGTTACGCTCGATGATGGATGGATTGATGGATAGTTTAAACCCAGCGGTCCTGCCTGTATATCTACTCACCAGAAAAAGCACTCAAATCGTTTGACAAATAGCATTTGCTCGTATGCTGCATAATTCACGCTACATCAGCAAAACATACGGCCCAGTGGGGTCCTATTTTTACCCATACCTTATGGTCTCGAGCATCTTTATTTCTCTCTAAGAAGAAATCGCTGGAAGATCATCTTTCTCCCATTCATATGCTTCCAAGTGCGATATTTTTGGTATCTGGGTTAGAAACTGGCATTTTTACTACAAAAGGCTGCCAAATATTGTGTATATTTCTGAGAACTCTATTCATCGTGGTTTCCGTAGTGTAGTGGTTATCGCGTCCGCCTTACACGCGGAAGGACGCCAGTTCAATTCTGGCCGGAAATACGGTTGTTATTTTATTTTTGTGTACAGAATAGGGATAATGCAAAGAAACATTTTGTTGTCTACACATCTTTTTTTTTTATTAATTAACCAATACTTGGGTTCTCAAAGTCAATGCATGGTTTCTTTTGGCGACTCCTTCCTTCGATTTCTTTGGCAATTTCCCGTTAGAATCTTTGGACCATCTTCTTTTCAATTGTTCTCTTGCTCAGAGCTGTATTTTATGGAGTTCATGGGCATCGAAATCAAACAGCCGACATGACGAACAGCAATGGAAGGAGCTACCGTGGAAAAACAAGCACATTCGTTTAACTTTAAAAAGAAGATGAGTAAGATGGTCTCCCCGGCGGGAATCGAACCCAGGTCTCCCGCGTGATACTCACCACGAGGAATTCGACTGCTGGGAAGGAAACAGTTCGTTTCAAAAAGCAATGTTTAATTACTTGTTTATATATATATATATATATATATATATATATATATATATATATATATATATATATATATATATATATATATATTGTCTAATATTCTGCCTGCTTCGGCAGCTGGGTTTGATAAGTCTCGAGATCTCTGTCGCCGTAATGTTCAATTCATCGACCCTTATCTTATTGTTATTTTTCATTGGTCCAAGACTATTCAATGCCGGGAAAGACGTCTAGTTATCCCTTTAGTTCCCATACCCGGTAGCTCGCTTTGTCCTTTTAGTGCCTTTCGCACAATGTTACAGTTTATTCCGGCCCGCAGCGCTTCCCCGGCCTTTTGTTATCATCAAAATTCCAGGCTCATTCCTCTTACTAAAGCTGTCTTCATCCGACAGTTTCGAGAGTTGTTAACGCGCGCCAATGTCCCCTCCGCAGAGTGTTATACATATATATTTATATATATATATAAATATATATATATATATATGCACGTGCACGTGGCACGTGGCACGTGGTCTCGAGCATTCTTAATTCACTCAGAGTAACAGTGTAACTAATATCCCGTTCATCCTAGTAACTCAATTTTCCCATTCCAACCGGCAGTCACATATCATGCGTAATTTGTATCGTGGTTTCCGTAGTGTAGTGGTTATCACGTCCGCCTAACACGCGGAAGGTCGCCAGTTCAAACCTGTCCGGAAACATGGCGGTTACTGTGTTTTTTTTTTCTGCCTAAATCTTTGGCATTTTTTAGTTTAGTTTGAGATTTAATTTACCTACTAGTAGTTATCACAGATTAAAGGAGTGCTGGTCCAGAAATTATCTTATGGCTTATGGAAAACATGAAAAATCTCACTGAGACCACGTAGGGAAACCAACATTAGAATGGCGTGCTTCTACCGTCAATTCTGGCCGGAAAAAAGACTGCTATATATGTTTTATTTGTTGTGTAATATATATAGTTAGCTTAGCCTAACGGCGTCGCCCTTTGAAGAACCTCTGAACAAGCTTAACAAAGATGAAACTTAACTTAGGTGAAAGGTCGGAAGCACAAGAATTGAGATGGACGACTGGGCTATTTTTCAATTTTAGCAAATGTCATAAACAGTATTACCCGACCGCCTGCACAGTACATTTAGACCGTAAAAAAGTTCACAAAAACAACTTTTTCTCCGTCTAGAATAACTATTACGACTATTTTCCGAATAAAGTACAGTTGTTGCTTATCAAAAAATGCCCGTGAAACTGATTTGGACATCAAAATTGCAAAAATACACAAACATATTTGCATAAGGCGACGCGAGTATAAAATCTAAGTTTTGTTTCGTTTACATAAAATTGCTTTTCATTCTATGTAATGAATGAGCAAACACATAAAAATGGACAACCAATCTTCTTTCGAAAAAATTTATTCAAATCTCCATTAATTTATGTTTAAAAGCAAAACGCGTGCCATTTATATAGCGCATCGAGGCCGAGGCGTGTCTTCGATGAAATTCAATAAATTAATATAACTTAATTTAATCTACACATTTATAAATAATTCTCCAAAACTAACGAGAACACCAGGGTTGCCACTCATTAGAACATAAAAAATTCCCTGACTTTTCCCTGACTTTTCACTGACCTCAAAACAATTTTCACTGACTTTGCATTAGGTGAATTATCAAATAAGCCACATCCACTACTACATTAGCTTCAGCTTCTTTTGCAGACCGTCAATATTCTTCTCTTCATTTTCGATCTCTTTACGTTTTTCACGAGATTTTGAACGCATGGCATTTGACTTTACCAAAATTCAAACAAAATTCCCTGACTTTTTGGCAAGAACTAAGATTTTCCCTGACCTTTTGTAAAATTCCCTGACTTTTCCCTGACCTTGAAAATTTTTTGTTTCTCCCTGACTTTTCCCTGACCGTGGCAACTCTAAACACAAACAAAAAGTTAATCACAGATTGAAATCAAGATAAATGTGATTTGTTTTACCTTTAAGTCCCTCCGGCGACTACTGACTTGTACTTGGAAATTCTTTAAATCTACCCTTCGGTGCTGAAATCCGTAAAACGAACCCCTCTCTTCGCATTGCTAAAAACGTAAATAGTTCCTCGAAGCAAGATTTTATCCCTGAAAGCTCTTCTTTTTCCACTAAAGCGGTTTCTGAGTATCCCTTAATTAGTATCCTGTCTTGAGTAGCAAACCGCAAAAAAAATGTTGGATGATAACGACTTTCACTCTCCGCTAAAAACAGCAAAAAATGCTGCAACGGCTAGTGTTTACCGAGCTGACGGTTGTGTAGCTGCGTGAAAAACAAAGCCTCAAAGATCCCGGATGTTTTGTGGCGTCACACGCGCATGTTTTGCGACGTCATACGCGGCAGCGAGCTAGCCCAACGCGTACGGCGGGCGTTCGGCGGGCGGGCGTTCGGCGGGCACACAACGTGCCCGCGAAACATTCCGCTAGCCATGACCATGAAAAATGACGGGCATAGGTTCTATGCGTATGGTGCTCCGCCGGGCCTTCAGCCCGCGGGCTCCGCTATAAAACCAAATCAGAGAAATATATTGTGGTCTACATTTTTCCATTAACTAACTTTTATTAACTATGTTGTACTCTAAATTGTAACCTGTAAATGTTGCTGTTAAATGTGTGAAGTTTTGCTGCCATTTGTAAAAGTTCAAATAAACCAAATTTAAAACATGTCTTAACGTGACACAACTAGACGACGTAATGTTTAAATTTGTTTACGCGTTAATTCTTTGACTTCAAACTATTGTAAATTAAAACCGATCTGCGGACTTCAAATACATTTTCCAAGACTTAAAAAACGCTACAGCATGTAAATGTTGTTTTTAAATGTGTGGCCTGCGAGTAAATCTTTTTTCCATTACGGTGAATTAAAAAAAAACATATCTTAGCGTGACACAAACACGCATTGCTGGAAAAAAGAGAGAACTGGTTGAGGTAATGTTTCAAATCTCTTTACTCACGCAATGCACGGGACTTTCCCATGTGGTCACAACAAATTTAACGTATTACGTTATCCAGTTCTGTCTTATTTAACACAATGCATATTGATGTCACAGTAGTCTGTCCCAGATGCCTAGACGAATTTTATTCATGTATGCAGCCGCTCTGAGTTAATGAGCTTGGACCAGTTGAACAGGGAAACTGTACAAACTGGTTTTGAGGTAATGAGATGCAAACCTTGTACGTACAGGGGGAGATAATGAGATGCAGGGCGTATAGGTACAGGAGGGGTTTAGTGAGATGTAGGTCGTATAGGTGGAGTCATTAAACATGCATGAATTGGGAAAGGCGAACACTGAGATTTTAGAGAATATTAATAAAGTGTTTAAGAGAGAATTGTATGGTACGATGTAGTGTTTCTCCTTCACCCCTCTCCGACTGATAGTCGCAATACTAGTGCATATGTCGCGCGGCTGCGGCCTGGATACCACAATATAAAAGATTTTACGCCCATGCGCTGTACCTCTTCGTTTCGTGGCTTCGTTTCGGCCGACCATGTTTTCTGTTTCTCTGCCTGTTTGGCGTATTTTCCTTTACGTATCGCGGATAAACTGTCGGAAATGACTGACGAAACCTCAACAAAAGTAAGTACTTTCGATTTCAATTCTATGAGTTTGCTTTTGTGAAGCAGTGGAAGTTTACCGTCGAAGGTACGAGTCATTGACCGCCTTCTGTTGTCCTTAGGCCGACAACTTGCAACCGTCTGACCCGATCCATATGGCGGGCAGCGGACAAAATCTCCCAGATTTCGAGAAGCTAGTTGCGGAGGCAGTGGCAAAAACAATGCCAGCGGTCCTGAAAGGTCTCTTCGCCTCGCCCTCCTTACCGGGCCAGAATGACCAGAAGGACAGTCTTGAGACAGTGACAAAATCCACCGATGCGGCACCGGTGCCAACCACTTCCCGAGGGGACCGGTTTTATAGCACAGAATATGAAACTGTCATATCTCAGGACCTGTTGGATCTCACAACTAAGGCCTTCTCCAGGGCTCTCTCCAAGGAGAAGTGGAAAGAGTTGACCACTTCTTACCCACAAATTAAGCACACGGAGTCTCTGTTGGTTGCCCCTACGATGGAGGCTGTCATGAAAGAGGATATCAAAATGAGACACGGTTACATGAAAACAAAGGATCTCTTTATATCAGATGATGGCCTGGCTGATCGCCAGTCTGCCTTCTTAGTTGTAGCTCGACCACTCCTGGCAGCTCTGACAGCCCTAGATAATACGGGAGGTGAGGATGAGGATGAAGGTCCTGACCCTGATGCCATAAAGGATCTATTGGAGGATGCTCTGGTCCTCCTTGGGAATGCCAACTTCCGCCTCAATGCCTGGAGACAAAAGCGCTTCAGCGAGTTCCTCGCTGAAGTTGGTAAGCGTACACTACGGGAATGTATCCCAGCAGACCAACACCTCTTTCCGGATAAATTTCATGCAAAGATCAAGAGCGAGCATGATCATAGCTCAACTAACAGCAAGCTTATAAGCCCCCCAACAACCTCAAGGCGCTTCTCTAAGCAACCATATGGAAGGGAACAGCCCTTTCGTGGGAATTACCGCACCACTGACAACAGTCGGGCTGGAGGGAAACGGAAATGGGGATATGGCTCTTTGCTCAAGTGGTAGAATTCCTGGAAAAGCTGGGCTTCCTGGTCAAGAGAGAGAAATGCTCTTCCCTCCCCTGTCAGCGTATAGTTTTCCTGGGGCCTCGCTCGACTCCACAACAATGACACTTTTCCTTCCTCAGCCAAAACTAACCAGCATTGTGGATACATGCCGTCACCTGCTTGCTCAAATGAATGCCTCAGTGAGGACTCTGTCCACCCTCATTGGACGAATGAGCCATGCATCGCAGACAGGGATCTCGCATGCCCCACTTCATTACAGAGCTCTTCAACGTCTACACCTGCAAGCGGTGTCTCGACATGGTCAAACAGGGAAAGTGCTAATCCCCTTAACTTCTCAAGCCCTGGGGGACCTGGAATGGTGGATCTCTCCAGAGAGCAGCCGTCTGAATGGTTCTCCAATTCAGCTTCCTCCTATCGATGCCACTATTTGGACCGATGCCTCAAAACAGGGCTGGGGTGCTGTCTATCAGGGATTATCGACCGGGGGTCATTGGAGCGTAGAGGAGGCAAAGGCACACATCAATGTCTTAGAGTTACGAGCAGCAACGTTTGCTCTAAAGGCGCTTCTGCGACCACGAGAGTCACAATCCCCCCTACCCAAGCATGTTCACCTGCGGATAGACAACACCACAGCTGTTACCTACATCAACAAGAGGGGGGAACACGCTCCCCTGCCCTAACGGCCGAGGCCTTAGAGTTGTGGGCAGCAGTCCTGAAAGTGGGAGTAGCCTTAACAGCGCAGCACATTCCAGGCATTCAGAATGGGGCAGAAGACACAGCCTCCAGGCAGATAGAGACCAGAACCGAATGGACCTTGGACAGGACGATCTTCCAGTCAATTTGTCAGAGGTTTTACAGACGAGAAGTAGACCTCTTTGCATCTCGCTTGAACCATCAAGTACCCAAGTATGTCTCGAGGTACCCAGATCCAGGGGCTCTGGCGGTGGTTGCATTTCTCCAAGATTGGAGCAAATGGACTTGTCTAATCCATCCTCCCATAGTCCTTCTTCCTCGGATCCTCAAGAAAATCAGAGAAGACCAAGCAACACTGCTCCTAATTGCACCGAATTGGAAAGGACAGCCATGATTTCCAGAACTTATTCAGATGCTGGTGGATCAGCCACTGCTTCTACCCCAGCTCAAATCTCTTCTGTTCCTTCCATTTCAACCAACAGCACACCAGCCCCTGTGGGGGTCCCTACATTTAACTGTTTGGCCACTATCAGGGAGCGTTACCAAGCAACGGGCCTTTCAAGAGAAGTTGTTGACATCTTGTTGGCATCATGGGGAACAGCAACCCAGAAGCGGTACTCAGGGCCTTGGAAGGCTTGGGTACGCTGGTGTTCTCAACGGGGTACCTGTCCCGTTTCAGCTCCTGTAGCAGAGGCCCTTGCATTTCTTGCATCCCTAGTTAGGCAAGGCAATTTGGAGTACAGGACAATAGCTCTCTATAGGTCAGCTATTTCTCAAACTCACGACCCAGTTGGCTCTACTCAGTTAGGCAGTCTTCCTGTTGTCGCTCGTTTTATGAGGGGTGTGTTTAAGATTAAACCCCCCAAACCTAAATACTGTGTCACATGGAGTGTTAGCACTGCTTTGACTTTTTTAGAGTCTCTTGAACCCTTAGAAGAACTACGCTAAAACAACTTTCGTTTAAAACTGTGTTATTATTGGCATTGACATCCGCAGCGAGAGCTCATGAACTGTCCGCCTTGAACTTAACGTATTCCGTTAGAAAAGAGGGTTCATGGGAATTTTCACTTCCTTCAGATGTCAAGACCTCGAGGCCTGGTCACCCAGCACGCAAGATTTTTCTTTCTGCATTTCCAGAGAATCCGAAGATTTGTGTTGTTCGCAATCTTGCTGCATATGTGGAGAGAACAAAGGGATTACGTAAATCCTCCCAGCCCCTTGTGTCATATATCTCTCCACACAGAGCTATTTCAAGCCAATCAGTCTCTCGGTGGCTGACAAGCGCCCTTCGGATGGCAGGTATTGAACTGGGATACTCTGGCCACTCGACCAGGGGAGCCTCTACCTCTGCAGCTGCAGCGGCAGGACTGTCTGTTGACCTTATCCTGGAAGCAGCGGACTGGGCTTCCGTGCAGACCTTCGAACGTTTTTACCACAGCTCGAGAGACGTCCGAAGGCGCTTTTGCAAGGGCAGTACTGAACAGTTAGACTCACTCATTATTCCTTTGTTTGAGATTGCGGAGTTTATCCTTGTATACCTTTTTTGATCGGAGGCTTAGTACTCCTTAAGGACATACAGTTATCGTTATGCCTCACCTGAACGTTATTACATTGTTATGGTTGTGTTGTTTTGCCTTATCATTTATTCGCTTGACAGTACTGCTTCGTAAGTCTGCACCAGTATTGCGACTATCAGTCGGAGAGGGGTGAAGGGGAAATAATATTTCCACGGAGGGTTAGTACTTACCTGACGGGGAGATGTGGTTCTCCGAACCCCTCGTAGACTGATATGAGCAATACTGGTCCCCAGGCCATCGGAGTGATCTTTTCCTCCCCGCCCTTCTACTGCCAATCGATACGGCCTCACTCTCCACTACTCCGAGGTACAGCGCATACGCGTAAAATCTTTTATATTGTGGTATCCAGGCCGCGGCCGCGCGACATATGCACCAGTATTGCTCATATCAGTCTACGAGGGGTTCGGAGAACCACATCTCCCCGTCAGATAAGTACTAACCCTCCGGGGAAATATTACTTACCTGGCCACCCAACCATGGGCGGGTGGTGGTTTCAATTTTAAAAAGGCAAAAAGAACAAAGGACGGGTGATGAACCAATGAGAATACACTGACGTCATGGTCAAACCGGTTCAAACCAGTTTGTCTAGATGTATATTATTCAAATTGGCCACTCGCTAGAAAAACTAGTCAAACCGGTTTTCTTCACCCTTATTAAGTATTCAAATGGCACCCTGAAGGTTGAATCCACAAAATGAATACAACACAATATTTATGGAATCACAATAATTTTATTGAGTAAACAAAAACAATGATTATAAAGAGTTCTGCTTTGTTACAAAGAGTGTGATGTTTATGTTTATTTTACAAGCCATCTGCAATGAATTATCCCGGGCAAGATCTATTTGCCACATTGATTATGGCGTTAACACCTAGTGGTAATAATGTAATTAGCATGCATTATTTGTTTGTGTATTTACTTTTATCCCTTTAATGAAATTATGACTTTATAATGATGGCCGCCAAATGAAAACAATCTTTACCCGAATTATGACATTAACAAAAAGTGGTATTAATGTAATTAGCAGATAGAAAAACAACAAACAACAAGCTTTGTATGATATATAAAGAGAATGTTAAGGTCATTTTACACTGTTATGTTTTGCTTAACACTGCAAAAGCCAACTCTGCCAAAAGGTTTCTGTACAGTTGAACACGTCCGTTTCTAAAAGTCATAATGCCTGCAAAACGAAAACACCCTTCATCATAATTATGGCTTAACACCTATTGGGAATAATGTAATTAGCATTCATTATTTGTTTGCGTATTACTTTTATCCCTTTAATGAAATTATGACTTTATAATGATGGCCGCCAAACCAAAACAATCTTTACCCGAATTATGACATTAACAAAAAGCGGTTTTAATGTAATTAGCAGATAGAAAAACAACAAACAACAAGCTTTGTGTGATATATAAAGAGAATGTTAAGGTCATTTTACACTGTTATTTTTTGCTAACACTGCAAAAGCCAACTCTGCCAAAAGGTTTGTGTACTTTGAACTCGTCCGTTACTAAAAGTGATAATGGCCGCTGAACAAGAACACAGCAAGAAGAACAGATTTTCAATTCCGTTCATTTCCAAAGCAAGCAGTTGCATATCTGGCGACAAACGAAGCGAAAGCGCATCTTTGAAGCACAAAGTCTCCAAGGTGTTTTCGAGAATAAGCCGAAGGTTTCAAAAGACTGAACTAACTGAAACCAGTTCTCCTTCATTTCCTGAAATGTCACCGAAAATTGAAGCGATTTTATCTGAGAGCCAAGAATTATCTCCGAAAATTGGCCCAATATTTCCAGAACTCGGCAAACTTAGTTTCTCCGAAATAACGGAATATTCCCCAAAGATGAAGGGACTACCTAAAGAGATCGACGAATTGTACCCAAATATTGCCTTGTCATCACCTGATATTACAAGATTGACAGAAAAGACACACGAACTGTCTTTCAATACCAGCGAATTGTGCTCTAAGAAAAAGCAAAATGTTCCAGAAATTTTCATCTTTCCTCCTGTGTCACTTGATATCGAACAGTGCCATAATACAAGAAAACCTCGAAGATGCAAATCAGAGAGACAGAAGAGTCGCAGTAAAGGCAATGAACGACCACGTATTGCAAGTGAGCCATGCATTAATAAGTATGCTCAAAAAATTTTAAACCGAGGAGGACAGTTAACAAAAGCAGCCTACGACCTGACCGAAGAGCAATGTCGCTTGTTGTACGAAGACATGTTCAAACCACTTGACGTTTTCTCCTTATTACAGGAAAGAAGCAAAAACAAGCACTTAGAGAACTAGACTACGAGACTGAGAAACTGCTGTAAATAATTAAGCATTTCGTAAAGTAGATGAAATCCTTATATGGGCGTGTTTGTCTAAACTCTAGGAAACTTTCATTTCATAAATAGTAAACTAGGCTCCCTGGAGCATGTGTGTACAAAATATTTCGATATACAGTTAATTCAACATCCCTTCTTTATTTCAAAATTCTGGGGTGTACCCGGGTCGATTAAGTCGCTAACTCTACTAGAAAACCTTGTTGTCACGTGTGTTCTGTCGTGAATTGTAATACCGTCGTGAATTGTAATACCTGTCGTGAATTGTAATAACAGTTGTCGTGAATTGTAATACCTGTCATGAATTGTAATAACAGTTGTCGTGAATTGTAATAACGTACCTATCGTGAATTGTAATAACCTGTTGTCGTAATTTGTAATAATCCGAGCTGTCGTGAATTGTAATACCACGTTGTCGTGATTTGTAATAAGTCTTAAGAACAAACAATTACAAAAGGAAATACCAAAAATGACGCAAAAAGACCAACCTTTATTTTGATCCATGTGTATTTTTTAAAATTTTGAAACACAAAATCCAGCTTACTTTCGTAACATATGTTTACGCTTTGAAATTGAAGCAACACAACGTTTTAACACCCGAACAGTACAATTTGTCAGGTTCTTGCAGATTACTCAAATCACCTGGTAAACAATTCATGTTCTATGATAATAATAAAGTACAAAAGATTCGCCCCGTGCTAATCATTTTCATTTTGCGGCGTAGGTCAACAGTAACTAGGAAAGAAAAAAAAAAACAGAGCAAACATCTCCTGCATTAAGGTGATGTTACATGGGACGATTCGCAAGGACGATTTTTAGCGCAGCAATGTTGCGTTATAAGTTGCGCTAAAAGTTGACGCCGTGTAACATGGGTGCGCGAACGATTTCCTTCGCAATTTTCGCGTTGCGAGTTTTTGATTCAGCTTCAAAAACTCGCAACGCAAAAATTTCGAAGAAAATCGTCCGCGCACCCATGTTACACGGCGTCAACTTTTAGCGCAACTTATAACGCAACATTGTTACGCTAAAAATCGTCCTTGCGAATCGTCCCGTGTAACGTCGCCTTAATAATCATAACCAAGCTTATTGCGCTACTTTCGAGCCATCTTCTTTCGCCAGATAATATTTAAAATTGTAAACCATCCATAACCAGTGGCGTAAAGCTTCAGCCATGCGGTGTTCCACCGCAGATGAGAAATTATTTTCTTTACTTCCAATAATAGGCCACTGCCAGATCCGAATTGTCTGATCAGTTTTGCAACACTGATGTGGCCAGCATTGCCTAATGGAAAATGTACCCGTGGAAGCCTGTGGCGCAGCTTCTTAACACATTCGCGGAATTGACTATTAACGTTGTAAATCTGATTGTACACATAACAAATGTGGTTCGGCCAAGAAAAATCTGATGAATATACTGCTAGTTTGATTATGTAATCTATAAGCTCAATAGGAAGCTGAATTGCCATTGACATTTCTGGCAAGTTTTGGCTTCCTTTGTTCATCGTCAAAGTGTTATCAGGAACAAAACGAATTCGTACGTCGTTGTTCTGTAGTTCTGCACCTGAATCCTCTTGATTCTTTGAGATGTCACCATCTTCATTCTCTTGTGGCTCATGTCTTTCTTCTGTGATCTGTTGTTCTGATCGGTTCAAATTATCGTTGCTGTTTTCATCATGACTCGAGAATTCGCTGTTTTCATAGCGTACTTGCCTGACATATTCCATGGCCTCTTCGTTTGAATGGAAGCTTTCTTGAACACATAGATAGTGTTCACCGGCTCCCTCAGCAAAGTGACCTAGCTGAACCGTTGCTACTGGAATGTTTGCAGTTGGAGAAATCACTGTTGTTCCGTCAGGACCAAGGGACGAAACAACAAGAATCTCAACATTGAAAATCTCAGCTGCAGCCTGCAATGTTATATGATCCCCATATTCACCGTTCTTTGCCATTGTCTCAAGATAGTCATCCCATGGTATTGCAGCGAAATACTCTAAAGGATCCCCATCTGCATTATAGGGGTGCTGTGCAAGGTATTCAACTATTTCATCACGAAGGGTTTCCACTGAGCGGTATATACCCAGCCTCTGAAGCCAGTAGCATAACGCTTCAAACTGACAGTTTCCGTCACCTTTTGGATCATAGACCACTGAATAACCCATGCTAGAAAATGATTCATAACGATCGTACCGTGTCATCGGAATGTAGAGCTTTTCTCTGAGTTGCTTCAATTTTAGCTTTTTTTCTTGTTTTGCTCTCTTTTCTTCTTCAGCTTTGCTCATTAGATATGCGATATCTTCAACAGAAACCCACTTCTCTATCTGTCTTTCTGATGTAGGAGGTACAATGCGAACCTTGTACATAGCACTTCTTTTACTTTTCTTTACGATCGTTCCTTTCAGAACAATGCGTCGTTTGGAGGGAATACTTCCTCTGCTCTCTGGTCGGTAGCGCACTAAAACCTCATCACCAGGTTTGTATGCTGGAGTTTTGTGAAGGCGTGCGTGTCGATTAAGCATTCTTTTATTTATTCTTCTACTGTAAAGCCTTGCCCTTTTTCGCAATTTTTTGACATTACTGAAATGGCACTGATAATCCTTTCTTTTGGGGGCCGCAATAATGCAATGATCCGTATCAGCTTCTTCTTCCTCTAACGCTGCCTTGACAAGAATATTTGATTTCCGACCAAAGTAAATCTCGAATGGGCTTTTCCATCCCAGTTCTTCTTTACTTTCCTCGTTAAGAATGCGATTGTATGAACCCAGATTAGACGCCCAGTTTACACCCTTCTTTCCCAGGTTGATAAGATCGTACATGATCTTTGTTCTTAATCTCCTGTGTGATCGCTCCACCTTTCCCTGTGATTGGGGATGATAAGGTCTTGATTTTATCATTTTGATCTTATAGTGAGTACAAAGAGACCGCAGTTTTCCTTGAAATTCGGGGCCACGGTCACTCTGAAGTCGATCAGGGGGACCATGTTCATCATAAATTGGTCGCAACAATCGAACAACCTCTCTGCTTGACTTGCGTTCCATTGGAACTAGCCATAAAAAGCGGCTAAATACGTCAATTACCGATAAGATATACTTATACACCTTGCCACTGTGTTTAACGGGATCCTTACTGAGATCAATAAGATCAATCTGGTGCTGTGACTGCACATGCTTTGCTGTAACGGGTTTAGGAGTCGCCTTGTTCGTAAACCTCGCGTTGTGAACTCGGTATTTAAATTCGTTGTTCGTTACTTGTAGTATTTTTTTTTCGCTTAACCCGGCATAACTGCTTGCAGCTCGATCTCGTAGCTTTTTGCACCCTCCAGATTTCGCCTGATCAAAGGTATTTGCAACGACGGCTGATATGGAGGACTTCTTTACAACCTTTTTTCCTGAGAAATATAATGTAGGAGTACTTTCTTTCCCAAGATGAAATTGCTCTTGTCTTCTCCAAAATCGTACCAGGGCGTTCTTTTGGACACGCGTGCGCTTCTTTACCGGCACATCAAATTTTCCTTGGACAAGTAATAACAAGGTGTCATAAACCTCATCACTGATAGGATGAATATACACTTCTCGTGGATCTCTGTCTCTAGGCTTCGCCGTATTGCAACAAAGAAAGCAAGCGAAGAATAATACAAAAAGCACGGAACATTTCCATTTACAAGCCATCTTGATACCACTGTAAAAAGTGTGGAGTATCTCGTGTTTACTTTTGTTTGTTTTAAGTCGTGGGAAACGCTCACTCTCATTGGTTAAACCTTTACAGCTTAACTGATGAAGACAATCTCTCATGCATAGTTTTGGTGGGGGTAAACTATAAAACGAAGACCCTGATTATTTCACCGCTAAATGGTCCTCTTAGCGTATGAGTTATGTTTTACGACGTTTTGTGACTTTTCAGGATGGTACGACAGAAAAAAACAGAGGTCTCCGCTTTTGGGGCCTTCGGACCGTATTTCAACTGCTTGACTTTTCTAAAATACGACAAAAATACGCTATTTCACAACAAAGTATTTTAAAAATACGAAAAAGATCTTGAGTGGTGAATAACTACATTTGGACAAGGAAGTCTCGTTCTTTTTAAAATGCTCTGCAAGCATGTTGTCTCAACGTACGAGAGTCACGTACATACTTGACACTCGGTTGTAAATAACAGTTCCTTGAGGACTTTCTTCAAATGTTCCCGCACCGACTGACATGTACCGGCTTTACTACTACGGACTTGACAAAAGCCGGAGGGAATATTACTGATCGAATAGCCCTTGTTGTGTTGGCCAGCAGAGAAGTAATTTTACATCACGAGATTCAAACACGAGTTTCCTGGATAAATCCAGCTAATTAATTGTTATTTTCTTTTGTAAATGTTTGTTCTTAAGACTTATTACAAATCACGACAACGTGGTATTACAATTCACGACAGCTCGGATTATTACAAATTACGACAACAGGTTATTACAATTCACGATAGGTACGTTATTACAATTCACGACAACTGTTATTACAATTCACGACAGGTATTACAATTCACGACAACTGTTATTACAATTCACGACAGGTATTACAATTCACGACGGTATTACAATTCACGACAGAACACACGTGCGGCCTTTATTTATTATCGTCTTGTCAGATGTTCTTGCAGCCGTTGTTTATGATATAAACGACTCTAATTACAAAGATTTAAGCAATTTTCCGTAAAATTCTCCCAATACTGTCCGAAGGTTGTACGAACGTTTTCGATCATTTTCTGTAGATTGCATAAAATGTCTGAGGAAGATTCTAAGATGTTTAAATTTTAGATCAACACACCTTTCAGTTCGTTTGACTTTTAATAAGGACAAACATTGATATTGATATCTTCACTCTTCACAGTGAAGATAAAATTGATATCTTCACATTTGTTGACTTTTCCGCGGTGGGAGAAATCCTTGTAAAAAAATGTAATTAGCACCACTTTTGTTCTCTTCTTGTTTTAAATTTTAATTGTAACGAACACGTGTACAGTTTGAAAGGCATATCTGTGGTATAAATAAGGTTAACCGTACAAACTGAAAAAAAAAAATTCAAATTTCGTTTTATGCTCAAGCAGCTCAAGCAGCTTTTAAACTGCTCGAGGCCAGTCTGTCTGGAAAATATGGTTAACGTTAACCCACATTATCTTTGGCCAGATTGCCTAGAACAGGATGAAATTTTTCCTGAATGTGTGAAGGTATTTTTAAAATATAGTTGTAAAAAATAATGAATAAATAAAGTATTAATTGTTATTATTGTTATTTGTTGATGTATTCTTTTACCTTAACGCGTAAATTTGGTCACGTGATATGTTCACGTGATCAAAAATTTAACTACGCAAATTGGCGAATTGCCAGCGAATTTTATTTGTTTAGATAAATAAATTAGCTTTTCCGATGGAGGTTTAACATATTTAACTTTCTGCATTTGGAATGATTGTCTTCGAGTTTTAAAATTAGAGTTATAAGTAATGAAAGGTTGACCAGGACTTAAAAATGATCTTTGTCCTCGCATTTTTTTTTTCTAGAGAACAATGGACGGTCATTCCAAACAAGAAGGGCCTGAAAATATTCAATCTGCGTTTTTATTTGATGCTCTCTCTTAAACCTTTTACCAATTCGTCAAATGTTTGCTATTTTCTAGAAAACTTCCTTTACTTTAAAATGTTAATGAATTGATGCGTAAACAAATTAAGAGCCAATGTTACCAACGGTCAAACATTCACCGGCAACTGGCGAAAAATGGATTTCGCTTATATTCTCAACTTAAGTAGGCCCTTATGTGAAACAAATCACTGCATAGTCAGTTTGGCTAAGTATCGATTTGTTTCGGAGAAAATCGATAATAAATGAATACCGCCAAAATGCCACTTTGGGGACTCAAAATTTATGCCGAGTTTGGAAGCTTCGCGTGAAAAAATAAAGCACTCTAAAGGGACAATACATGTCAAATCTTAGAGAGTGACATTAAAAAGGTACATTAAATGTAATTTTAGCGCTTTGCGTCCTTTAATTTACAAAGTGTAATTAATTTTACTTGACACACTTTTAACTCGTTTAAAAATAGGTCAAACTCATCGCTGAATTTAAACATGAGCAAAGCGAAATAATTGGTCAAAAATTTGGTATTTGAAGGATGAAGGGATGTTCTTTTGGATTATGTAAATATCTCGCGTAAGGGTTCAAGTCTTTCCCATTTAAAGTTTAAATATTCAAATTTAAAACATAGAAATGCTTACCTTGATGCCGCTGAGGGAGGAGGGGGGGGGGGGGGGGGGGGGCATTGGCTCGAAGATTGGCCAAGGCAAGGCGCGAAAATATTGCGAGGGCAGCGCACTTCCGGTGTTCCCCCCCCCCCCCCCCCCCCTTGTAAACTTATTAATATAAATAGTGATTACGAATAGGGATTAAAAATTAGAGTGATAACTTTATTATAGTCATAAACGATAACTATTGATTTTCTATTAAAGTGTCTATCACCTCTACAAAGTTATTTTCAGAATCAAATCTATGTGCACTGAATAGTTGAAATAGTTGAAATAGTCGCGTTTGTGAGTTATAGAGATTTGACTTTACATAATGCTAATTAGATGACATCAACCCGGGAATTTGCCATTATTTCTACGCCAATTTACAAGCGCAGTTTACAGCTCGAGGTTAATTATTTTGATAAATACTAAAAATAAATTGTGGATAGTCAATTGATTCATAAAAAAATATTACTCGGAGGTGAAAACAAGTAGTTGTATAATAAATGATTCCCGGATTGACGTCATCTAATAAGCATTTTGTAAATTTAAATTTCTATAATTCACTAACACGACATTCAAAACAAGAAATATTTTACCATTCAACTATTCAATGAACACAGAGTTGATTCTGAAAATAACCTTCTAGGGGTGATAGACACTTTAAATACGCTGTTAAAACTGACACTGACATTTGACTTACAAAAAGAAAATTAGTCACTGTTACTGCCTATTGTTTCAGGAGGAATTGGTATTTTTTTCATTACGAAAACTAAAGGTCAGAGTGATTTTTAGGAAGGCAACAGTAACTCATAAACAGTAAGGCAATACAATTATATCCAGCAAATCAAGTTAAGAGCTCATTCGATTCACCACATTCTGGAATATGAATAAACAGAAAAGTCCCTGAGAATTTTGTTTTAGGGTACCTTTGCAGTATAAATCTGGCAAAGCACGCTTATTAAATATGGCATAAGGATACGTTTAGTTTTCCAGTAGGTCCCAAATTAAAAAAAAAACCCGCGTTTTTGTGACCATTGTTCATATTAGGCCGGTTCACACTAGGGACCGAAGTGCATTTGAAGTGCACTTGAAAATCAAGTGGACTTGAGATCTACTTTGGAAAGACGAGACAATAGATTTCCCGGCATGACTGCGCGCAGCGTGCGCCGGTGTTTAGCACAAATTGGTACGCAGTTGATTAGCTAGACTTTATCAAAGTCCCTTCCAATACAAAATTGGCACTTGGGATCCGTTGCACTTTTCATCATGGTGGCTATTATATTATGAATTATCTTATATTGGAAACATTTTAACATGTTTTTCATAGTAGTCTTAAAGGGCAACTCGAAGATTGACGTGGGGTTTAGACCAAATAACTATTACAAAGCTATTAAAATTACATTCAACGTTCTGAGGAGTGAAAGTTTTGTTAACTAGTACAGTATGTGTTTTCTTGGCGTGACATTCACAACGGAGAGTTCATTTCTTGCACAATCGATGTTTCATATAGCAGAACGATGCTCTCTAAGAGACTTTCTCCACACCGCAGGAATTGCAGCTATTATACCACTATAAGTTAAAAAAAGTTCGCTTGCAGATCATGTCTTTCTTTAAGGCGTTTTAAGATTAAGAACCTGTTATTGTCATCAAGACGGCCATCTATAGTCAGTGGTTAAACCTTTCTTGTGCAACGATGTTTGATAAATTTGTTTACCATTCGAGAGTATTTCGTTTGCAAATTCGTCAACAGGATCACAAGACTGAAGGTTTTTGGCAAACTGGGAGCATAGTTTTATAAAAATCCGAAATCCAAGTCAAATCCTTATCTTTTATTTTGCAGTTACACTCAAGGAGAAAAGTACCTCTATCTCCATATTTGCTGAAAGCTGAGGTGAAAAGTGCACTCCAATTGCAATTTTCGTCATCATGTAGCCTTTTCACCCAAGCAGATTTGAGAGCTTTGTCTACCATATAAAAGTCGCCCATTTTATTCCGCCGTTAACAAGAGGACCAATCAAAGTACCTCTATTTATTTTGTCCGGCTTATAATTCTAAACAAATTTGAGGCAAGCATTATTTATCTCTTTGCCAAAATGTGGTCGCATAACTAGTACTGAGGTGTTGTACACAAGCTTCGAGATGGCAAGAGTTTTAAAGATGTTGATCCTGCCAGGAGAATCAGGATTCTGGTTGTCCAACGATTAAAAGTTGCTTTTAGATTACAAAGTTTTCCTTCAAAATTTATTTTTCGACTGATTTTGGGGTAATATGCGAAGGCAACACCGAGCGCGATTATATAGTCTTCAGGCCACGATATTCCGAAAGGAGTTTTCACGTTAATATTTCTTTTAACACTGCCAAGCCACATTCCGTCTGTTTAATCTTGAGGCCGGAGCAGGTCTCGAAATCGAGGAAGAGTTCTTTGACTGTTACATGAAAACATCGATAAAAGTGGGTGGTTGAATATGATCTTCGAAAACGAAAAAGATCCGCTTTTATACTTTCTTTTTGCTTTATAGATACCGGTGCAGTATTAACTGATATTATTTCAGCAATATTTGATCATTGTTTAGTTGCCCCATTTTTTAGTTTCCCATTATATGAAAGTTTTATCCAATATGCGTCTTTTAACTCCACTTAAGGTGATTCATTTAAGTTAAAAGAGTTTAAAAAAGATTCTTCGTCAGGGAAAAAGTTATTGCTAAAAACACGTTACTCGTGGGCAAAAGATTATGACCTTAAGATCATGCATGCAAGGAGCGTTTTGAGTTAAGGTTACAGTGTACCTTCGGGGGTGTCTCCAGCATAACAGCTCTAGCGTCTTAAGATTACATTTAATATACCTAAACCCAGATATCAAATTAAAGCTTATAGAGCTGGCTATCTAAATATGGAAATCATTTGGTAATAAAATGAATTGTCGAATTTTTTACGACGTCTAAATTCGAACGTCCGAATCAGCTTTAAAACGCTATAACTCAAAGCGATTATTATATTTTGCTAATTTGATTTGTTCTCGGGTTTCCGGACACGAAGCGCTAAAAAAACGTGTCGGCGATTTTCCATATTCAATTGCAGTGAAAAGTTACAGAATATTTTCGAAAAGGGGAGAAAAAAATTGGAATGATCGCACGGAAATGCCTCTTGACGAAAAAGTTTTCGGAATTAAGAAATTCGCCGACACGTTTTTGTTGATTATATGAAAGCCTAGCTTCTGTCCAAATTTCAGGAAAATCGAAGAAATTCCCTCTGAGTTGTAGCTCTTTAAAGTGTCCCCAACAAGCGAAAAATTAACTTTGAGAAAACGGCGCTTAAAAAAACATATCGCTTAATAAACAAACTCCGCCCACAAAAGTTACACCGTCATTTCTCCGTCAATTTTCACTATTTTTCGATACTTTTTTTTTGGATGAAAGTTCATTCTGTAAACTTTATTTTAACGCCAAAAAAAATGTTTCAATAAATTTTCGATCTGAAGGTACACTGTAACCTTAATGCCGTTTGAAGCTGTGTATTTGTCGTGAATCATATATCAAATTGTTCCTTATGGTTGATGCATTATTACTCATGCGCAAAGAGTTAAAAAATGTCCTTCGTTTTTCTTTTTTATTGTTAATATTTCTATTTTTTGTGTCACGATTTTGCATGCAAATTTATGTACGCATATTTTAAATTGTGCACTTTCGGTTCATAGCTTTGCCATCTACACTTCCTGTTTAGTGACTTCCAGCTACTCCACTTCCGGTAAAACAGCGTTACTGAAGTGTTACGAAAGCATCTCCTACAACCCTACTTACGTTACTACTGTTCACGTTAGGTATATATAAGACTTAGAAGAATCACTGAGGGTTTTTGCTTTTAGGAAGATACGCAAATCAGAAGTTTACCCCGGCTAAGAGCAAAGAGAGGACCTCCTATTGAAAACCGACCTTTTTATGGGAATACGGATACCCATACAAGCACCTATTGTCCTCTGCTGGCCGGATAGCTCTGACAATGACCCTTTCTTGTCTCACATGAACCTAATTATTCGTTTCTCGCAATTATTGGTATTTTGTCAATTTCAATTTCTGAGGAATCACCTTCATGTAGCCATACCTACAGTGCTACGTACCGGGTATGCCCAATACACTTAGACTTCTAACATATATATTTTATACGTAAGCTGTTATTAAAAAAAAAAAAGCCGATTATTTCCATTAACTCTGTTTGATCTAGCTGTCAACTTGTATTGCGCTATTTTCGGGGTTTTAAAGTGTATAATTCTATAAAAGGGTGCGGTTATTTTTTACATATTTTAATTTTTTAGCATTATTTTCTTGGAATTTTGATACTTTCAGATATTTTATATTTCATTTTTGATACTTTTAGATATTATTGTACTGTTTGCCTGAAAAATATACCGTGTTTAAATAAAGTTTAATAAATAAAAAAAAGATGAAATAAAATCTGGTTGCAAAAGCCGTTGTGGTTGCCGTAGTGTAGTGGTTATCACGTCCGTCTCACACGCGGAAGGTCGCCAGTTCAATCCTGGCCGGAAACACGTGCCATATATTAAGGCAAAATTTTACTTCATCGGCTGCAAAACTTTTTACCGGGGCCAGCCAAAGGTTGGAACCGGTCATAAAATGCAGTCTGTTCCTTTCGCTTTTTTAAACGTCTCGTTTCCAGTTACCTGCTTTCCGCTGTGACGAAATCGTTGTCATAGTAACTTTACTTGCTCAGATGTATTGCTGGCTCAGTCGAATTCTTATTCGCCATTTTGAGAAAAGCACGAGGCAACAGAGGGCATTCAAGACAAAGATTATAACTTTATGGGGAACGACAAGTTCGCCAATCTTTACGAGAGACGACTACTTCATGAGCGAAAACTTAAGAGTGGATATTTCGAGAGACGTATTTACGAACGACCACTTATGAGTGAACCTTTTATCGAGAATCAAAGCGAACATATATCAAAACTATACTATCTTTACATCAATCTCTTGTTACAAAGCGCTATAGACGTGACCGTGAACCAAGCAGAATTTCACTGCGATTTCTAAGACGTCTCAAGAACAAGAGTAGCGTGTTAAAAAAGTTTATCTTCAAAGCTTTATAATACACGTTATAAATGTTATCATAAACACGATCCAAAGATATTTTATTTAATTAAAGTGACTGTACCCAAGAAAACTTATTTGTTGTCTTTCAGTATTCGGCTTTATCACGTGATAATGAAACTGAAGTGTAAAGCACGTCGATATTTATTATTGTTTTCTTGTAATAGTGAAAGTTATATGACTAATTATGTGAATTTCAAACTAAGTACAGATGACGAGAAGAATCCAGGACCTACTCAAAACAACACTGATTCTATAACACAAATCTTCTAAATTGATTAACTACAGTTTTTAAAAAAGTGGCCCCGGTAAAATTCACGAAGTGATTCTCGTTTTTCTTATTCTGCTGACCAGGCTTCGAGCTCTAGAAAATAAAAACCGACCTGCGGACTTACAATGGATTTTTCAAAGCTTAGAAGACGCTAAAAAACGATAAATGTTGTTTTTAAATGGCGAAGTCTGACTCGCTCCCATTTGTAAAAGCTCAATAAACCAATCGGCATTTAAAACATGTCAACGTGACACAACTAGATGACGTATTAAATGTTTAAATTTGTTTATGCATCAATTCCTTAACATTTTAAAGTAAAGGAAGTTTTCTAGAAAATAGCAAACATTTGACGAATTGGTAAAAGGTTTAAGAGAAAGCATCAAATAAAAACGCAGATTGGATATTATCAGACCCTTCTCGTTTGGAATGACCGTCCATTGTTCTCTAGAAAAAAAATGTTAGGACAAAGATCATTTCAAGTCCAATAGTCAACCTTTGATTACTTATAATTAACTCTAATTTTAAAACTCGAAGACAATCATTCCAAACGCAGAAACTTAAATGTGTTAAACCACCATCGTAAAAGCTAATTTATTTATCAAAACAAAGTAAATTCGCTGGCAATTCGCCAATTTGCGTAGTTAAATTTTTGATCACGTGAACATGTCACGTGACCAAATTTACGCGTTAACTCGAAAGAATACACCAACATCTACTTTCAGGAAAAATTCCATCCTGTTCTAGGCAATCTGGCCAAAGATATTGTGGGTTAACGTTAACCATATTTTCCGCACAGACAGGCCTCGAGCGGTTTAAAAACTGTTTGAGCTGCTTGAGCATAAAATGAAATTTGAAACGGTTATGTTTATTTATACCACAGATATGTCTTCCAAAATGTACAAGTGTTCGCTACAATTTAAATTTTTAAAACAAGAAGAACAAAAGTGGTGCTAATTACATTTTTTTGCAAGGATTTCTCCCACCGCTGAAAATCATGTCTCAACACATGTGAAGATAACAATTTTATCTCCACTGTGAAGAGTGAAGATATCAATTTTATCTTCACTGTGAAGAGTGAAGATATCAATTTTATCTTCACTGCGAAGAGTGAAGATATCAATATCAATGTTTGCTCTTATTAAATGTCAACCGAGCTGAAAGGTGTGTTGATCTAAAATTGAAACATCTTCGAATCTTCCTCGGACATTTTCAGCAATCTACGGAAAATGATCGAAAACGTTCGTACAACCTTCGGACAGTATTCGGAGAATTTTACGAAAAATTGCTTAAATCTTTGAAATTAGAGTCGTTTATATCATAAACAACGGCTGCAAAAACATCTGACAAGACGATAATAAATAAAGGCCGCACATGACAGCCTCGTGGGTTAAGAATATCACTGCTGCCCACCAGGTTGTCTAGTAGAGTTAGCGAGTAGACCTGGTAGAGAGAAGAACTTAATAGACCCGGGTACACCTCAGAATTTTGAAATAAAGAAGGGATGTTGAATTAACTGTATATCCAAAAGTTTTGTGGACACATGTTCCCCAAAGGGAGCCTATTTTACTAATTATGGAATAAAAGTTTCTTAGTTTAGACAAATACGCCCTTATAAGAATTTCGTCTACTTAACAAAATGCTTAATTAATTACTTACAGTAGTTTCTCAGTCTCGTCGTTTAGTTCTTTAAGTGCTGATTTTTGCTTCTTTCCTGTAATAAGGAGAAAACGTCAAGTGGTTTGAACATGTCTTCGTACAACAAGCGACATTGCTCTTCGGTCAGGTCGTTGCTTTTGTTAACTGTCCTCCTCGGCTTAAAATCTGTTGAGCATACTTATTAATGCGTGGCTCACTTACAACACGTGATCGTTCATTGTCTTTACTTTGTTGTTCATTGTCTTTACTACTTCTCTTCTGTTTCTCTGATTTGTATCTTTGAGAATAATTATTGCTTGTGTCATGGTTCTGCTCCACTTCAAGTGATACTGAAGGAAATATGAAAATTTCTGGAAAAACATTTCGTTTTTTTCTTGAAGCACAATTCGCTGGTATTAAAAGACAAATCGTGTCTCTTTGATGACAATCTGGTAATATCAGGCGAAAGTCCAGGAGATAACAAGGCAATATTTGGGCACAATTCGTCGATCTCTTTAGGTAGTCCTTTCATCTTTGGAGAATATTCAGTTATCTCGGAGAAACTAAGTTTGCCGAGTTCTGGAAATAGTCGGCCAATTTTCGGAGATAATTCTTGGCTCTCAGATAACAACGCTTCAATTTTCGGTGACATTTCAGGAAATGAAGGAGAATTGATTCCAGTTGGTTCAGTCTTTCGGGACGATCGACTTATTCTCGAAAACACCTTGAAGACTTTGTGCTTCGTAGATGCGCTTTTGCTTCGTTTGTGGTCTGATTTGCAACTACTTACTTTATAAACGAATGGAATTGAAAATCTCCTCTTCTTGCTGTGTTCTTGTTCAGCGGCCATTGTCATCACTTTTAGTAACGGACGAGTTCGACGTACACAAACCTTTTGGGGGTGTTGGCTTTTGTGGTGTTAAGCAAAAAATGACAGTGTAAAATGACCATAACATTCTCTTTATATATCATACAAAGCTTGTTGTTTGTTGTTTTTCTATCTGCTAATTACATTAATACCACTTTTTGCTAACGTCATAATTCGGTTAAAGATTGTTTTCGTTTGGCGGCAATTATTAACGTCATACTTTGATTAAAGGGATAAAATCTCATACGCAATAAATAATGTATGCTAATTACATTAGTACCACTAAGTGTAGAATGCGAGCAAGCTCTCGGGCTCTCCCCATTCCTCCAAACCCCGAACCCGAGCCCGTGAGCTTGCTCGCAGGATACACTACGTTTCACGTCATAATTAAGTTGAGTGTTTTCGTTTAGCGGGCATTGTGACTTATAGAAACGGACGTGTACATACGTTAATTTTACACAAACCTTTTGGCAGACTGTTAAGCAAAATTTACAGTGTAAAATAATTTTAACTTTCTCTTATTTTGTGTGTTAGAAATATAATTTATTGTAAAATATGTATATATTGTTGTTGTTTTTCTATTTGTTAATTGCATTAATGACACTGTGTTATCGTCATAATTTAATTAAAGGGATAAAAGTTAATACGCAAATCAATAATGCAATTAACGGAATTAAAGAAGAGCAAGGACCGACCACTCACCACAATATTTTGCAAAGCTTGTTGTTTGTTGTTTTTCTATTTGCTAATTGCATTAATACCACTTTGTGTTAACGTCATAATTTAGTTAAAGAGTGTTTTTGTTTAGCGGCCATTATGACTTTTTGAAACGGACGTGTTCAACTGTGCACATACCTTTTGGCAGACTTTCACCTTTGCAGTGTGATGTAAAAATTGCAGTGTATTTGACTTGGGCATTTGACTTACTGAAAAAAAAAAACTGTCTCGCCGGCGGGATCGAGTCCGGTCTCCCGCTCGACAGACGAGGATCAGCACAGGGAGCCCATACAATCTGTTTATGTAACACAATGAGTGATATTTTGAGCGATTTTGAAGAATTATGAGTTTGTACAGTCAACGGCGAACTCAGAATCCTTCAAAATCGCTCAAAATATCACTTTTACGGCAAAAGGACGACAACACACAACAAATAAGGTAATTTAACGCTTATTTAGCGTTGATCAGTACATACATTTGGCGATACGTCGCTTTAATATGAAATTTACGTAAATCCCATACATTTCCTATAAAATTACAAATGGTCATTGTGTTACACAAACAGATTGTATGGGCTCCCTGTGGGATCAGCACTATACTTCCGAGGAATTCGACTGTTGGGAATGAAATAGTTAGGTTTAAAAGGCGATTTTTTTTTTTTTTTTTTTTTTTTTTTTGCCGCTTAATTTAACATTTTGTCTTACAATTGACTAACTGATATTTTTCTATACATTATGGTGTCGAGCATATTTATTTCACTCAAAGTAGCAGGAAAATTAATATCCCGTTCATTCAAGGGTGATACTGTGGTATCTGGTAGAATTAACCTCGTTCTCAGGGTCTCTCATCTTCCTGCCTCCAGGGGGCGGGGAGATGGGAGACCCTGGGAACGAGGTTGGGTGAGCATGCAAATTTCCTATCACAGCCAGCTACCAAATATTCTGTATATTTCTGACAGCTCTGTTCGTTGATTTGGCTGTCAACTTGTATTGCGCTAGAATTAAAGTGTATGATTCTATAAATTCTGGTTGCACAAGTCGATGTGGTTTCCGTAGTGTAGTGGTTATCACGTCCGCCTAACACGCGGAAGGTCGCCAGTTCAATTCTGGCCGGAAACATGTCTTTTATTTTTTTATTTTTTTGTTATCTTTGCTTTATTGCGCCCTTCAATATCTCTGAAGTTCAAAGCGCAGCTGAAGTTCACGTTTTCCACTGCAGTCAATCATAATTTGGCGACAAACATTGGACCCTAAAATCAGAAACTGACGATGACCTTTTGACCTTCTGACCTTCTGGCGTAAAGCGTCGATGTTTCCTTAGACGTCCGCTATGATAATTGCGGCAGTGAAAAACAAAACTGTAAGGTTATGTTTACGATATACACAAAGTTTCCGGAAATTCCGTTTGGAAAGTAAATGGAACACGCCGTTTTGGTTCTTCCCGGTGGAAATTTTCCGGAATAAACGGGAACTCCATTCCGAAAATCCAAATGGAAATTCCGGGAAATTCGTGCACCATTTACATATCCTTACTACTTCCAGGCGATTAACGAGTTTGTTGTCACGGCCAAGTGCTTCGCAATCACTCACGTGACTGCACTCAAAATGGCGGAAGGTTTTGGATACGAATGTGCGAAATGTCGCTATACGTCCGTAGATATAACGGAATTTATGAAGGATAGCTGCGATGTGTATCTCAATGGTAAGTTTGGCAATTGCTGTTGCTTTAAATTTATCAGTGATAAAACTTGACACTTGTCCCGGAGACATGTCAGACTTTTTCGCGCGGAGACTATTCTGCCTCTGTTAGGATAACTGACACGTTCTGCACCTGAAAACCCTGGGGACGAGTCTAGTACAAGGAGGCAAATGGAACACATGTGTTCCGAATGGAAGTTTTCCAAACAAAAATCCGGAAATTTCCGGAAATTTTTAGTAAATGGTAAACAAGCTTAGTTTTGAACTTCAGAGTTCGCGTGTTTAATATTGAAAAGCGCATTAATCCATTACATTGTTGAGCTTGGTCTGAGAGGGTGTACGTCATCGTTCTCATCATTCAACTGCGATAACCATCACTGAGCCATGGTAATACGGCAAACAAACAAGTCTCTGTTACGATTTGGAAGGCTTAGAGGTGTCCATACCAAAAAATTGCCCCCTGAAAATAAAATAATTTAACGTTTCCAGATAGAATAATAACCATATTACTGGAATCCGAGTGTGGATTTCCAAAAATTAATTAATAAATGGGCGAAATTTTGATTTTCCCTTCAAAAAATGCGTTTTCGCTGTGATTTTAAGGCGATCAGTAAACACAACGCGTTTGTGAAGTGTTGCTCATTTGATCTCGCATAACGCATTGACTTCCACGCGTTGGGTTCCTGCAGTCGGATTAAGCTGAAATAAAATTAAGTAAAAGAGAAATTCAAAACTGCATAAAAAGAGCATCGGTCGTATAGAAACGGCGCATTCTTCAACATATATTTCACTGCTGGAAAATCCATTGATATTACAGCGGTTCGCTAGTTGAGTTATTATAATTTTCCAGACAATTCAAAACAGTAAATCTAACTCCCTCGAGATGAATTCCTGACAAAAACAAAAACAAAAATTAACTGCCGGACTAGAAAAAATCTCAAAAACTTAACACGATAAAGCGTGTAAATGGAATCGGCGTAAAATAATTAAGCTTAAGTCTTATCCTAAACAACAAAGCTATATAAGCTTAAGCCTTGCTTTTTAATTCCACTGTGAAAATCCATCTTATGTAGAAGTTATCTCAGGATTTGTAGGAACATTTATAAACTTCAATTCAGTGAATTTCAATCGAAAATTCCTCAGTTTGAAAGTCATTGTTTTCTCTTTGGGTTCCATAATTTTTGAGCTTTCCACTGATAGCTAAACCTTCAGTTCAATGAACTTCACAAAGTACATATCGGGGTTGTTTTGATTGTCATTGATCGCTGCATGTAAGCCTTTCCAAGCCAATGTTAAATGAAAATATATTCCTGTTGTTGATATCAGTTTTAAACTATTAAAGCTTAGTTTTTTTTGTCGTGAAGCCGTTTTTTGCTTGCGTGCGTAGGAATTTTTTTTTTTTATTTTGTAGGTTTGAGCAGCAACTTATCGTTTACAAGAAACATATCTTCTCTTCTCATCTTCTAACAGACCACAATGTGCAATAAGACACTAAACCGGCTCGAGTTGTGAAATTCTTTCTCCTCACGCTTGTGTTGATGCAGTGGAAAATTGAACTTTTTTTTTTATTTTACAGTTTCACTTGCGCGGTTTTCTATGAGTTTACCGGCACAATAGTTAATAGGTCTTTGGCCAGTCAGAACACGCGTAGTATCACAGTTATTTTATAATGTAAAATGGGTATCGAACATTTAGCCGTTTATTAATTAGGATTTTAGTGTGGACTGGGTTTTAAAACCTTTCAAAAGCCCCGAGCAACGGACTAGAGGTCGGTTGTGGTTTCCCATGGTGTTGCGCTTGTAGATTTTGACCTCATTTTGGCGTCCTTTTTTGCCTGGCGGTTGGTGTGTTGTTTTCGCCACTAATATTAGCATGTAGAATTTTATGTAAGAAAGCCGTTTAAATTTATTGTACTTTTCTCTCTGAAATACCGGACATGACAGGATCTGAAATGATCTGTTGGCGTGAATGTCTTTTCTGCTATTCGTAATGTCACGCTGGGCCCAGCTATTTTAGTTTTGTCTTTTTAGCGGAGCACTTGCCGGGTCGAAGGCCTGGCTGCGCAGCCCCATACTCATAGAACCTGTGCCGTCATTTTTCATGGTCATGGATAGCGGAATGTTTCGCGGGCGCGCGTGTGCCCGATCTCCGCCGTCACACGGTGTCACACATGACCGCGCTCCGTCGCGCAGGACTAGCTCGCGGGCGCGTATGACGTTGCAAAACATGCGCGTACGACGTCATGTAGAAACCAAAGCGAGGCTTTGTTTTTTGCGCGGTTACACGGCCGAATGTCACGTCAGCTGGGAAAACACTTTGATGTTTTGCTGTGTTTACTGAGCGGAGAAAACGGTTGAAATTAAAGTCGTTATTTTCCTGCATTTTTTCGCGGTTTGCTACTCAAAACAGGGATACTCAGAAGCCGCTTTAGTGGAAAAAGAAGAGCTTCCTGGGATAAAATCTTGCTTCGGGGAACGTCATACATTTTTCAATGCGGGGAGATGTTTGATTTTATTACGGAATCCAGTACCAGAGGAGCGGAGAAAACGGACACTAAAACTCTCGAACGTTATGAATATGACGGCGAACAACCTTTGCCGAAGAGGAGAAACACTGGACTTCGGACAAACAAACATAAGCAGAAAAGCAAGTAACGTCTAAATGTGATTTACAAAAATTGTTTAGTTTAATAATAAGACTTAAGCTTAAGCTTCAGTTAAATATGTTAATTTTACCAGAAGAATTTTCTCCAAGTTTTTGCATTCAGAGCTAAATTTACAACTTTGAATATCCGTGGTTTTGGCAATGAAGCCAAATAACGGTCTTTTTTTTTGATTTTGCGAAAAATTCCCGTTCTGATTTTATTTGTTTACAACAACCTTTAGCAACAAGACAAAATGCGATAAATTCTCTGACAGCTAAATGAAATGGCGCGGTAAAGGTTTCTGGTCGCCCGCTCTTGGTAAACAAGGCGGCGTTGCCATTCTTGTCGCTGAAAATACTGATTTCAAATGTTTACAATGGAAAAAAGATTCTTCTGGTAGAATTGTTAGTGTTTTAACTGAACTCGACGACACGAAAATTAATTTGGTTTTATACTTATGCACCCACGAATCCAAGTGAACGTAAGCTTACTTTTACGACACAATTCATGAACATTTTTTCCGAACTCTTTTAAAATTATTGCTGGCGATTTTAACTGCATTGAAAACGTTTCTGATAAGTTTGGAGGAAATCCTACAATTTCCATGGATTTGAATGATCTGCACAGTGTTCTCTGGCGCAAAAAAAAAACGGCCGACTGACAAATACAATGCACATGGTAATAATGCGGATAAAACTATCGGTACACGTTTGGATAATTTTTTTATTGCTCAGGACTTGTATGATTTCTTTTTAAAATGTGAAATTTTGCCTTGTGTTTTTTCCGATCATGATTCTGTTGATTTAAGCCGCAATTTGCATAATGCATTTTCCCGTGGACCAGGACTTTGGAGGCTAAATTTAGAATATTTGATGTTTGCGATATGATCTCAGAAATTATTAAGAAACATGCATTGTACTGGAAAGCATTTACTTCCATTCAAGCTTTGTGGGATTTTCTTAAAGAATCTATAAAATTAGTTGCTACAGATTTTGGTCGAAGTAAACAACGCATATTAAGTTAAATCGCGATATTAAAAGGCCACGCAACTATAAATTCTTTGATCGAAGCTAAACAGGCTCTTATTGAAGGAGATAGCTCAGCGAAAACCACCATAGAAACGTTTGAAAGAGAAATTCGGGCCATTAATTTATCCTAAATGAGAGGAAGCCAAATTCGTAGCAGAGTCAAATGGCTTGAAGAAGGTGAAAAACCTACCAAATTCACGTGCTCAGAAAAATACTGTTCAATCTATTTATAACTCCGCCGGTGTTGAAGTCTTTTCACAAGATTCCGGCCCATTTCGATTTTTACCGTAATTTGTACTTGCAAGAACCTGTTAATTTAACAGTCCAAACCGAATTTTTGAACAATCTTGTAAACAGATTAAGTGAGAGCGAAATTTTATCCTGCGAAGGATTTTTATCTTTGGCTGAAATTACCCACGCAATGCGTGGACTTTCTTCAGGGAAAACCCCCGGTTCAGACGGATTACCTCAACAATTTTTCGCTAAATTCTGGGATCTTTTAGGCCCTATTCTGTTCGAAATTATAAATTTAGTTTGGAAAATAATTCTCTCAGTGATTCAATGCAAGGAAGCGTGACTAGATTACTTTACAAGAAAGATGATAAGAAAAACCTCAAAAATTGGTGGCCCGGCCATTTCGCTACTCAATGTTGATTACAAAATTTGTTCAAAAGCTTTTACAAACAGACTTTCAAAATTGTTACCCTCGATTATTTCAAGAAGATCAAACTTGTTCCGTCCCAGGTAGGACGATTTTTGAGAATTTATTTCTCTTGCGTGACCCTCTAAATTATATAAATATTACCAATGAAACTGGTATCTTGCTGAATATCGATCAAGAGAAAGCCTTTGACAATTGACATGGTAGAAAAACATTGGAAAACTTTTTACCAATGTTTTAAGTCGTTTTGGATTTGGCCCTAATTTCCAGCGGTGGATTTCTACATTATACTGTCAAGCAAATATGAAAATTATAGTTAATGTTTTTTTGACCAAAGACATTCCACTCGAGTGGGGGGTGAGGCAGGGAGAACCCCGGTCTCCACGTTTTATGCGCAGAAGTTTTGGCGACCAGAAACCTGAGGAAAGCGTTTTAAAATTCGCCAATAAGCGGATGACTCCACATGTTTTGTAAACGACATTTTTTTTCTTTAGACAAATTGTTTACCTTTATACTTCACAAATACGAGACAAGTACAGGGACTAAATTAAACGCGGCAAAGAGTACAGAAGCCATGAGGTTAGGAGCTTGGTGCTCACGTCCGGACACTCCTTATGGCCTCCTTACCACGCCTTTTCAAGCTACATTAAAATTTGAACCTGTGAAAGGTTGTGGGGTGTTTTCACTCCCACCCCATCGGCACTACTCATTACTAGGTTTTTAGTTAATGTTAAGACTATTTTTCTCGGGACACTGTAAGGGACATAAGGAATGACATCACAACACAGTTGCAAATTGCCCCCCCCCCCCCCCGGGGGGGGGGGGGGCTGGGACTCTGAGACCCTTAACCTATACTAGACCATTTTAGCTGCATTTTGCAACCCTATTCTAGAATAAACACCGAAAAATCCTACCCTATCCTAGACCTTTTGTAGACTCACTATTTTGCAGAAACTTGTTCACTATCACAGTCTAAGATACCAGGGGCCAGTAAAAATGTCGTACAGCACACCTTACCGATTTTTCCATTTGCCAGTAAACCTCGTCTAGACTAAATTCTTCATGCAACTGATCAGTTTTGTGGAAAATGATACCCTACTCTAGACCAAAAATTTCTGATTACTATACCCTATCCCAGACTAAACTGCTTGAAAACCATACCCTTATACCCTATAAAGGGTATTTTATTGCCCAATATTTCGATTAGGCAAAACTAACCTTCATCAGGGGCTACAAAGAGCTAAGTAAAAATGGAATAAAACGGTTACAAGAAATAAAATGATTCAAATGAAAGATTAAATATGATTGGTTAACAAAAATAAACAGTAGAAACGTTTACAAAGGCTACTATAAAAATAGAAATATACCTACATACCTATATAGCTCATATATGGGAGCACCCCCTCCCCCCGGGCAAATTGATTTCTCCCGAATGACCAAATAGAAATTTTCTGCTTTGTGGTGTCATCCGAATATTTGTGAAATACAACAGTCAAAGCTTGTGACTCTATAAACAATTTAGCTACTGGCAACTCATCATTCAATACCAGAAATGACTAAAGTAATCATGTGCAATCCCGAAAGGACTTTCAAGTGGACCAAACGACCGGAAATGAACTTTATAAGTAATCCCTTACGGACTTGACTTTCAAGTGACTCATGTAAACCGGAACTGACCTTGTATTATTGTAACCGGAAATGATTAGCTTTATAACGCAGGATGCCTTGTAACCGGAAATGGCTAGCCTCTCAGGATAATATTGTAAACTTTAGGGATTTGTTATTGATGAATAAAACATTTTAAAAGGAAAAAAAAACACTTTTGTTGTGTTTAGCGGATAAAACGGTTTGCAAAATCGTTTTTTCCTGCTTTTTTTCGCGGTTTGCTACTCAAGAGAGGTTTCACATTTCAGAAACAGTGAGCTTTTGTGGAATTTGTGCAGTCTAAATGCACTGTGCAGACGGTCGCGTAATAAGCTTGCTGTTTTTGAGAATTGCTAAAATTGAAAAATAGCCTGGTGGTCAATCTTAATTATAATTATTCTTGTGCTTCCGACCATTCACCTAGTTAAGCTTATCATCATCGTTTCTGTTCAGAGAGCTCCGCTGTTAGGCTAAGCCTATCTATATATATTAGGATTTTAATTGTCAGGATCCAAGCTTTATAGCAGAGAGAGCTGTAGCTTAATAATATGATTTTCCAGTTGACGAAATAGCCAAGGTTGGGCATACTATAACATAGCGATCTTATAGTATGCCCAAGCTTGGCTATTTCGTCAACTGGAAAATCAAATTAATTTTGGGAATCGCTTGACATTTCTAAACGAACTTTCAATATTCTTAAGAAGTTTGTGTGAGACGCTCAGTCGAAATTCTGTGAAAATTTCTGACTGCGAGTCTCAGCAGAAATTGTCTAAGTGTCGAGAACATAGCGATCTTATAATATGCCCAAACTTGGATATAGTCAACTGGAAAAGCAAAATAATTTTTGGAAGCGCTTTCCATTTCCAAACGAACATCGAATACCCTTAAAAGGTTTGAAAGAGCCTTTCAGTGAAAATTTTGTGAAAATTTCTGACTGCCGGGTATTTAGTCTATTTGAGACCGTGCCCAGCTAACGGGCATTTAGACATGGCGTTTTTGAAAACCTTTTTATCTCGTTAATGCGCATGCGCATTAAACGAGATTTCGGAATCAGGACGAACAAAAAGGGACAAAAGTTGTTAACAAAATTTTGTGGATAACAATCCGGGGGGGGGGGTCTTCTTTCTTCTTTATAGAAGCTATATTAGGGCATTGAGGATATGGTTGGTTAAACCGGTTAGGATTTAGGACCTATTGTTAATTTCCCTAGGGTATTGGGATGTCAGAACTTGTCATATCTCACATTACGTTACCGCAAAGGTATTAGTCCTTCTTAAGTTTCGATATCTCACGTTACCTATCAGTTTCAATCATTTGTCGTAAAGCCATTATAGCTGCTTTAGAAGGGTAAAAATAGGTCAAATGCATTTTCTTGGGAAACGCAGTTGGAGAATTTCACGGTGTATTTTAGGAATGGAGACGTTTTAAGAAAGTTAAATGGGACAGGAAAGTTTGTGTTTTAATATGAGCGGTATGGCAGATCAAAATAGCATGAACTTTGCGTTTTTTCTATTCATTGCTATTACGGTTTGATTGGCAATAGTACGAGAAAGACGTCATAGTTTTGTTGATTTAGCCACCGTGCACAAGGAAATTTTGCGGATTGTCCGACTGAATTTGTTTTGCGGGAGGAAATTTTTGCGGGTTGCGGAGACAGCTAAAATTTCTGCTGGAAGGAAATGTTTGCGGATTTCTGGTCAAGTATAAATAAAATCCAAGGCATCGGTATTAAACTGCAATTTTACTTCCTGACCGGAGGTTTGTATAATTCCCATAGTTATGGTTGCTGTTCTGGCGCCAATATGAACATAAACAACGAGAAAACTAGTGAGTGAATTATTGTACGTTGTTGTAAAAACATAACAGTATTATGATAACAGTCTCTGGTTCTTTTGAGGACATGTCTGGAGTTGAATCGGGAATACAAATGACTGTTGTGTCGGTCGCCTCGGAGTTATGAGAGTTCACTGTTATATGAGAGTTAGGAGTTATGAGAGTTCACTGTTAAAAAGTTCCTATTGGTGTAAACAATGTTTACCCAGCGCCGGAAATTGTGGCCGAAATTAAAGCGCTCTAAACCGCGTTGCAAAAATCCGTGATAAACCCGGTCGAAAGCCTTTTCCTGATCCAGACAATAACAGCGGCCGAAAGCTGTTTATGATTTAAATAGTCGATTGTATCCCGGTGTTAGGAGGAAATTGGCAATATGTACGAGAATTTAAAGAGTTTTGCCGGTGCGATTAGAAATCTTGAGTGGAAAAGACGTATTTACTTCACCTTTGACGGCATTATTAATTAAGCTTTTATTACAAATAGAATTCAAGTTTACGCTTTCCTGTTAGCAGTTTTCACGTTTCGCTATCTTCGCAATTTGGTAGTTTTTCAAGTTTTGCTATTGGTATTAGATCAACAGCTGGATCAATTCAGCTTGGTTTACTCCGCATTCAGCTGTGAAAGGTTTTGCTTAGTATGAAATTCGCTTTTATTATAAGCTTTTGTGCTATTCATCGAAATTTAATCTTCTAAAAGTCAACAGGGTTTTGTTTTTGACAATCAAACTTAATTGTTTTAACCTCTTTGAAAAGCATTCAATTACTGTACAATGTCGTGCTTTCATTCATACTAAAATGTACTACCTTCTGAACAATAGTTTACCTTGAGTTAATTTATCGTTCTTAATTAGATTCGTTCCACAACTCCGCGGTGTCTATTCAAGTTGACACCTTGTTAGTAAATTTATCATATTCTAAGTTATGTCTAGCCGATTTTTCACGTATCAAGCTGTACACACAATAGTTGTTGTTACTGTTCTAAATTAGTCTCGTCCGGCACTCACGGTGTTTTTTCAGTTTTATTTAACTAATCAACGACTTGGCAAGTAATGGTGTCATTTTGTTTTTTCAGTATGAATAGTTTAGCTGACTCATCGAAGTTCAATTTAGTAGCTTTTGTTGTAGGTGAATAACCCGATAATGGTACATCGCTAGTACGTGCCGTACAAGTTATTTATACCATGCGCGATTTAGGGGTAACACTTATTCTATTGTTAAAACAATAGAATATAAGAACACAAAAGAACGACAATACAATAGAATACAATACCATAGAATATATTAGAATACATAATTTTGCCTAATACAATGGAAGTGTACAATGTACAATGGAGCTGACACCCTAAATCGGGCATCATATGAAGTTATTTGCCGACCTTGCAAATCTATTGATACGACACCATTAAGTGCTTTAAAAGCCGCTTGCTGACTTGGCTTTTCTGCTACTTCTTTGTTTTAGGGTTTTCAAATGTAGATTACTTTTAAAAATAGTTTATGAACAATGGACACTTGGGTTAAAAATATATTTTGAAATTTACTTTTGCTGAGCTCAAAGAATTTCGCTTGACACTTTCATTATGTTCCTTTGTGTTGAACACTTGTACCTTACGTATATAAGAACCTAGTTGGATTACATCGTTTGATTAAATCGTTGGATTACATCGTCAAGTCACAAGTCAGGAATAAACGCTGTTGGAACCAAGTCAGGTTTCTTGATCGCCTTCCTGTTGCGTACCAGTTCGTGGTTTGATCCCGTACCTACCGAGAGAGACGGCTCTCCTTTGCAAGCGAGTTGCCCATTTGAGTTAGTTTTCCCCCGTTATCAAGCGCCGATTCCCCTAAAGGCTTTCCTTAGTCCGACACCGGCAAAACCTTCCGTCACACCGGATCAGAAAAAGGTTTTTTTTAAAAAATACTGCGGTCAGGAATCCCGCATGTTTGATTACTTTAGTACAAATTTTATAATCTGTGTTTAACAGAAAAAATTGGTTGCCAGTTTTTCAAGTCTAACTTGTTGTTCCTCTTGTAAAGCAGGCGGATAATTCCTTGACGTTGTGTGTCAGAGATTGATCCGTGTTTAAAAGAGTAATTTAGTAAATCGTGACTTAATAGTCTCCAGAAGCGACGATAAAGTTCAACCGGAAATCTATCGGCCCCCCGCGATTTGCCCGATTGATCCAATTTTAGAGCTATGACCTCATCGCCTGACAGATTGTTTCTTATCAAGGATTTATTGTTTCTGTGGTTTCAACCACAGATAAAATTTACACAAGTTAAGTCGAAAAAAAAAAAAAAAACACGCAACTTCATTCGTAACGTACAATACACTCCTAAAACCAAAAAAATATCAATTCACAGTTTTTTCCAATAATTAACTTTAAATAGCAATCAAATACAAACCACTTAATTTCTTAAACTCAAAAACAACCATTTAATCTCTAATAGTTACTAAACACATGATACCGGAAATAGAAAACTCTCGACTTTCGAATAAAAAAAAAAAAAAAAAAAACAGAACTACTATATATTCGTAAATAACCCATTCATGTATAACATTGACTTATGCAGCCATTTCTTTTTCAACTCTCCACAAAAGAAAAATCAATGTTCGCTTCACTTTCTAAAATATTTAACATCGATATCGATAACAACATACAACTGCGTTAAATCTTATCTCTAACAAGCATTGACAACTACTTAATTAGCCCATTTAACACTAACAGGTGTACCACAAAAGCGGAATACATAGATATTTCAGCCCCCCACATCTGAAAACGTTACAAGAAAATATTAAACATCAAACGACATTTAACAGACCGAGCCCTATGGAATACATGAATGATCGATGTTTTAAAATATAAGTGAAGTCGCTTAGCGAGTGACAACCGGAAATCTCGTGAACAGAGTTGCTTTTCCAAGTCGCTTAAAGTTAAGCGAGTCAGCTCACTTGAATTGAACTCTCGTTAAATTTAGACACGAAAGCAGGTAGCTTAAGCGAGTCGGCAATTAATTTTAGTCAATAAGAAGCCAATTGTGGTCATTTATCCGACAAGGCTGTCAATTTGGAAATAAAACACGCATTCTATTTTCATGCCTCTCTCGTCGCATATTTGTGTCTTGTCTTGTGGTCGCTTAGCGAGTGACAACCAGAAATCTCGTGAAAAGAGTTGCTTTTCCAACTTAAAGTTAAGCGAGTCAGCTCAATAATCCATTCCTGTATAACATTAACTTATACATCCATTTTTTTGTTCAACTCTCCACAAAACAAAAATCAATGTCCGCTTCATTTTCTGAAACATTTCACATCGATATCGATAACAACATACAACTGTGTTAAATCTTTCCTTTAACAAGCATTTAATTAGCCCACGTAAGTGGCAGTCCCGCTAAAAGCGGTCCGCTCGATTTCCCGACCAAAAATAGTTTCCCTTTATTTTTTGCTGGTCAAAAGGCTTTGGTACAAATGTATGAAATACGCAATTCTTTTTTTAATATTCTTTATTTTTGCCCTGCTACAAGCCAAAAACGAATGCAGACCGTCTCGGCCCTTTCGACTAAACCGGCGGGAGACTCCCATATGAAAGGGGCGGGGATGTTCGTCGGACATTTTGAATTAAACCCCTAAAGGAGACCAATCTGGGTGTGGCTCAAGCTTTTTTTGACCCCTAAAAGAGACCATTTTAAAACACAGACAAATGTATTATATTAATGTTTCTTCGCGTGCAACCCTAAACGAGAGTTTGACGGCAAAATATGATGGCGTTTTGCCCAGAACACCCTAAGCGAGAGCAAAATCGAAAATTTACACCCTCAGCGAGACGACGAGCATCCCCGCCCCTTTCATATGGGAGTCCCCCCCACCCCCGGGTTTCGACGGTGATCGGAAGACTAAAATTGATGGTTTTTGAGAGGCGCGCTACGTAGAAACATCCGTTATGTTGCGTCAGTTTTTTCACATGGTTTGGCCATGTTCTCTCTGGCAGATTTTCTCAACTATTTTGTTCATTGTGTATGGCATAAGCTGTACACGTGGAAGGACATACCATCTTAAGGTCATATCCGGAGTTTAAAACCAAGAGGACATTATTGAAAGTGCTAACTCAGTCAGGTTAGATACTCGAACTTCTTGCTACACTGTGCTGACGATCCGCAATAACGGTGAAATACCTTTCCGCAGTTGCATTTAAAATTTCGGTTTGGTCTCAATCATGCCATTGTTGCGTTACTTTTTCTACGCAGTTGTCAGCCTTTGCTTCTTATAGTACCGTCGAAAGGGCCGAGACGGCCTGAATTCGTTTCTTGCTTGTAGCAGGGCGAAAATAAAGAATTTGAAAAAAAAAAAATTGTGTATTTCAAACATGTGTACCAAAGCCTTTTGACCAGCAAAAAATAAAGGAAAACTATTTTTGGTCTCGAAATCGAGCTGACCGCTTTTAGCGGGACTGCCACTTAACGCTAACAGACGTACCACTAATCGAAAAACGGAAAACAGACTGAGATATTTCAGCCGATCCACATCTGAATAAATTACAAGAAAAATATTAAACATCAAACAACATTTAACAGACCGGGCCCTATGGAATATATGAATGATCGATGTTTTAAAATATATTAAAGTGAAGTCGCTTAGCGAGTGACAACCGGACATCTCGTTAAAAGTTGCTTAAATTTAAGGCAGGAAAGCAGGTATCTTAAGCGGGTCGGCAATTAATTTTAGCCAATGAGAAGCCAGTTGTGGTCATTTATCCGACAAGGCTGTCAAATCGGAAATAAAGCACGCGTTCTATTTTCATGCCTCTCTCGTCGCATATTTGCGTCTTGTTGTACTAGATGCGGTCGATTAGCGAGTGACAACCAGAAATTTCTTGAAAAGAGTTGCTTTTCAACTCGCTTAAAGTTATTAAAGCGAGTCAGCTCAATTGAATTGAACTCTCGTTAAATTTATGGCACGAAAGCAGGTAGCTTAAGCGAGTCGGCAATTAATTTTAGCCAATGAGAAGCCAGTTGTGGTCATTTATCAGACAAGGCCGTCAAATTGGAAATAAAAAGCGTTCTACTTTCCAGTCATGTCCAATATATAGTACCATTGGTACCATGAGATGCGACTCACCAGTGGTATACCAACTGATAAAACGCTCCGTCCATCGGTCCACCAATAGTACATTCGTACGTAATGCCGCGACAAGACGAGTTTTACCAATTGGTACTAACCGATGAACCATTCAGTCCATTGGAGTCTGTTTGTGTGTATTGGACAACCCTCCTATTTTCATGCCTCTCTTGTCGCATATTTGTGTCTTGTTGTACTAAATGTGGTCCAACCAAATTGCAAAGAAACTGGAACGGTTGCATCTAAATACGAAGTATTCTCGCCAAATATTATAAGGTAGTAGGTGCCGGCGCTCTCATTGCGTCAATGGTGGCGCAATTTCTGCGAAAAATAGTTCAAGACGTCTTTAATATGGCTTTGCATGCGTGGGGCCGACGCTCACGGTTTCTTTCGGTGACTATGGCTCCTGGCAAAATATGTTGTTGTTGCTCATTTATATTAGATTCGACATATGTGGAGGGCCTAATTTGATTGCATTATACAATGGATTTACTTTTGCGCACAATTAACGTTAATGTCCCTTTTTTTAGTAGTCATTGGAATACTGAATCATTGCTATTACGGTTTGATTTATGAAAGAGTTATTTCAATTTTAAATGGGTATTAAATGTTGAGGTGTCATGATTATGTAATAGTATGTTAGAAAGGTAAGAGTTTGCCGATAAAGCTAACTAAAAAAAACTTTCGGCTTGATTATGCAAGAGTATGGATTTGGCTTTTGTTCCTTCGGTTTTGGAATATTGAATCATTGCCATATGAAGCACTCATCAGTCAAATAGAGGTTTTCACTACTGTGCACTACAACCTGACAGACTTAATACTATTAAGACACAACTGAAAAAACTAAAGATACGGTATTTGTTGATGAAATCTCCATGGTTGGAAGTGGTATGTTCAATTTTCTTAATTTATGATTACAACAAGTAATGGGAACCAGAGAGCTATTTGGTGGAATCAGCATAATGTGTTGGAGACCTTTTCCAGTTTCAACCATGTTTGAATTTAGAAATAATGAGACAAAAAGATGCCAAAAAATTGCAGAGCTACTTAATCGCATGAGAAAGGGAAAACATACTAAACATGATATTGCCATTTTAAATCGAAGAGTTCTTAATGTAAAATCAAAAGAAAAAATTATCCTATGAATATTTCCTATTTATGTCCTACAAATGCACCAGTAGATGATCACAACAATGCTATTTATAACATTCACTTACAAGCACTCATTTCACAGTCAAAAACCGTTGATGAGCCTCCACTAGTTCTAACCACTTCTGCAGTCACCGGCAAATGAATTTTAAAGCCTTCATACCGTAGCCTTTACGTTCTTTATTTAGCAAGACTCCACTTTCTGTTCTACTGTAAAGTGAACTTCATCCCTGTTCATCCGTTGCTTCAATAACTAAATGTCTCGCGGAATAAAATGACATTATTGCCTTGTACATAAAATCTTTACGTTCTAATTTGCTACGCTCAACCGAACGTAAATAATTTTACACTTAAATTCCCGTGAACAATAAAACAGACAAGAAGTATGGTAGGATACGCAAGCGAATCCAAACAGTTTAATACATTATCAAAGCATTTTACAACTGCAGAAAAGAAACAAAAGAACTTCTTACAACTTTTTTTTTTTTTTTTTTTTTTTTTTTTACAATAAGGTTATTATGAACTTAAATGCTTACATATCGGTATAACTTACTGTTACAAATATCAGAACTAATCGCATAACAAGATTAGAGTCCTAAATACTTTGTTACTTGTAGCCTGTTACCGAGGCTTTCCTCGACATACATATCTTTGGCAGCGTCCGTCTTCCATCTGCCATGTAATTTCAAGAGCCTTTCCGAAACCGAGTTACAACTGTTACGAACAACGGATGTTATCCCCCCGGACCTTAAGCTATGGAGACCGTAGTCATCCGGGTTAAAACCCAGTTGTTTTAGTGCATTCCTAAGAATTTCCCTACACGACGTATAAGAGATTTTCCCACTCCTAAGGGTGTAACTAGCGGTGCTCTTGTGAAAAACAAGGGGTCGGAACAAAGGGAGATTACTATTAGCATCCATACCAGCGAACGCCATATATCTTCTAATAACACTAACGGGACAATATCGCGTTCCTGATGAACTGATATAAACATAATTACCCTCCCTATAAACATCGGTCTTACTCTGAGGCACAAAAATCTTTATGTACTCACTATAAAATTCAATATGGTTTGGAGCAATATTACATAACTCATTATATCGGAAAAAACCGGCGAAGGCTAACGAACATAACGCAGCTACCCGAAGGTCTTTCAAATTAGCATCCTCCTTGTTATAAGAATCAAGAATAGCCCTAATTATATGAGGGGAAAAAGGCTTCTTCTTGACAACTGGTTTAGCCTTGGTGCGTTTTGCTGATTCAATAATATTCTTACAAAATTCACTATCAAGAGGATTACGATCGAGGCTAGGAACGAACGAGTGAAACCATTTAAGTGCCGCATGAGTTTGGATCATGGATGCACTGGACGCACAAGACTGATGGACATCAAATAAATAAAGAGACACTGTGCTAACTGAAAACGGCAGTTGAACGCTTAGTTTCCTGGTTCCGCACCACTCTAGAAACTTCTTAATAACCCGGAGGTAGGCTTTAGCGGTAGAATTCGATCGAGACTGTGCCATCACCCTTACAATCTGATCGAAGCTCAATGACGAAGAGCACAGGAGAGGCTCCCAAGCTCTGCTTGAAGTAAGTATCTGAAATGACAAAGCAAAACACTCAAAAGTAAAAGAAGGGTGCTAGGCTCGTGAAGACCATAAACAGAAGATTACTCGCTTCTAAGTGGGGCAAGCAAAAAGTTACAGCCACCCATAGCATGGCTGGCTTTGTATCCTTCAACAAGGCCAGTGCCCATTAGGTTAGAACGCTACTTAGTCCGCACATGATTCAATCGGTTGCAGTCACCCTCTGATAAGGCAAAAGTTGTAGCCACCCATAGTATGGCTAGCTTTGTACCGTTACAACAAGGCCAGTGCCCATCAGGTCAGAACGCTACTTAACCCACACATGATTCAATCGGTTGCAGTCACCGTCGGATAAGGCAAGCGCCAAAGCATTATCAATGACACTCGGTCACCCAGCCGAAGCAACGCTAGCAATGCCATTTCTCAATGGGGCCTGTGCCCACAAGGTCAGGAACTCTGAACACCCCGCACATTCAATCGGATACATACGACTTACGGTATGGCAAGCGCCTAAACAATAACAAGGACAGGTGCGGTCACCTAACTAAAACAACGGTAATAATGCTCCGTTCCAAAAAGGGCCAGTGCCCACAAGGTCAGAAAACTTGACATCCCCCGCACATCCAATGGGGTGCAGTCAGACTAACGGTAAAGCTAACGTCCAAACAATAAAATACAAGGTACAGTAACTATTATCACCGTGAAAAAGAAAACACGCATGCTTAACATAATATCTCAATTGTATAGGTGTAATCACTCACAGTGTGTGGCCGGTGCCTACTTGTTTAAGTGATAAACAAACAAGAGGAATGGCTAGTCAACAAATTCCATCCTAAGAGCAATGATGTAACCCTTAAAGTGCTCGGATCCTAAAAGGGAATTGGGATTCCTACCATGGAGGAGGGACTGGTTCCCAACATGCATATATGCATGCTGTAATCGGATACATACTTGAGATACTTATTTGTTACTAAAGGCCAAAAATGAGCGGAAGGCCAAAACGGTACAACGACAGTCCCAACAGCCTTTTGACACTTCATGTAATGTAGTACCCTCGGAACGATAGAAACAGGCGGGACCACCCAACAGTTCTCTGCCCTGAGAGGTTGAATGAAAAAATCAACTCCAGCGGTATTGGGATTCCAAAACCGAGAAAAGAATCTGGGCAGCTTATGGTTATAATAATTAGCGAAACAATCAACAGTATGCGGTCCCCAGCGAGCATCCAGAGACAAAAACAAATCGTCGGTAATCTGCCAATCATCGGTATCCAGCAGTCGGCTTATATAATCGGCCTGTTGATTTAAAGTACGGGGAATCCACTGAACCTCTAAGTAGATCCCTGACTGAATGCAAGTATTGAAAATATTTCTTGCCATTCTGTGTAAATCTAATTTCATACTGCCTACTTCGACGATTCTCGCAGCGGCTTGATTATCAGTAAACCATTTGATATGTGACCCTCTAAGCACTGGAGCAAATGATTGCAAGGAAAATTCGATTGCATACAGTTCCCTCCATGTAGAGCTCTGCGAGCTTTCAAACTCTGTCCACATTTTATGGCACACGTATTCATTATTAAATCCAATAACAGAGCCACAACCGGTAGCGCTGGCATCAGAATAAACAAAATGGCTAGGACACGTGCTCATAAAACAATCTCTACTGTTAATACGTTTGACATTATTTTTCCAAAAGAAGAATTCTTCCTGGCAGTAATCGTCAAGGCAAAATTCTAAATCCCATTGGTCACAACACAACGTAGACATGACACAATGCCTGGTCATAATTCTAGCAATGTTACCCACCACAGGACCAGTAGAAATAATTTGACCCGTAAACGAAGCTAATCTTCTCGCAGAAGCCATAAAATCCGCGTCGATAATTTGATCAATGGTGTATAAAATCTTTGTGATCCTTCTGTCCATAATTTTCAAAATTCCTAGAACCGAATTCCAAGTGATACCTAGCCAGTTCAAAATCTGGGTTGGTTCCCATACCGATTTTTCGTCGTTGGTTATAAACCCCGCACTGGACAAATCTTTCCTTACAGCCTGCGCCGTACTGCTACAGACTTGTCTATCTTGAACTGTGGCCCAACCATCATCCAGAAAAATGGCAATGCACACCCCTTGTAACCTCCAATTTTTCTCTAAGGGTTTTAAGAGTTTTGTAAATACATAAGGGGCAGTGGACAACCCAAACGGGAGGACGGTAAAAACATAAAACAATTCATCCCCGGAATCAGATGCTCGCCAGGAAAACCCCAGGAAAGTTTGGTGTTCCTGTGAAATATCAACATGGTGATACCCGCTTTTTAAGTCGAAGGAAAACATGAACGAGTCCTTTGTAAAATAAGCGAGAGCGACCTTCCAATCCTCGTACTTAACCCTTTGCTTAACTAGACACTTGTTCACGTGACGCAAGTCTAGAATTAGCCTCTTTTTCCCACATGGCTGAATTGACACTGATAACGGGTTAACTACAAAGGGTTGTTGAGAAACCTCCCGAACACGGCCAGAAAGCACAAGCTCACTGACGGCTTGGTCCACAAAATCGGCATTAAGTCTAGCAGACTTGTTATTTTTTAACTTTACAGGTTCAGGGGAACTAGCAAATGGTAACTGATAACCGTTTCCAATAATCGATAGAATGAAATCAGGCGCGCCTATAGATTTCCAAAAATCAACGTGAGCCCTCAAATTACCCTTTACACTTAAAGAACAACCGCTTTCCACTTCAAACTGTTCTACAATCCCTTGTACCTGCACTAAGTCTTCCTCAATACTTGCTAAATGACTGGTTTGACTGGAATCCTGCTGGCTTGTTGTAGGAAGGCCCTGGGAAGGAGTTGCGAGAGTAGGACTGGTAACTGTAGTTTCCTGACCAACAGGCAGAACGGCAATCTTTGGCCCAGTGGCCATGTTTCCCACATTTGAAGCATTTGAAGCCGTCATAAGCAACATCTCTACGGCCTACAACGAAAAATAACAAAAGAACGCAGTAAGCTGGGTGGGTGGGAGGGTTATGTAGCGACGTATAAACTGCGTGGATCGCAAGCGTGAGTGGAAATACAACGGTCAAAGAAAATATAAATATCTGAAGCTAACCAATCACAGGTTAATGCGATGGAACGCAAGGAACGTGCGACATAAAGCGTGACAGAATAAACAGAACTAATTAACTGGAATACCAGCGGAAAATACATTTACGTTCTAATTCGCTACGCTCAACCGAACGTAAATAATTTTACACTTAAATTCCCGTGAACAATAAAACAGACAAGAAGTATGGTAGGATACGCAAGCGAATCCAAACTAAGACGACTCACAAAGTAAACGAGGCATTGAATAAATAAATAAAGCTTTACCGCGAAAAAGCTGATTGTCAGCACTAGCACCAAGTCGCAGTTTCTTCGCCCGATCACAGCCAGCCTGCTCTTTCTGACGGCGTTTGCGACCAGCCGCTTCCCGCGCTTTCTTGAGGCGCTTCTCGTCGTCTGATCCTGACGCAAGCTCGTCCGACTCGTATTCGGCAACAACCTGCCATCCATCTTTGCTTTTATCGGCAATCTTAATCAGCTTCTGCCTCTTACAAATAACCAGCCTGCCGTCCTTTGCAAGCTTCTGGATACGCTCTTGATTTGGATGGGCTCGCTGGCTTTCCGTTTCAATGATCTCTAAGATGGAATCAATCTCAGCATTGAGCTCGAACTGCTTTTGATTTCCTTTAAACTTTAACTGGACCACCTCCTTGTCGATCTTAGTTTTCTGCTCAATCTCTTTGGTCTTGGTTTCAAGATGGTCTTTAAGGTAGTCTTTGAACAAAGAAAATACCTGGTTTACTACTGGGTCAGTAGCTCTTTCCCCTGGCTGGGAAGAAGGATCGGAAGAAGGAGCAGAAGATGCCGAAGGCTCCCCTTCAAGATTCATCAGGAAGATAAATTTTTTGATGTAGCGACGTATAAACTGCGTGGATCGCAAGCGTGAGTGGAAATACAACGGTCAAAGAAAATATAAATATCTGAAGCTAACCAATCACAGGTTAATGCGATGGAACGCAAGGAACGTGCGACATAAAGCGTGACAGAATAAACAGAACTAATTAACTGGAATACCAGCGGAAAATACATTTGTCGCGTATGTACTCTTCGGAAAGATTGAATATTCGATTTTACCCCCTCCCCCCAATCAAGATTCTTTTTTTTTTTTATGTTAACCTCACGTTCTAACGCATTAACGAGATGGCTTTAAGAGCCCTTTGATTTAAAACGGCTCAGCTGTATATGCTGCAAACTGAGCCTCTCAAGAGTGAATTCTTTCAGACAAGATTGCCGCTCTCTATTAATTCTCTGCATTTTCCCCAAAAATTTGAGATGTTCCAATAATGGTTTTTAGGTTTCCTATTCAACATTGACCCAGGTGTTCGATTTTCTTACGAAAATATTGATAAAAGCCGCATCAAAGTCTTCGCCAACACCATTTTCCCATACAAAACTCTTGTGCAGATAACACATGGAGGAGTTTGTTTGTCTGAGTCTCAACGGGGGCCAAAAGTACTTGACGTCATTAGTGCAAAGCGCTATTTCATCGCTCTTTTCTCAAGCGAAGCAAAATCAGAAAAATGTTAGGTTTATCTGTGGCGATAAAGAAGTACAAAGCGAAGACTCTTGTACCATGTTAATATGCTGAAATGTACTTTATTTAGCCAACAGAGAAGAAGAACCTTCGTCCATGACATTCCATGGTCAACTGATTTCTATCACTGCTTATAGATATTTAGCCTGTTCCAGGCTCCGAGATAGTGGGGAACGCGCGAATTAAAAAAAGAGAAAAAATCCGCGCATTCCCCACTATCTCGGAGCCTGGAACAGGCTAGTACATATTGAGATATTTAGCCGTACGATTTCAGAATCGGAAAAATAACCGGGCCAAAATCAAGACAAATAGATTATTTACATATGTAAAAAATCTGAGACCATGTGGTGAACACAGCACTGCAGGATTGAATGAATTCGACTATGATGGAGTAAACTTGAAAAACAGCCACCGGACGTTTTTCAAGATTGTAGCTTGCGTGACACCTCGCGACATAGCCCTTTTAAGAAGGTTTACAAGTTATAGAACGAATGAAAATCTGACCTCGTATGCTATATCTCATTCGACGCTTCAGGGTGTTTCTTAGTGTTGCGAAGCCATTGTTCGGTGTCTTTTAAATCTTTTGTTTTACGTCATTTCGTGATTACACCATCCGCAACACCAAGAAACTACCACGCTTCGCTTATTCACGAGATAAAAATGACTGTTTTCGTGACAAATTGTTTTAAGAGAACTGTCGACGGTAACTGGGGGAGACAACACCCCACCACACCTCTTGACCCCTGACCTCCCCCTCCGAAAACGAGCGCAGCGCCTGCTGCGACCGTTGGTGCTTATGATAGAAAATATTTCTTTTTTAAAAAAAAAAGACGGAATTAAAAGCAACATGGATACAAACAACTGAAGAGCAACCACTTTTGAATGCTTTTTTTATTGGCGTCCGTTGGCTCATGTCTTATCACGCATGAATACATTAATATGCTGCAATAAGAAACATACAATTCAAAAAATGCTGTCTTAACTTGTGATTCTTTTCAAAAAGCCTTTTTGTATGGCGGTGTTCCTTTCCTGTTGCACAAATGGCGAACTTCCCTTTCTCTAATTGGAAACAGAACTATTTATCTTAGAACTGGTAGCGTACATCAGGCAGCTTCCTCCCGGGAAATTGATGGGATGAGTCTTGTTGAGGCCAGTTGGGCGTCCATTCATGTAAGTCTCCAGGATATCGATACTTTCCAACTCCGAGGGGTCCACCTTTTGATAAAACAAAAATATTACCTGCTACTTAGCTTTCAATTCTTGAAGAAAAACCTGTGAACCTGTGAAAACTCCTCAGTTGTAGTATGCATAACGTAATATGCGATTTCTGTTCTCACCGTAGAGTCGTCAAGCGAGCGAAATAGAAATAATCACAGACAGGCAGGAGTTGAGGAGGAAGGGTGTGATTTCTGTGAAAACGCTCTACTCCAGATTGGAGCTCGGTCAATTGTGAGTTTATTACACGCCTTAATGATGAATATGATATCGTGTATATGAGCTCTCAACTGGCCTTGTAGCTCAGTGGTAGAGTGTTTGCACCGGAATCGTATGTTTTTCAAACTTTATAGTTGCAACTCCATCAGTTACTGTAAACGGCTTTGATCATATTCTCTTTAATACAAAAAATATTATTATTACTACCTCGCAGGGATTCTGGGACAGAATGACTACATCAGCTTTCTTGTTCTTCGTCAAGGTGCCTAAGATGTCCTCTTTATGAATTTGCCAAGCGGCGTCAATAGTAATCGCCTTCATAGCCTCGTGAATACTGACGCAGTGTTCCGGGCCGTACACCTTCTTTTTATCATCTCTCTGAGTGCGGGTCACTGCAGTCTTGATATTCGCAAATGGAAGCGGGGGGCCTGGAAAGGTCGCGTGGTCCTGGTTAATAGACCAACGAAGGCCATGCTTGGTTGCCGCCGAGAGGGGTGTCCGACGGTTTGTGCGCTCTGCGCCAAAGATATGCTCAGTGTATGATTTGGCGTAGAAGTACAGATGGCAGACGAAGAAAGACAGACCAAGGTTGATTTTTGCAGCTCGCTCGATGTCGTCCACCGTGCACAAGCCCAGGTGCTCAATTCGGTGACGCATGTCTTTAGGATGTTTGAACTGGTCTAAAACCTGTTTTTAAAAGATGAAAAAGAAAACGATTCTTTGTATAGACAAATTCTGCTAACGCATTGTTGTACCCAATTCAAACCTTCTGGGAATAAGATTCTTTGTTCACAATATTTCCATATAATTTCCATGTCAATGCTTCATTGATACGGAAATATGACGAACAAAGAGTTCTTATCCCAAAAGGTTTGAATTGGGTACAACATTGCGTTAGCCGAATTTGTCTATTGGTCGTCACTTAGCTGTAATCATAGGCAGACTTTTTTTTTTTTTTTTTTTTTTTTTTGGGGGGGGGGGGTGAGGCTGCCAGGGGACCGCAGTCGTTTCTTTTGTCTGGGATTTTACCCCGTACACCGAAGGTTGGAGCGAGATTGCGGTCTCGCAATTGCTGTGGTCCCCTGATTTTTCTGGATACTTTAGTGCTGTGTGTTTATATATTCTCAAACACTGATATGCCAAGCTACTACTTGTGTAGGCTTCTACGTTCTATTTTCTCGCAGAATTTCAGTCAGTCGAACCAATCTGTTAGTCAGCTAGCCAGAACCTGGAAAGTCAGACTAAGTCAGACTAGACAAACTAGTTTTAATTTTACCTGCTCGTAGACACTGATCACTTGATCAATAGCTCGCTCTCCGTGAGCGTGCACAGCAATCTGGATACCTTTGTGATGAAAAAACTTGATGGTTTCCAGCATCTCTTCATTGGAGTAGTTTAGTTGACCATAACACGGTGCGGCCGGGAATCCGAGGGTCTGTGTAAGATTAGAATTCATAAATGGTTCACGCACTGCCGCTGTACCGCAGTGAGGAGAACCGTCACTAACAATCTTAACTCCAGCTTCCCATAGATTCTCATTCGGCGTAAAGGTTGGTCCTCCTTCATCTTCGGCAGCTGAACAAGTCTAGGAATAAAGATAACTGTTTCAAAATTCAACACAACTAAGGGTCGTAAGACCAAAACCAAAGCAGTCATTCTAACCAATCACAACAGACGCAAAATGAACAAATCAGAACTCGAAGCAAATGTATGCAGGCAGCACAAAGCGCTGGAAAACGCTTGTGATCAAGTTTAATATAAGGTGTAATTACAATTCAATAATAACATATGGGGATCACCAAGGTCAATTTTTTTAGTTAAAAGTATTTCATAATGATTACCATAACTTGTTCAACAATGACTGGACATTTATTTGATACCATTATAAAAAGTGGTAGTGTTTATCAATCAAAGTGTATATACTGTAATTACTAGAAACGGTTGTGAAAATATAAAATCCTAACTTTTGGCTATCAAACAGCACCAGCCGAGGACAACAGAAGGATTTGGGTTTAGTGATACGTTTGGGCATGTTCGGTTCTTCAGGGCCGTGAACGATTCGATACAATGCCAGTCGAACGGGACACGTTTCACTCAAGGATATAGCCTCTAACAGAAAGTCTATTTGCTTGTTTCTCGTATAACCCAAATCAGTGACTGTTGTGAAGCCGCGGGAAGCGTAATCTCTCCACTGTTTTTCAATTGCTGCCTTTAGTTCAGGGGCCGTTGGGTGCAGTCCACTTCCCAAGACCCTTACGATCGCGGGCTCCTCGAACAGTTGCCCAGTCAAGTGGTTGTTTTCATCCTTTACAAAGACACCACCGTCGTGATCTTCAATGCTGTCATCAACCCCAGCTATCTGTAATTGGGAAAAAAGTGAATACAGTAGCTGCATTCGATCGAGGAGTACGTTCCCGGGTTTTTTCTCCCAATGGGTTTTATTCCGAGTTTTCGTACCGGGCAGTGTATCATTGTTTTGTATTTCACTCGCTTTTCACTTTCCTTATTATCTTAATGTTTGTGTATCTATCTTATAAATCGAATTTTGTAATTTTGACATTACGTTTAAGATCATTTGTAATTCTTTGAATCGTATTTCGTTTCACCTCGTGCATTATTTTGCTAAACTATTTATCATTATTGGCGTTATGTATTCTAGTTTATACGGTCTTCATAGCCTTAGAGCCGGGGGCGCGACGGCTGTAGTTAATAGTAACAACAGTATATCGGAAAGACTCCTCAAGATTCACTGCCGGTGGAAAACACATACCGCTAAGGACATGTATATCCACGAGGATATTTCCAGTAGATTATAGGTTATCGGTCATTTAGGCATTTAATCAGACTGTTATTTTCTTAAACTATTGATCGTTCAATGTACTGCTTGTTAGTGCGTAATAAAATCACGTCGGTTTTGGAATGCCTGAGCATCCAACCATCATATATAGTGTTGTTTGTTTTGTATGTGTTACATTTAAGCGGAAAATAATTTACGTTCGTTTGAGCGAAACGAATTAGACCGTAATTGCAATTGTACACTGTAATTCGTCCTTCTGCTTCTCAAGTCAACACGTACACGGATATATTTTGCAGTTTGTATTTCATGACTGAAAGCCATATAGTCGTCGGCATCACCTAAATTTACATGTGCTAATGTGACACGAAAAAAGAAAAGGAAAGAAAACTCGGAGCCGGATTTACAACTCGTGTGCTGCGCCACGAGTAATAAGGGATCGAGATGGGATTTTTTTGTGGAGTGCGGAAATTTTTAAAATGGATTCAGACGAAATTACCTAACTGTATAATAAACACTGTCTGGCTAAACCTAAGAAAAAATAACAAGAGCTACGCTACCCCGAACTAAACACCCAGGATTGCTCTGTACCTCGTCGTAAGGGTTCCTGGTTACTGCTTTTCCTGACTTCTCTGTGAAAACATTTTGCACATTTTTGCGAGTTGTGACACTAGACTTCAGTTTCGAATAGGGTTTGAATTTTTCATTCTTAAATATTACTGATAGTGATATATCTGTGCAAACCTGGCTGGAATCCCGGAATAACCTCATAGAAATCATGACAGTCCGGTCTTTAGGGACTGTGCAATAATTAGCAGGGGGACGTGGGGGCGTTAAGAAACGGGAGGGGCACAATATAAAATCATATCCCAAGATAGGAGGGGGGATTGCAAGACTTAAATTACTATATGAAAAGGAGGGGGGAGGGGTTATATCTAATTTTCATTGCCAGACTCACTGATGACTCAACAATAAACCTACACCACTAATATTAAAACAAATTGAATCATTTTTCTGGCACTGTAACAATGTATACAGAGCATAATTTATTAATTTATTATGGAAAATGTAACAAAGGGCACTACTAAGTATAAACAAGTAACTGTATTTACAAAGACCACCGTAACGATATAGAAGCACCGGATCCTGAAGTAAGGATCGATATAATCAGTTATAAAATAATGAAACGATTTGAGTTAGGAACAGTGAGTTAGGAACAGTGATTTGAGTTAGGAACAGTGAAGATAAGTAAACTGCAGCAAAACAGACAATCTCCTGTGCCTTATCGCCGGAACTGTTGGGCCATAACAAGGTGAGCGTCAGTCAGTGTCAGGGTGCGTGCTGAAGACAACTGTCGGAAACTGTCGGGAACTGTCGAGGAACTTTTGGAAACTGTCGAGGAACTGTCGAGCCATAACATGGTGAGCGTCAGTCAGTGTCAGGGCGCTTGCTAAAGAGACAATCAAAGTAAGTTGAACTTGCGAAGAACGAATGTTCAACTCGCAGCGCGCACGTTTAAACATCAATATCGCCTTTCATATGCTCAGACTTAGTGGGATCATGTATTTGTATAAGGCCCAGTTCAAACGTCGAACTTCACATGTGCCGAACCTAATGCAAATTAGCAAGAACAATAGAATTTGCTCATTTGCATTAGGTTCGGCACATGTGAAGTTCGACGTTTGAACTGGGCCTAAGTAGTAAATATTTTGTTTTAGGCCCGGTTCAAACGTCGAACTTTACATGTGCCGAACCTAATACCTATTTAGGTCGACCCAAACTATTAAGTTCGACTGTTGATTCAGACGGTCGAACTTTACATGTGCCGAACCTAATTCGTGGCGAAAAGAAATATCATCCTTACCGCTTAAAATAGGGAAATAAACCGAAAAAAGTAAAATTCACCAAGCCTGGAAATTCTTGTTTTGATTCTAGTGTGCTTTGTGTTCTGTTATGGCAAGGAGACAGCTGAGGAGATCGTGTCGTGATATTTGGACAAAATAAAGTAACGGCATAAATTTTAAAATACATTACGATTTCTTTATGGATATAAAGAAAAGCAACTTTTTAGAAGACCGATTTAAGCTGTCCAGTTTCAGTCTACATATCTACAACGTGAATGCTGGTAACCGTCGTTACACTTCTATGAGTTCTGTCTGCAAAGGCGCGAAAACCCACTAAATAGCCAATCAGAAGCGCGGTTATATTGAAAAATACGTTAACATAAATTATGCATTAGCTTCGGCGCATGTGAAGTTCGACGTATGAATCGAAGTCGATCGTTTGCCGTTCTATTCGACAAGCTCAGTCGAATAGAACGGCAGAGTCGACCCAAATACAAAGGTGCGGTTCCTAATTGATTCATACGTCGAACTTTACATGTGCCGAACCTAATTGTTAGGTTCGGCACATGTTTGACGTTTGAACCGGGCCTTATCGCCGGAACTGTCGGGCCATAACAAGGTGAGCGTCAGTCAGTGTCGGGGCGCGTGCTGAAGAGAACTGTCGGAAACTGTCGGGAACTGTCGAGGAACTGTCGGGAACTGTCGAGGAACTTTTGGAAACTGTCGAGGAACTGTCGAGCCATAAAATGGTGAGCGTCAGTCAGTGTCAGGGCGCTTGCTGAAGAGACAATCAAAGTAAGTTGAACTTGCGAAGAACGACTGTTCAACTCGCAGCGCGCACGTTTAAACATCAATATCGCCTTTCATATGCTCAGACTTAGTGGGATCATGTATTTGCATAAGTAGTAAATATTTTGTTTTAAGGTTACCAACCCACATCTGAATTCCAAAATTGCCCCAAGATTTAACAAAAATGGCAAATTCTTGCTTGAATCAGACGCAGAAAAAAGCGACAAAAGTGGCAAAAGCAAAACAGCATTGCACGAAGTATTGCGGGCTCATGGACGTTTGGTGGGAAACAGTTTGTGTGTTAGATGTCATTTCACCATGAATCAACCAATGAACGCACGCGTTGTATTGAGAAAACTCAGACATTTATTTAGAGTGGCCGATTTCCACGCCGCGACACGCCTCAATGACACTGTTGTAACTCCGGGTTATGGGGTTAGAAAATTTGCATGAAAGGGCGAGCCATGTTTTAGTTCAGCTAGACGGGTCACCCGGCTTAACCCTAAGGGCTTTTCAACAAATTAAACAATAGTAAGCTTTAGCAACCACGACATCAACACCAAGGAAAACGTCACTTGAAAAAATAATTTGCGCCGCCTTTGAAAGTACTTTGTGGTTGTTTCAATTTGTCTAGCAGAGGACAGCGAAGAAATGAACCAAAATGCAAAACACAAGTGCAGAGGCATTGTTTTCGCTCATTAAACCTATTGTTTTGTGCTGTTCTCGCTTCCATTGCGCTCCCTTATTGCATGAGACATTGGCTGCGGCCGCACTAGAGTAGTTAACCGGGTTATTTGCAATTAATTAATTAACATCGCCAGAAATCAGGGACATTGGAGCAGCGAATTTTCGTGCGTCTTACACTGCGATGTCGCTTCATTGGTATACACCGCTGTTCCACCCTACGGGCTCAAATTCGTTTGGTGCGGCTTCGGTGCGACAAAACTAGTTGTGTTAAATAAGGCGTATTTAGGCCCATATATTTCCACTGACCGAAATAATTCGCTCGCAGTTGAAAACAACAAGACTTTAGCTTTTGAATGAGGGATTTGCAGCAAAATTTGGAGCATTCTGTGCCCAAATATCGCAGTTCGAAGACAGCGAACTTCAAGACTTTAGCGTGGACTGTTGGTGGAAATGATTTTTACAGCTCTGAACGATTTTTGAAAGCAAAAAGCAGGGCGAAGGAACCATCGTAGAAAGTGAAAGTGAAAGTAGAAAGTGATTTTTGAAAGCAAAAAGCAGGGCGAAGGAACCATCGTAGAAAGTGAGAATGCGATGATCGCCAGTTCAGTCGGTACGTCTTCTCAGACGATTGCGGCAAGTTGGCTACCCCCATCACTTTACGAACTATGGTGCCTCGAAAACTTTCAAAACGTTCAGGGATATGTAAATAAGTGGCCGGGTATTCTGGAATCGCTCCGTGCATGTTATAAGGGAGTCTCTCTGGATATAAAGGAACTGTTGGAACCCCTGTTGAAAGATCTTAGGTGTTACGGGAAAGATATCTTATAACCCCAACATTAGTTATGCATACCATTCTCAAAGCTTAAAGAAAAACCGAAACAAAAGAACGCCCAAAAAAAAAAACAATAGCGCGTACATGCATAATTAATGCTCATGTTTCATAATTAATGTTAATGTATCTGTAGTTTATGTGACGAAAAATATCTCAAAATTTTGTACATCCAATGTCCCGTTACGGTACAAATGTATTAAATTATGAATAAAAACCGCTATATATCCCGCTTGTTTTGATACTGAGAGGTTGCCCGAACAAAGATTAAGAAAAAAAAACGGGAAAAAGCCCAAGAATTGAGGTTTGGCAACTTGATCCAGTCGAGTGCACGAGCAAAATGTTTGACATGAGCTGACATATGTAAACAGACTACAACTTAACTTTGATCATATAACTTTGATCAATGAAACTAGCACTTTGATAGTGTAAACCGGCCCTAACCGTTTTCGGACTAAAAAGGCTCGAAAAAAATACCCTGATGCCGCATACATGGGGGTTTGCTCCCTTTTATTCCGGGGTAGTCAATCGATAAAAATCGATATCGGAAAACCGTTCGATAAATCAATATCAGTCGATAAATTGAAATGAAATGTTATCGATTTTATCGATCAATCGATAAAAATGGATACTCACACACTGGTGAAATTTCAACGTTATAGACTTTATCGGATTTATCGATTGTTGAAATTTAGTATTTGTTCGTTCGTCTACGCTTTTGAAAAGCTAAACTAGTGAGCAGCACTTTTACAAACTTAAGCTTGTAAAACTGATCACCTCCTACGCGTTTCGTCCGACTATCGCTGACTTCATCAGGGAGAATTACAAGTAATAGTTTCATGCTTGCATTTATACATAACGTAAACCATAGAATTGTTTTACAGATTTGCGTATTGGAAACAAGCTAAAAGTTTGGTAAGGCGTGTCTAAAGGTGTAACATGTGCGACATATATTTTTGACGACTAAATTTGTGGTTTTCTCTACATTGATTTTTAATCATTATTGAACTATCGTTTTTTATAAGACTTTAAAAAAGATGAAGTGAATTCTAATGATGAACTGTTAAGGAAGATGTTATTAGTGTTTTTGCGAGCTCGTTTATATCATTTGTTAATTTCGTTTCGGTAAAACATTGTAAAATGCAAGATAAGCTAGTATCGATAAATTCGCTATTTATCGATAAAATAGATAACGCTTATTGAAAAATCGATAATGATCGAACCCTTTTAACAACGAACCCTTTTATCGATTTTTATCGATTTCCGATATGATTAACTAATTCTTATCGATTTCATCGAATAATATCGATTATCAATTTCTACCGTTTATCATTAAAATTGACTTCATCTTTTTTAAGAGCACCGAACATCAAGTTTAACCCCTCCCCTGTCCCGTATGTTAGCTTTCTTACGCCAGTGGGACCATCGGTCACAAAGCTCAGTCACTGACCAACAACGTGGCTAATCTCTTACGCAAGTCCACAATTTTCGTCGGTCGCAGGCGATTGAAGACGGATAGTTAGCGCGCATATTTTTTTCAAATTTACTCAGATATGCGATATTGCATTTGTATAACTAGTAAATATTTTGTTTCAGGTTATCAAAACACATCTGAACTCCAAAATTGCCCCACGGTTTAAAACAATGGCAACCTCCTTCTTGAATAACGCAGCAGAAGGTTACAAACAAGCCTCGTTTTCTGTGCAAAAGAATGACGGTGAAACGTTCATACAAACAGATGTTTGTCCTCAAGCCGGAGACGCCATCTTGGACTTAGGCTGCGGTACAGGAGAGCTGTCTGCATACCTAGCTGGGCTGGTAGGACCCGAGGGAAAGGTTATCGGAATTGATCCAGACACGGAACGAATTCATGTGGCTCGACAATCTCATAGTGAAGTCAAGAACCTGTCATTTGTCGAAGGAAGCGCTTCAGACTTCCCAGGGATTGGCGCTGAGTCCTACGACACTATTTTCAGTAATTATGCCCTCCACTGGATGCCTAACAAGCAGCAAGTCTTCAAGAACATGTTTGCAAGTCTTAAAGTTGGAGGGAAAATAGCAATTCAGTACATCACCCATCTGCCTCCGATTGAGCTTGACGCTTATATGTTACTGAATCCGGAGAACGCAGATCGTATTTGCCAGATGTATCAATGCGAATCGAAGGACAAGATCGAGCAGTATTGCTTATCAGTCGGATTTGAAATCATTAAAAGCTTTGAGACTCACGGCATGGAATGGGTGTTTGAATCAATCGAAAGCCTTTTGAAATGGCACTGGTCGACTACACATGGCGTGTTTGATCTTTCGCTTGTCAATGAAGAGCATTTGCAAAGGTATCTTGCTCCATACACTGGCAAAGATGGGAAATTCCGAGTGAAACACGAATTACCCATCTGCCGACTGATAGCCGTCAAGCTGGCGACTAAACGCTCATGATGGATTTTGTTTTCGGTGCTGCGTGACACAAATTGTATTGACATTTTTAAATCGAAACTGAAAGGTTGTTTATCTGAAGCATTAGTCTTATCAATTTCCTAGTGTATTTTAGCGGAGCACTTGCCAGGCCGAAGGCCTGGCTGCGCAGCTTCATACTCATAGAACCTACGCCGTGATTTTTCATGGTCATGGCTAGCGGAATGTTTCGCGGGCGCGTTGTCTGCCCGCCGAACGCCCGCCCGTGTTGGACAACATCCGGGATCTTAGCAATTTTGTTTTTCGCGCGGCCACACAGCCGTGAGCTCGGTAAACACTTTAATTGTTTTCTTGTGCCTAGCGGAGAATTAAACTCGTTATTTTCCTGCATTTTTTCGCGGTTTGCTACTCAAGACAGGGATACTAATTAAGGTATACTCAGAAGCCGCTTTAGTGGAAAAAGACGAGCTTTCAGGGATAAAATCTTGCTTCGAGGAACTTCGTGTATTACGTTTTTATCAATGCGGGAGATGATTTCAGAACCAGAAGCGGAGATTTGAATTTCCAAGCAAGCGAGGAACTTAAAGGTAAAAAAGATTACAGTTTTCGATGAGAATTTATGTTGATATCAATCTGTGAGTGACTTGTTATTAGTGTTATTGTTAGTTTTGGCGAATTGATTTTAAAACGTGCCTAAATTTAGTTGTATTGATCTCTTGAATTTCATCGAAGAAAGCTTGAACTCGATGAGCTATAATTACATGGTACGCGTTTTGCTTTTAAACGTAAACTAATGGAGATTTGAATAAATTTTTTCGAAAGAAGATTGTGTTGTCCATTTTTATGTGTTAGTTCATTCATTAGATAGATTGAAAAGCGATTTTATGTAAACAAAACAAGACTTGATTTTATAGTACAGTTCTATCTTCACTCGCATCGCCTTATGCAAATATGTTTGTGTATTTTTGCAATTTTTGATTTTCAAATCAGTTTCTCGGGCAATTTTTGACAAACATAAACTGTATTTTATTCTGAAACTAGTGGTACTATTTATTCTAGACAAATAAAAGTTGTTTTTGTGAACTTTTGTACGGTCTATAAAAATGTGCTGTGCAGACGGTCGCGTAATACTGTTTTTGAGAATTGCTAAAATTGAAAATAACCTGTTCGTCAATCTTAATTCTTGTGCTTCTAACCTTTCACTTAGTTAAGTTTCACCTTAGTTAAGCTTGTTCAAAGTGCGACGCTGTTAGGCTTGGGCTATCTATATATATTATCTGACATTTTAGATCTTACCTTTCGCTTGTCACTGAAGAGCATTTGCAAAGGTATCTTGCTCCCAGGGCGCTGAAACGAATTGGCGGTGCAACGCGCCCACAGCGCTTGAGCGATGTGTAAAAATAAAGTCGGGTCGAAGAAGGGGTTCCCATGCACCCACCTAATATACTGTTTTCGCGGAGCTTAACGTATATACTACAAGTACGTGACAGAAAAAGAGAGGGAAGGCATTGTGGTCACCCATATATCTTCCTGGTGATCCACGCTGTTAGAGAAATGTTGTATCGCATAGCGATTATAAAATGGCAATGTGCCAAGCGTCGAGTTTCTTAATAATCATCTTGCGAAAAGGTTTCATTTTCTTACTTTTTATGAAAATAATCGATGAAATAAAGGAAAGAAAATTTGTGAAATTTATAGTTAACAAACAAGTGGTTGCACTTTTTTGTTGGAATTGTCAAATAATGATTCCAATCATATGGGTGGATCGAGCATTGATTTAACTGCATTTTAGCTGATGCAGGTCAGCTATATATCCTGGATATTTTGACGTTTTTGTATCAAAACTGCTCTTAGGTCAAATTACTTTTCCCAGGACATCAGGTGTGTAAATTCTATGATGTTTTTACTTTATCCCTTTTCTCTTTCCGACAAGTAAAGAGTGGTAAATTGCCCAGTTACACGATATCGAGGTGCTCTTTTTTTTATTAACAAGTTAATAAAATGTTGTACAACTTAACGATAGTGCTACATCGTTCGGACCCGGACCCGAAGTGGGAGATCGTCTCGACCCCCTTTGCGACTAGATTTTGTAATTTAACTACCATTCCCTGGACGTTTGTTGCGTTAGTATATTTATGGGGTGTCAGACCATGTGCTTTTGTCGGAAAACAATTGTAGTCGAAGTCTGTAATTTGTTCGCGATGTAATGCATTAAACATGATTGTTTACCGTTAAATTGTGGAGAAAATTGGGTTGAAAATTGAGTGCTCTCCAAACTTCCCACTTGCTCCATAACTCGATAGTGCACAGCTGAAAGCTTGAACCAATTGTTTTATAACATAGCCGGTGGAATTGTGCATCAAATCCGACGCGAAAAACGGTTCGCGGTAAGCGAAATATTAAGCAAAATAGAAATTGGTTTTATTTCAAATTTTCTGTTGAAAGCTCGAGTTTTATTTTACTGCAGTTTAAATACAAAATTCTTTATTTTTAAAAAAAGAAATCACGGTCAAGAATGGCACTTTTATTTATCAGCGTGCACTATCGGGATTTTGAGCACGCTTGCGTATACTGAATTTGATTGCGCGGCTCTGCTAGCTATGTTATAATGTTGTATGTACTTGATTTGGCATTTGGTGTGCAAACATCACATAGGCAAAGCCGATAGAGACACTAACCCTCTTATAACATGCCTTCGAAAACGTGCGCGATAAGCAAGGAAATCGTTTGGTCGTATTGATCAACGTTTCATGAAGTATTCTGATTAAAAAAAAATCCTTTCAGTTGCTAGTACAGTCGAACTCCACTCAGTCTTTGTCCCGGCTGAACGCCCATATATTTTCTATAATATTTACCCGCTACAGCAAGGACAACGGACAGTTTTTCGCGTCACGATGAAAAAATAATCTCATACAAAGTTAACGTCCTTAATACGGACAGTTGGCTAATTCTAAGCGATGAATATGTTCTTAAATCGGCCAAGTCAGTCAAATACATATATACTAATCAGTTTGGTTGTCTTTGACGATAGAAAAGTACGAATGTTTGTCTTATCGTTATTTGTTAGCTCTGAAATCACCCGCGATACCAAAAAATTTGGCGAAATATGATTATCAAAACAACAGTAATTGTCATTTCAACTACCCTGTCATGGTGTTATTCACCTCTGTGGGCTTTACAGTGCGGCTACTGTTACCGAGGTCATCTACACAAAGTTAACCAATCAATCAAATCGGGAAACAAATCGGGCTTTTGTTTAAGAGAAACAGCCCGTGTAAAGCTGATTATTTTGCTCGGCTGGAGCTTGCAGTGAAGACATCTTACCAATAGGTAAGTCTATTATTGCTTCAAATTTGCACCGTACCGAATCAAAGAAAAAATAATCATCGTTAAAACATTTTAGAGTGGTTAGGGCGCTTGACTTGAAACCTTCTTGCTGGGATTCGTTCACGTTTGACTCGAGTTAAACCTCTTGGTCGCGCTTGTGAGGCTTGTGAGTAGCCAACAGATCTGCCTTCTGCCTGTTTCTTTAGTTTTTAATTTAATTTAATGTTACACTGAGTTCATCCCATTTTGCTCGTTATTCAGTTTGCCAGTAAATATTTTACAGATCTAGACGACTGTGCACTGCAACAAATATTTCTCAGCGAGTTGTTGTGTACTCGCAGGCCACACACAAATTAATACGATATCGGTGGATAAGCTACTGAAGCACCACTACATCGTATTTTTCGCTATTTATTAACCGATCTTATGAAAGTTTGGCTAAATTCTAGAATACCCTGCCACTAATTTGTGTCTCATTGGATAAGAATGTATCATATTGTTTTCATATGCGTCGATCGTTCAACAAAACGTTCAGGGATATGTAAATAAGTGGCCGGGTATTCTGGAATCGCTCCGTACATGTTATAAGGGAGTCTCTCTGGATATAAAGGAACTGTTGGAACCCCTGTTGAAAGATCTTAGGTGTTACGGGAAAGATCTCTTATAACCCCGACATTAGTTATGCATACGGTTCTCAAAGCTTAAAGAAAAACCGAAACAAAAGAACGCCCCCCCCCCCCCCCAAAAAAAAAAAAAACAATAGTGCGTACATGCATAATTAATGCTCATGTTTCATAATTAATGTTAATGTATCTGTAGTTTATGTGACGAAAAATATCTCAAAATTTTGTACATCCAATGTCCCGTTACGGTACAAATGTATTAAATTATGAATAAAAACCGCTATATATCCCGCTTGTTTTGATACTGAGAGGTTGCCGGAACAAAGATTAAGAAAAAAGCGGGAAAAAGCCCAAGAATTGAGGTTTGGCAACTTGATCCAATCGAGTGCACGAGCAAAATGTTTGACATGAACTGACATATGTAAACAGACTACAACTTAACTTTGATCATATAACTTTGATCAATGAAACTAGCACTTTGATAGTGTAAACCGGCCCTAACCGTTTTCGGACTAAAAAGGTGTGGGGAATCAAAGTTACAGTAGACCCACACTGTCACAGTTTTCACGTTATAGATTTTATTCAATAAGGCTAGTCCGAATTCACGCTCTCAATAGAACAAAGTTCTCTCTCACAAAGCTAATAGCACATGTTCTTATCATATCGGCACACCTTGCAAAACCAGAGATGATCGGCTAAACCGATATATCCTAATAGAACAATAACAAAGGTATAATCTTTCGCAATTATTATCTATTCTGCCTTACAATAACAACTTCGAGGTTTTGACAGATCATGAAAAAATCAACAATGAAAATCGATATACTAATTATGCAGTTTCCGACACACTCCCCCATGTGCTTTTCGCAAGGAAGCACATGTGAACAAAGGAAACTATATCAACTTGAAAACGCTTAATGATTTGAAAACAAAAAAATGGAAAAGTCGCAGAGTTCAATGTTTGTCCCTAGCTAGTAGCTTCTAGAGTCCTAGTAGTCATGCTCAGTGATAACAGTTATCATGATAAAATGAAACAGTTTTCACAGTTCTGCATTTTGCATAACATCACGTATGCGCAGGTTAGCAGCTACTGCCGCATCTCGCCTAGGCCGAAAAACGGGTGCTTCAGCATTTAGCGGTGGGGGCACCCTTCTTGGATTGACACAGGACAACTCCAAAGGGTAAAGGTGTTGGATTGGCCTTTCTAGGTAGGTTTTCCCAGCACGTAACTTCACTGCCCGTACCACTCCATCACGGCCTTGAAATAGTTGCGTGACAATCCCAAGGGGCCATTTACCTCGGTTCTTCTCTTCTGAGTAGATAATGACGACATCGCCCGTCTTTAAAGATCTTGGTTTTCCGTCGCTGTTTCGGTTATGTCGTTCTCGGAGAGCTGTGAGATACTCGCGCGTCCAACGCTTCCACAATACATCTTTGCATGCTTTCAGGTACTTGGCCCTTTTTCGTAGGTCTAAATTCTCCTCTCTCCACGGTTCTTGTTCAGGCAGGCGGTTGGACCTTTGGAATAGGAAAGTAGCAGGGGTGAGTAGCGGAAGTTGGACGTCATCTTCCACGTAAGATAAGGGGCGGCGGTTGAGTTGAGTCTCCACTTCAAGAACGACCTCGCACAACTCTGTCCAGGATAGCATTCCTCCGCCAATGGTTTTGAAGAATGCGCGTTTGAAGAGACCCACGAGTCGCTCGAATTGACCACCCCACCATGGCGCGCGGCTCAGATTAAATCTCCAGGTGATCTCTTCTTCCGCTAGATAAGCTTGAAGTCGCTCGTCTCTCTGAATTTCTTTAAGCCACTTTGCCGCTCCGACGAAGGTCCGTCCGTTGTCTGAGAAAATCTTAGACGGTCGTCCGCGGCGAGCGATAAGACGCTTTAAACTTCCAAGGAAGGTTGTAGTTTCAAGGTTTGGAAGGACTTCTAAGTACAGGGCTCTGGTTAAGCTGCAGGCGTACAAGACTAAGTAGCCTTTCCCTTCCGTTCGTGAAGACTTTCGGTACTTTATTGGACCTGCAAAATCCACTCCGACCACTTCAAAAGCTCCTGAGCCCTCTGTCCTCTCAGTCGGTAACAAACCAGGGGGTGGAGCTGCAAGGGCGACTGCTTGAAAACGCTTGCAACCGTTACACCGCTTGATGACTCTCTTCGCCAGGCGCCTCAGTCGTGGAATCCAGTGTTGCTCTCTTATTTTGGCCATGGTGAGTCCTACTCCCCCATGGAGAGTGGCTTTGTGCGCGTGCTGAACGAGCTTCTCAGCAAAGGTCGTGGAGTCTGGGATATAGATTGGGTAGATACCTTGTAATCTACCCCGACACTCCAGCACTCCATCTTGATTTCTTTGTAAGTTCAGTCGAAGTTGATCTTCATCCATGCCTTCAGCTCCCCGGGACTGGACTCGGAGCAACCAGAAGAGTTTCTGCTTCTCGATTTCCTCACTAGTTAATGGTCCTCTTGTTCTGTTACCCTTTGCACTCCTGGCATTTCGAGCAAACCTCATGATCCACGCGCACACTCTCAAGGTTCGCCAGTAGGTGGTCTTGGAAAGGAGGTGATCTAGCTCATCATTCGTTTTCACGGCTAAAGCAAAGAGTTCCTTTGTAGCTTTAACTTCTGCGTTGGATTCTGCGCTGGGTGTGGTCGCGAGGTCTGGTGGCCACTTCTCAGGCTCACTTAGCCAGGCTGGTCCCTTCCACCACAGTTGGTTCTCTTCAGGCACACGTCCACCTCTGCTAGCAAGGTCTGCAGGATTATATTGAGTTGGCACGTGCCTCCAAGTGACGTCAGCGTGCTCTCGAATCTTGCGAACACGGTTGCCCACAAACTGCTTGTAGTCTCCTGCACCACATATCCAATGTAGTGCGACGCTGCTGTCCAGCCAACAATGTGTAGAGGTTACGGGAAACCCTTGCAGTGCGTCTTGTACATTGCTCAGTAGATTTACAGCCATGTGACCAGAGACTAGTTCGCGGCGAGGTATAGTCAGCCCCTTTTTGGCCAGTCTTGCTTTGGCTGTGACAAGGCCCTGATTTACCATAGTTGGCTGTTTGACGACAGCGTATACGGCAGCGGCTACGCCCTTTCCACTAGCGTCTCCGAACGCGTGAAGTTCGATAACATCAATAGGCTCTTGGGCGCGCGTTAGTGATCTTGGACATTTAACTTGTTGAGGTAGAGATTTCTCCCACTTTTGCCATTGCTGGACTAGCCCCGCGGATAATGGTGCGTCCCAGGCGCGTTTCTCATCACAGGCATCGCGATATAGCAGTTTTCCTTGTAGAGTGACAGGCGCGACTAGTCCCAGGGGGTCATAGATCTTTGCCACTTTTCCCAGAATGCCTCTCTTAGTCGGTTGTACAACGTCCGCTGGAAAGGCGACAGCAATCTCATCAGTTAGCTTGTCCCACTTCAATCCAAGAAGCCCACATTCTCTAGATTTGACGCCCAATTGCTGCTTGGCATAGCTTAAGTCATCTTCGCTCTCAGTTTCTTCAGCCAGTTCTAGTTCTTTCACGTTCGAATGCCACTTGTGTAGATGAAAGGTAGCTCGCTGAAATATCTCAGTTGTTGTGGCTTTCTTCTGTTTCACTTCTTCAGTAGTCGCTCCGCCAGTCAACAGGTCGTCTATGTAAAGCTCGCGTTCGATCTCTCCCACGCAATCAGGATGGTCAGCTCGGCAGGTATTCAGATGGTGTTGAATCACACCACCAAGCAGAAACGGTGAAGGTCCCAGGCCGAACAGAACTCGAGTGAACCTGTAAGTACGAACTCGCTGAGGATCTTTAGCATCTAACCAGTGGAAGCGTAGTGCATCTCGGTCTTGCTTGCGAATGCGCACTTGTAGGAACGCCTTGCGAATGTCGCCAGCGAGAGCAACAGCGTGGAATCTTCCCCGCAAGAGCACTTTCCATAGTTGATTCTGCAGCGGTGGTCCAACATCAAGACAATCGTTTAGAGAGGGCGCCGAGTCATAAGCCCGAGCTGAGGCGTCATACACAATCCGCATCTTGGTGGTTTCTGCGCTCTCTCGTACAACGGCTTTGTGAGGGATGTAGAATTCTCGCCGCGTTGCCGTCATCTCTGCTTCTTCCACAATTCCTTCCTTGAGTTGATCTTGTATAATAGTATCATAGTCATCTAGTCGTCCAGTTCTCTTTAGTCGTTGCACCAGACTCCCCAGGCGTTTCAGGCTTCCTGACTTATTCGTTGGCAGAGGAGGGTGGTCGCCTTTCCACGGCAGGCCCGTCTCGTACCACCCTTCAGGACTGCGGCTGAGCTGTTCGAGAAATTCTGCATAGACAATGCTCTGATCCCCACTAGGTGTATCCTCAAGCCCGAGGACGTCCATTCGATACAGTTCTTCATAGTCATTCGAGGCCGTTTGTGCCAGGAACATGCTGTCTAGATCTGTCTCGGTTCCTGGCGACAGGATGGTCCATCCAAAGTGAGTATACTCCGCAACAGGTTCACCCACGGCGCCAATTCGTTGGGATTCGCGCGTCTTTATTTAGGCATAGTCGCTTGCTCCTAGGATGATATGAACAGGAAGCTGGCTCTTGGTATCGGTATCCTCCATGCGTACTCCTTTCAGAGGTCGGTACTTGCTGATCATCTCTAGGTAATTGGGGTTCTCAACAGACAACAGTTCTGCACGGTCAACTCTTGTTACACTCAGTGGAATGGTGAGCCTTTGTTTTGTGTCACTCACTTGGACTTTATAGACTTCGTTTCGTTTAGTAACAACACCCACGATGGTTTGTATGCGGCGTGTATGCGTTTGCATCGGTGTTAGCTTTAATCGATCCAAGATATATCCCGAGGCATATGATGCGGTTGCGCCCGTGTCTAGCAATGCTCTGCATACCACACCATTCACGTTGACAAGCACTATAGGGTGACACACCTTCTCGCCATCTTGAGTCGCTGTTAAAGCCACTTCTCCGCCGTTAGTGGGGTGACTTGCTCTCTCTGCTCTGTCACAGATCGAAGAGTGGTGCCTTTGCTTGCAGTGTACGCAGGATGCGCGGCTGCGACATTGAGGTGCTTGGTGCTGTGGTCCAGTGCAGTTGAAACACAACCGTTTACGCTGCAGAATCCGCCGGCGCTCCGTTACCGATGTGACTGTTTGGCACTCCCAAGATCTATGAGTCACGCAATCGCAGTAGACACACCTCCCAGGTTCGCGATCTTGGGCGTAGAAACTTCTGTGGCGAGGCGGACGAGGCGGTCGAGATTTTCCGTTTACTCCTGTAGTTGTTTCAAGTGGATGAATAGCTTTCCAGTCTTCCAAGGCTTGAATTAGCTGCGAAAATCCCCAGTCTTGCCATCCTACTTTGTTGGTTACGAGCTCAGCTTTGATCCCTGGCAACTTGTCAAGAATACCGCGCACCATAGATAAACAATCCGAAATTTTGCCCATTGTCTCCAAAGATTGCACATTATAGTTCAAAGTCTGGCAAAATTTATGAATTTCGTTAGGCTGTGATCCAGTTATTACCGGCAAGGCATTCAGGTTGTCGATGTATGCCCTGATGATCTCAGATATTTTTCCGTAATTTGATTTAAGAATATTTTTAGCTCGCTCATAACCTTCGGAAGTGAAGGGGAGGCCGTCGATAGATTCGCAGACATCACTTCGTAACAATTCCTTTAGGTGAGCGAATTTCGTGACCGCTGGCAGATCGGATGAATCGATTTCAGCTTCGAATTTGTTCCAAAACGAGAGCCACTTCTCGTAGGTGCCGTCGTATTTTGAAATAACCAATTTTGGCATTTTCACGTGGCTTTTGCTGGCTGATTTTGCGGCGGCTTGTTGTTCTGTTTTCGTCTTCTGTTCGAGTTTTAGTTTCTCAAACTTTAGTTCCTCCTCTCGTTGTTGGGCGAGTAAAGCTTCTTTTTCCTTACGCTTGTCGTTATCTGCTCTCGTCGCAGCTTCTTCAAGGTGTCTAGTCAAACCAGATATTTCCAAATCTGCGTTGTCGATCTGTTTCTCCACGTTCGCTCCCCATTTCTCCACATCATCGATACTTTCGCCTGCTGCAAGTTTAGCCTTTTCGATTTCTACCTTTAGCTCTTCTATTGACGTTACGATGTTCTTCAAAGCTTCTTTATGGCGAATAATCTTGTCTACGTTTTCCTTGTCCACAATCGAAGCTGTCTTGTTGCGAGTTAGTTGAAGTAGCTGAAATTCTGTTTCTAGTTTCGCTTCCATTTCCTCCATCTTGTCGCAGTTTTACAGTCCCGTCGGAGGTGCCACTAATGTGGGGAATCAAAGTTACAGTAGACCCACACTGTCACAGTTTTCAAGTTATAGATTTTATTCAATAAGGCTAGTCCGAATTCACGCTCTCAATAGAACAAAGTTCTCTCTCACAAAGCTAATAGCACATGTTCTTATCATATCGGCACACCTTGCAAAACCAGAGATGATCGGCTAAACCGATATATCCTAATAGAACAATAACAAAGGTATAATCTTTCGCAATTATTATCTATTCTGCCTTACAATAACAACTTCGAGGTTTTGACAGATCATGGTAAAATCAACAATGAAAATCGATACACTAATTATGCAGTTTCCGACAAAGGCTCGAAAAAAATACCCTGATGCCGTATACATGGGGGTTTGCTCCCTTTTATTCCGATAAAAATCGATATCGATAAAAATCGATATCGGAAAACCGTTCGATAAATCAATATCAGTCGATAAATTGAAATGAAATGTTATCGATTTTATCGATCAATCGATAAAAATGGATACTCACACACTGGTGAAATTTCAACGTTATAGACTTTATCGGATTTATCGATTGTTGAAATTTAGTATTTGTTCGTTCGTCTACGCTTTTGAAAAGCTAAACTAGTGAGCAGCACTTTTACAAACTTAAGCTTGTAAATCTGATCACCTCCTACGCGTTTCGTCCGACTATCGCTGACTTCATCAGGGAGTTTTACAAGTAATAGTTTCATGCTTGCATTTATACATAACGTAAACCATAGAATTGTTTTACAGATTTGCGTATTGGAAACAAGCTAAAAATTTGGTAAGGCGTGTCTAAAGGTGTAACATGTGCGACATATATTTTTGACGACTAAATTTGTGGTTTTCTCTACATTGATTTTTAATCATTATTGAACTATCGTTTTTTATAAGACTTTAAAAAAGATGAAGTGAATTCTAATGATGAACGGTTAAGGAAGTTGTTATTAGTGTTTTTGCGAGCTCGTTTATATCATTTGTTGATTTCGTTTCGGTAAAATGCAAGATAAATTCGCTATTTATCGATAAAATCGATAACACTAATTGAAAAATCGATAATGATCGAACCCTTTTAACAACGAACCCTTTTATCGATTTTTATCGATTTCCGATATGATCAACTAATTCTTATCGATTTCATCGAATAATATCGATTATCAATTTTTACCGTTTATCATTAAAATTGACTTCATCTTTTTTAAGAGCACCGAGCATCAAGTTTAACCCCTCCCCTGCCCCGTATGTTAGCTTTCTTACGCCAGTGGGACCATCGGTCACAAAGCTCAGTCACTGACCAACAACGTGGCTAATCTCTTACGCAAGTCCACAATTTTCGTCGGTCGCAGGCGATTGAAGACGGATAGTTAGCGCGCATATTTTTTTCAAATTTACTCAGATATGCGATATTGCATTTGTATAACTAGTAAATATTTTGTTTCAGGTTATCAAAACACATCTGAACTCCAAAATTGCCCCACGGTTTAAAACAATGGCAACTTCCTTCTTGAATAACGCAGCAGAAGGTTACAAACAAGCCTCGTTTTCTGTGCAAAAGAATGACGGTGAAACGTTCATACAAACAGATGTTTGTCCTCAAGCCGGAGACGCCATCTTGGACTTAGGCTGCGGTACAGGAGAGCTGTCTGCATACCTAGCTGGGCTGGTAGGACCCGAGGGAAAGGTTATCGGAATTGATCCAGACACGGAACGAATTCATGTGGCTCGACAATCTCATAGTGAAGTCATGAACCTGTCATTTGTCGAAGGAAGCGCTTCAGACTTCCCAGGGATTGGCGCTGAGTCCTACGACACTATTTTAAGTAATTATGCCCTCCACTGGATGCCTAACAAGCAGCAAGTCTTCAAGAACATGTTTGCAAGTCTTAAAGTTGAAGGGAAAATAGCAATTCAGTACCTCACCCATCTGCCTCCGATTGAGCTTGACGCATATATGTTACTGAATCCGGAGAACGCAGATCGTATTTGCCAGATGTATCAATGCGAATCGAAGGACAAGATCGAGCAGTATTGCTTATCAGTCGGATTTGAAATCATTAAAAGCTTTGAGACTCACGGCATGGAATGGGTGTTTGAATCAATCGAAAGCCTTTTGAAATGGCACTGGTCGACTACACGTGGTGTGTTTGATCTTTCGCTTGTCAATGAAGAGCATTTGCAAAGGTATCTTGCTCCATACACTGGCAAAGATGGGAAATTCCGAGTGAAACACGAATTACCCATCTGCCGACTGATAGCCGTCAAGCTGGCGACTAAACGCTCATGATGGATTTTGTTTTCGGTGCTGCGTGACACAAATTGTATTGACATTTTTAAATCGAAACTGAAAAGTTGTTTATCTGAAGCATTAGTCTTATCAATTTCCTAGTGTATTTTATCTGACATTTTAGATCTTACCTTTCGCTTGTCACTGAAGAGCATTTGCAAAGGTATCTTGCTCCCAGGGCGCTGAAACGAATTAGCGGTGCAACGCGCCCATAGTGCTTGAGCGATGTGTGAAAATAAAGTCGGGTCGAAGAGAGGGTTCCCATGCACCCACCTAATATATATATTTTTAAGTTACACTGAAAACTTTGTCAGGGACTGTTTTCGTGGAGCTTAACGTGTATACTACAAGTACGTGACAGAAAAAGAGAGGGAAGGCATTGTGGTCACCCATATATCTTCCTGGTGATCCACTCTGTTAGAGAAACGTTGTATCGCATAGCGATTATAAAATGACAATGTGCCAAGCGTCGAGTTTCTTAATAATCATCTTGCAAAAAGGTTTCATTTTCTTACTTTTTATGAAAATAATCGATGAAATAAAGGAAAGAAAATTTGTGAAATTTATAGTTAACAAACAGGGGGTTGCACTTTTTTGTTGGAATTGTCAAATAATGATTCCAATCATATGGGTGGATCGAGCATTGATTTAACTGCATTTTAGCTGATGCAGGTCAGCTATATATCCTGGATATTTTGACGTTTTTGTATCAAAACTGCTCTTAGGTCAAATTACTTTTCCCAGTACATCAAGTGTGTAAATTCTATGATGTTTTTACTTAATCCCTTTTCTCTTTCCGACAAGTAAAGAGTGGTTAATTGCCCAGTTACACGATATAGAGGTGCTCTTTTTTTATTTACAAGTTAATAAAATGTTGTACAACTTAGCGATAGTGAATTGATTACTGATTCAATTTCCACAAGCACTGTTCGGAGCTCTTCGAAATTTAGGGTAGATCGGCCAAGGACTTTCTTGAGAGGTCTCTTGATACTGCGAACCAATCTCTCCCCAAATCCTCCCCACCACGGGGCCTTTTCGATGATGAAATTCCAGGAAGTTCTTTGGTTGACTAGATATATAACGCCATACTTCGTCTGATCGTGTTAGCTTGCGTATTTCCTTGCATGAAGACTTGAATGTTTTCGCGTTATCCGATGTAAGAGTTGCGGGTAGTCCCCTTCGGCTAGCAAATCGTCTGAAGGAAAGCAGGAAATCTTTAACGTTAAGGCTTCTACATAGTTCTAGGTGTACAGCTCGTGTCGACGCACAGGTAAACAAACAAATGTAAACCTTCTTCGATTCGTTTTGTACCAGCAGGGGGGGGCAGAACACTCGTCGATTTTTCGTATAGGACTCCTCCAACAAAATATTACGTCACATCCGGTTACAAAATGCCGCTCCATCCCGCTCGGCTCGTCTCCGAGAATTTCAAAGAGAAAGTTTGGGACAGGCACGACTTTTCTCTTTTTTTTAACCGACAGTGGCATTGAATTTTATACCATGGGAAGACAAAGTTGCAGACATACTGCTTCGTCCCATTCAGCAAAGATTTTGGCAAAATAGCAATGTTTAGTTCGGTTTTCACGGTAAATTACAACAAGCCAAGTGGCATGTAATGGCGAACACTCCACACTTCCAAGACATGTGGCGCTCGGACTTTTGGCTCTTGTAGTTTTTGATCCAGTGAAATCATCGAAAACTATAGCCCACGGTCTGTATAACAGCAAGAAGGAACCATTGGAGGTAATAGGTTTCATCGTACTGTGCGGGAACATTATTACCACTCGACCTGAAGCTGTCAGTGTATCTTGAACTGCTGTCTTATCATGGCGAACACTCTACACTTCTAAAACATGTGGCGCTCGGACTTTTGGCTCTTGTCGTTTCTGATCGAGTGAAATCATCGAAAACTATAGCCCAAGGTCTCAATAACATCAAGAAGGAACCATTGGAGGTCATAGTTTTTATCGTGCTGTACGGGAACATCATTACCACTCGACCTGAAGCTGTCAGTGTATCTTGAACTGCTGTCTTATCATGGCGAACACATCCACCCTTCCAAGACATGTGGCGCTCGGATTTTTGGCTCTTGTCGTTTCTGATCGAATGTAATCATCGAAAACTATAGCCCACGGTCTCAATAACATCAAGAAGGAACCATTGGAGGTCATAGTTTTCATCATGCTGTGCGGGAACATTATTACCACTCGACCTGAAGCTGTCCGTGTTTATTAAACTGTTGTCTTATCATGGCGAACACTCTACACTTCCAAGACATGTGGCGCTCGGACTTTTGGCTCTTGTCGTTTTTGATCGAGTGAAATCATCGAAAACTATAGCCCACGGTCTCAATAACATCAAGAAGGAACCATTGGAGGTCATAGTTTTTCTTGTGTTGTACGGGAACATTATTACCACTCGACCTGAAGCTGTCAGTGTATCTTGAACTGCTGTCTTATCATGGCGAACACATCCACCCTTCCAAGACATGTGGCGCTCGTACTTTTGGCTCTTGTCGTTTCTGATCCAGTGAAATCATCGAAAACTATAGCCCACGGTCTCAATAACATCAAGAAGGAACCATTGGAGGTCATAGTTTTTCTTGTGTTGTACGGGAACATTATTACCACTCGACCTGAAGCTGTCAGTGTATCTTGAACTGCTGTCTTATCATGGCGAACACTCCACACTATAAAGACATGTGGCGCTCGGATTTTTGGCTCTTGTCGTTTCTGATCGAGTGAAATCATCGCAAACTATAGCCCACGGTCTCAATAACATCAAGAAGGAACCATTGAAGGTCATAGTGTTTCTCGTGTTGTACGGGAACATAATTACCACTCGACCTGAACTCCTGAATGTGGCTGTACATGTATGTAAATTAAAGGTTGTTGTTCTCTGTTTCATATTTTATACCCTTCTCATCGAAGACTGTTGTTTTCAGCCTGATAACAAGATATTTACTCAGTTGTGTTTTAAGAAACTTATTATATTAGATTTTTCAAACATAACAAACATTTTTTAGCCTGAATGTTTTATCTAATATATAGTTACCAGGGGGCAGATCCAGGTAATGTATAAAGAGGGGGCTGGATGGAGCAATTTTGATAATGACAATATGGGCGTGTAAGCGACCATCAGGATCTAGGGGGGTTCGGGGACATACATGCATGTAATAATCCCAGGCAAAAGGGGGGCCGAGGGGACCGCGGCCCCCCTAAATCTGCCCCTGGTTACTATCTATATAATTAATAGCCTTACAAGCTAAGTTTATTTGGATAGAATGTCATATAGTCTTAGAACATGGGAATCAACTCAGTGGCGTAGCCAGCCCAAAGGCCCGGGCCTACAAATTTTTTCGGCCCACTTGTGTTACATTTTTAAGAATTGGAAATGAAAAATTCAAATCCGTTCTCTTTTATCAAATATTAGGATTTCGGTGCTGTCAAGAAACACATAAAATCACCAGAAAGTGAAGAATAAAGCATTTTCAAGGACCAATATCGAAAAATTTTCCGGGGGGTATGCCTCCGGACCCCCCTAGAAGCGGACCTTGCGGAACGGATGGCCAGGCCTACAACTCTTCTAAAAGCTGGCTACGCCCCTGCAACTTCATATCAGTTTGGTATGAATTTTTGAAAGCCATCTAAGAAATTTCATATTTATGTATCAAATTATCCATTCCATAAATTATTAGTTGGGCATTTCATGATGTTGAAGTTGTGGAGGTTGGACATACATTGTATACATAAATCTCTCAGTTAGATAACCCAAGCATTTGATTTCCTTGTTTTTTTTTTCTGTATCTTGGCTGCATTTGTGGTGGTGACTTAATCAAAATGGGCCAAAACGTCATGTTTGGGACCCCAAGACCATAGCCCCTGTCATACCAAGAGTATATGAGACACACAAAACCAAAGCCCAGTGGACTGCATACTGTGAGGAAACTGAACCACAGTACCAGTGAATGAAGGAGATGTGCTCAGACAGACAATAAGACCAAGGAAATGGAGAGATACATGTATAAAATGCAGGGAAGTAAAAAAGGGGGAAGAATGGAAAGATAGTAATAATAAATACATGATCTGACGGCCACAAAGAGAACCCAGTGAATCCGAAGCTCCACAAAAGTGCAGCCAAACCCAGACAATGCGCAAATGCAAATCCCAGAAACAAAGAACTCATAAACCACAGCCAAGGAGACATGTAAAAATGCAAGGAGTTGAGTTGAAAAAGGAAAAAATATATAAATAAATTGAAAAAAATAGGATAAAGTAATCTCACTTGATATTTATGCTTTATAAAAAAATTTCTCTTGAAGTTAATGTGCAGAGTGCATGTATTATACCAGAATAGGGCAAAGGGCCCCCTAGAGCTTGACTGCAATGAGAAAGGTTGGCATGTGAGCAAGATATAGATTCACATTCCCATTACTTTCCAAAGGGCCCCATTGATATGTGGCATTGCAGGATTGTAATCTAGTATGACTGTACATGTACAACCACACCATATTGAGTTACTTATAAACTGATACACAAAATACCGAAGCCCAGAATAATAATAACTATTTTCTCTGGGAGGCTCAGAAAGAATAACTAAGACATTGGGGGCACATTTGTGAATAGTCCAGTTTCAAATTCGCTATGGTCGCTGAACGAAAGCACTGAAGACGCATTTTTACAGGGTTAGCCTCAATCTGAAGTGATAAATTCACAAATTCAGGTGAGAGGATGACCTGTTTAGAGCTCTGTCTATGGTTTAATTTTCAAATTTCATGCACCTTCTGCCGGTATTTGTGAATATTTTACATCAGGTCAAGTCTAACCCTGTCAATTAAATACGAAAATGGCTTATTCCAACCTTGCCGTAACCATGATACGTATTAATTGATTGCATGAAAGAAAGGGATGTTTACTATAGTTTGTTATAATTATATAGATTGTTATAAGGATTTGATTTTTGTCTGGTAACTCGGTAGAAATTTAATTAGTCAATGTATAAAAGGGGGGGGGGGGGGGAGTAAGTGATGTCATTTTTTTATCTTTACATTAGGTTACATTATAGGAAAAGATCAAAGGAGAGGTTGGCAGAAGAAGCAAGAGGGCCCCAAGGAAAAATTGAATAAAAACATAAGTTAATTTGATATTCATACATGTTGCATAAATACCACCACAACCTTGTCTGTAATAAAAATCCAAGGGCCCATAAAAATATGGGCCAAACATCGTAGATTTCGCCGGTAGCAATCAAATTAGAATAAAACTCTTTTTAGTTAGAAAATGCTTGATTTTATGTTCAGCCATTTTTTCAAAATTAATTTTGGATGACAGGATGGAGGGGGCAGGAAAGGAAGGTTGCGTTAACGGGGGGTGGGGGGGCTCCAACAAGTGGGGAACCCGCAACAACCAGGGCACACAAGACATGTTCAATATTTGTCTTAAATCTATTTTTATTCCTTTTAACTCTTTTCAATATTATTTACTATTTGGATAAGTCTTCTTGAGCTGCAGGTTAGCTGTGCAGCCAGCTGTTTTGCCACTGACACATCTTGACAATGTTTCTATCTACCTGCAATGAAAGCAATTGAAGAAAGTCAATATTTTCTATTTCCCAACCCTCTGCTTAGTCTAAACTATTGCATTATGCAGTAGACACCTCAAGGCCATTAGACCACTTGTCTAAGAATGTTTATACTCAGTGGCAGTGGATTTGTATATGTAATCGCATGTTCGATAAGTTAGGCTATGTTCTCTAGGTGTACATACATGTAACAGCCAAATGTCCTTTGACAAAATTTAGAAATTTATTTAACAACAGTGAGTTGAAAACTTTTTTTGTCAGTTTGTGAGAGTATTTTCACTTTGGGTAGTTTCAAGTCTGACGTGACTTTTGAAAAGTCTGAAAGGTTTCCCTATAATTTTGCCCTCTACATTATAAACAAGTAATCACATGTTCCCTTGTAAAATTATGGATTAATATCTCACATGTTTTCAGAAGCTGTAGAAATTGCTCTTGTTGTGAAGCGACTAGAGCAATTTCTATAGATTCTGAAAACACAAGTGATATTAATCCATAATTTTACAAGGGAACATGCAATTACTTGTTTATAATGTAGAGGGCAAAATTATAGGGAAACCTTTCAGACTTTTTAAGAGTCACGTCAGACTTGAAACTACCCGAAGTGAAAATACTCTTGCAAACTGACAAAAAAACTTTTCAACTCACTGTTATTAAATAAATTTTGTCAAAGTACATTTGGCTGTTATGTACACCTAGAGAACATAGCCTAATTTATCAATAAAAGGTACTTTATGACAAAAACAAAGCAAATTTTATTTAAATGTGCCAGTATTCATCAAATCTAAACAAGATTCCTTTTATGAGGTGTTCTGATTCATAGAGAATAATAATTATTTTTTTAAATATACAAGACTGCTTATCTAAATATTAAAAAAAAAAAAATAAATCTGAGGACATGTCTAAAAAATAACTGCCTAAATAATCAAGATTAGTGAAAAAGACAGAAAATGATGTTATCAGGTTTTGACTTGCTATTTCCAAGGTTAAATAAAAGGAAGGTAGGGCTTCTTGGCCAGCTCTTATATGTGCCATCTTCACATTACTTGATTTCTCTCCTCCTCAGTGGCCTTTGACTTTGACCTAAATTTCAGAAGTCCTTACCCTTGTGAAACCCACATGAATTTTTTTCATCAACAAGGATTGGTTTTAAAATACCAAAAATATCTTCTGACTATTTTCCTTTAGTCTATTTAATGAAAAGAATTCCTTTGATCTAGAGGTTGGGATCAGTTTGTTAAGGATGTGGATATGAGTTGGATTTTCTCTTCCAAAAAAAAATATGACTTGGGGGGCTTTGATTCAAAAGGTGCCCCACCACAGGGAAACATTTACAACTTTGCAATAGCCATTTCACAACCCCCTTTAGTTAGTTGTCCTGGAAACCAATGACATGACTGTGCATAACTACATTGTATTAAAACATTAATGTCTCTTTATGTTTGAAAAAATGGATTAATAATGATTATGTTCCAAAACACAAATGCGTGAATATGTTGTTTCCAGGCTGAAAACAACCTATTAGAAAAGTAAATGTGTGTATGAAATAAGTTTCAACAGAAACTCACAAGTGGGTTGAAACATGCAACTGTCTCTTGTACGCTTCAAAACAAGCTTCCGATTATTCAATTTGCTAAAAAGTTGTTACAAGCCATATTTGGAAAATCAAGATAAAAATATTAACCAATAAATTCTCTAGAACAACTTGCTTCCAATCTTGAGGGACCAAAGGGTTTCCAAATATGGTACTAAGCAGAAAATGAATATTCGGAAGCTGTGAATGCACGTTACACGTTTCAACCCACTTATGGGTTTCTGGTTTCAAGTATACACATAAAGTAGGTCTTCAATTTTTAGAGGCCCTATTGTTTGGAATAGCCTCAAAAACAAACTTGGAAAACTTGATAATATAATTCAAAGGGGACAGAATTAAAGAGATGTATTATTTCTATGAAAGGAACATGTGTCAATTATAACAACTTAGACGATTTTGAATACTACACAATTTGTATAAAAAATGAAAATCGATTATTTATTGGTTTTAACTTTATTTTCTTTAAAATATATTAATGTTGATGAAAATAAGTTTTTACTTCAGTAATTACTTTGTACTTTAATAAACGGTCTACATCAGCATTGCATTGTGCTGCCATTCATTTGGTCTTTTGAAACAAAGTATATAATATGTATATATTTGTAAAATTCATTAATAATTAATAAGGGTACTAACAAATAGAAATGAGCCATTCCAATAACATGGTTAACCTTGTAAATCAGATACATGTATAACCCACTAGTGGTCGTATCTAATTTACATTCCAGATACAACCACTAGTGGGTTGTATCTGGAATATGAATTTCACAAGTTGTTTACAACTTTCGCGTCCGTGTTGTATTGGCACTATACATTCACTCGGCTGCGCCTCATGATTGTATAGGCCGATACAGCACTCCCACTAATGTACATGTAGTAAACATTACATAGAACACCAACCTTTAATCTGTAAAGGATTCAGCCTCTAGATCAGATTCAGTTCCAATCCATCAGTGACAGACACACTGACAGCTTCAGGTCGAGTGGTAATAATATTCCCCTACAACATGATAAAAACTATGACCTCCAATGGTTCCTTCTTGATGTTATTGAGACCGTGGGCTATAGTTTTCGATGATTTCATTCGATCAGAAACGACAAGAGCCAAAAGTCCGAGCGCCACATGTCTTGGAAGGGTGGATGTGTTCGCCATGATAAGACAGCAGTTCAAGATACACTGCTGACAGCTTCAGGTCGAGTGGTAATAATGTTCCCGCACAGCACGATGAAAACTATGACCTCCAATGGTTCCTTCTTGCTGTTATTGAGACCGTGGGCTATAGTTTTCGATGATTTCACTCGATCAGAAACGACAAGAGCCAACAGTACGAGCGCCACATGTCTTGGAAGTGTAGAGTGTTCGCCATGATAAGCCAGCAGTTTAATAAACACTGACAGCTTCAGGTCGAGTGGTAATAATGTTCCCGCACAGTACGATGAAAACTATGACCTCCAATGGTTCCTTCTTGATGTTATTGAGACCGTGGGCTATAGTTTTCGATGATTTCATTCGATCAGAAACGACAAGAGCCAAAAGTCCGAGCGCCACATGTCTTGGAAGGGTGGATGTGTTCGCCATGATAAGACAGCAGTTCAAGATACACTGACAGCTTCAGGTCGAGTGGTAATAATGTTCCCGCACAGCACGATGAAAACTATGACCTCCAATGGTTCCTTCTTACTGTTATTGAGACCGTGGGCTATAGTTTTCGATGATTTCACTCGATCAGAAACGATAAGAGCCAAAAGTCCGAGCGCCACATGTTTTGGAAGTGTAGAGTGTTCGCTATGATAAGACAGCAGTTCAAGATACACTGACAGCTTCAGGTCGAGTGGTAATAATGTTCCCGCACAGCACGATGAAAACTATGACCTCCAATGGTTCCTTCTTGCTGTTATTGAGACCGTGGGCTACAGTTTTCGATGATTTCACTGGATCAGAAACGACAAGAGCCAAAAGTCCGAGCGCCACATGTCTTGGAGGTGTGGAGTGTTGGCCATTACACGCCACTTTGCTTGCTGTTATTTACCGTCAAAACAATCCTAAACAATTCTCTTTTGCCGAAATATTTGCTTAAAAATACGATGCAACATTTCTGCAACTACCTTTTGCCCATAGTATGAAATGCCATGACACTGTAGGTTCATAAATACGCAGAAAGAAAACAGCTTGACTTGCAATTCGCCGACAATCACCGAGGCGGCGAGTCTGGCTTTCTTGAAATTTTCTAACCGGATGTGACGTAATATTTTGTTGGAGGATTCAAACACGAAAAAAGTGTCTGGCCCTGTGGAGTGTTCTGCCCCCCCCTGTGTACCAGTCAATTCCAAGACCGCCCAATCCCCCCCCCCCCCCCCCCCGCCCCACCCCGACCATACCCCTGGCATTTGACGAGAGGTTAGTTCCGCGTAGTGGGGCATTTGACGTGAAACGAGGCCCGACGGGGCGGGCATTTGACTTCTACAAAAACGTTCGTTAGCGGTCGCAAGGTAAAAGATTTCTTAATCCATTCTTTCCGGTTCCACGTGTCTGTTGCGTTGAGTTTCTTTCTTTTTTTTTTTTTTTCAAATATTTATTTGGAAATCAGATCAACTGACAAAAGGAAAGTGACTAAGCAAGATCTTTGTTTACATTTAGTATTTTGAAATATATGGTTCATATTCCTAGAGAATAAGTTAATTAGCCCCAACAGTACACGCCGTGCTCGGCTAGCTGCCGAATGTCACGTGGATGTACATGAGATCACTTTGTTTTGTCCGTTCGATCGTTTCAGTTGTTTCTTTATCGTAGCCTTTTTTTGTGCCTTTTCTGGTTCCCAAACATCGTTCGTTATGGCTTCTGCCGGAAAACAATCTGAACAGCACCAGTTGATAGATTTGTCTCGGCAAGTTCACAAAATAATGTTAAAGAAAACCATCCAGATTGGCTAAAAATTGTTGTGACTTCGCAAAAAGCGTTTAAGAACAACTTTAGACTTACGCCGTGTCTAAATGCCCGGCAGCCGGTCAAGGTCTCAAATAGACTAAATGCCCGGCAGTCAGAAATTTTCACAAAATTTTCACTGAAAGGCTCTTTCAAACCTTTTTAGAGTATTCGATGTTCGTTTAGAAATGTCAAGCGCTTACAAAAATTATTTTGCTTTTCCAGTTGACGAAATATCCAAGCTTCGGCATTCTATAAGATCGCTATGTTCTCGACACTTAGAAAATTTCTGCTGAGACTCGCAGTCAGAAATTTTCACAGAATTTTGACTGAGCGTCTCACCCAAACCTCTTAAGAATATTCAAAGTTCGTTTAGAAATGTCAAGCGATTCCCAAAATTAATATGATTTTCCAGTTGACGAAATAGCCAAGCTTGGGCATATTATAAGATCGCTAAGTTCATGACACTTCAAAAATATCTGCAGACTGCCGGGCACGGCCTCACTAGAATAGACTAAATGCCCGGTAGTCAGAAATTGTCACAGAATTTCGACTGAACGTCTCACTCAAACCTCTTAAGAGTATCCAAAGTTCGTTTAGAAATGCCAAGAGATACCCAAAATTATTTTGATTTTCCAGTTGATGAAATATCCAAGCTTCGGCATTCTATAAGATCGCTATGTTCTCGACACTTAGAAAATTTCTGCTGAGACTCGCAGTCAGAAATTTTCACAGAATTTTGACTGAGCGTCTCACCCAAACCTCTTAAGAATATTCAAAGTTCGTTTAGAAATGTCAAGCGATTCCCAAAATTAATATGATTTTCCAGTTGACGAAATTGCCAAGCTTGGGCATATTATAAGATCGCTAAGTTCATGACACTTCAAAAATATCTGCAGACTGCCGGGCACGGCCTCACTAGAATAGACTAAATGCCCGGTAGTCAGAAATTGTCACAGAATTTCGACTGAACGTCTCACTCAAACCTCTTAAGAGTATCCAAAGTTCGTTTAGAAATGCCAAGAGATACCCAAAATTATTTTGATTTTCCAGTTGATGAAATAGCCAAGCTTGGGCATACTATCGCTATGTTCACGACACTTAGCCTGCGAGCAGGCTCTACGTTTTGGGTTTCGCGCGCGAGTGCTATGCGAGGGATGATCATGAAGCTGCGAATTTAGTACGAGCGAGAAAACCCCAAACAAGTGAGCCTGCTCGCAGGCTAAGACACTAAGACTAAGACACTAAGACTAAATGAGTGAGAAATTGTCATAGAATTTTCACTGAAAGGCACTTTCAAATCTTTTGAGAGTATTCGATGTTCGTTTAGAAATGTCAAGCGCTTCCAAAACTTATTTTTCTTTTCTAGTTGACGAAATATTCAAGCTTCGGCATACTATAAGATCGCTATGTTCACGACACTTAGAACATTTCTGCAGACTGCCGGGCACGGTCTGAAATAGACTAAATGCCCGGCAGTGAGAAAATGTTCCAAGTGTCCTGAACATAGCGATCTTATAGTATGCCCAAGCTTGGCTATTTCGTCAACTGGAAAATCAAAATAATTTTGGGTATCGATTGGCATTTCTAAACGAACTTTGGATACTCTTAAGAGGTTTGAGTGAGACGTTCAGTCGAAATTCTGTGACAATTTCTGATTGCGAGTCTCAGCAGAAATTTTCTAAGTGTCGAGAACATAGCGATCTTATAGTATGCTCAAGCTTGGATATTTCGTCAACTGGAAAAGCAAAATGATTTTTGGAAGCGCTTAACATTTCTAAACGAACATCGAATACTCTTAAAAGGTTTAAAAGAGCCTTTAAGTGAAATTTTGTGAAAATTTCTGACTGCCGGGCATTTAGTCTATTTGAGACCTTGCCCGGCTGCCGGGCATTTAGACACGGCGTTAGACTTAACATAATGCTTCGTTGGCACCGAAGTTGCCAACTTCGTTTCAAAGTCCGCAATTTGGTTGACAAACTGACAAATGTAATTGACAACTTCGCAACGTAGTATCAAATTTCCCAACGAACTTGGCAACTGGCGCGGCCAAAGTAAGCTGAAATCCACCTCTCTCCTCCGCAGAGGCTCCTATCAGTAAAGAACAGTAAAAGAGAAAATGGGAGCGCGGGGAACGATGGGAAGAGCGAAAGAGCGGGAGCCTCTGCCAGATAATGTTTTCAAAATGGCGCCCGATTTCCGAGGGAGGCTGGGGCTTGTCATGCACCTTTATAAATATAAACAAGATGGCGGAACATGAAGTTCGACAAGAGCAGGAAGTTTTCTCTCTTTCCGCGCGACCGTTTCAAAAGGCGAAAGAAAGTGGTAAAACAATATGCTTTAAATGTTTTGAAGATGACGGCCTGGTCAATTTTTTTGCCGAGGGAGCTGGAATTAGTTAACATTTTCGTACGATGCATCGTAACACCGGTGTCGACTTGGCGAAATGCAAGACACTTTTCCTGAATCGCCACGGTGAGGAAACGGCAACGGCGAGAGTCCTGGAGCAATTAAGCAGACTCAGACTGGAAACGGTTAGTATGCTTCTTATTATTATTTTATTATTATAAAGAACGGTATCGAAAAACTGCGACTATACAATTTCCATTGACCGAAAACTGTAATTAAATAATTCACTCCAATCATTTTCTGATGAGCTCGTTTTATTAAGAGAATTTGACCTCGTAATGTGAAAAAAAATTTCACACACTTTCCAAGACTTATCCCTGTTTTTTTTTTCTATATTATAATTCTGCATTTCAAATATGTTATTAGGTTTATAAAATAGTATCTTGGGTTTACTTATTCAAACAGGAAAGAAGCTGTTTTCTGTGTAGAATTTTGTAATTATTTTTAGATCTTTTAAACAAGAGCAATAGGAACCAGATCACTTTTTAGTCAACTGAACAACCTGGCAAAAACAGTCAATACTAGCACTCCCCATGTGACTTCTCTCCTGAATTCTGTGAAGTGACCAAGAAACTACATGATTGACATTATAGAGTATGTTTAATTATCATTAATTTCCTCTACTAGAATATTTCATTTACTATTGGCAGTAAAATGTTTTTGTTGTATCCTACTTGTTTATTCCTTGTTTTGAGGGTCTCACATCTGCAACCTGTCAGACCTAATAGTATTAACAACTTTGCCATAAAAAAAAATACTGTAACTGAAGAGAATCTGTATGTTGATATTGCAGCAAAGAACTGTCCAGAGATATCAAAGCCACAAAACATTTGTAGTTCGATCAAAGTAACAAAAATATATGACTTCCCCTTATTACTATTATCACATGCACATGCACTGCTCATGCACATGGTGGAACAACATACAAATTCTCTAGCTGGAAGCTGTTAACTTACTCTACCAAACTATTCATGTTGAACAGTGATGACCACATGAAACAACGATAAACTTGGACATCACTACAGCTTTACATGTTTACAAAATAGCACCAGTCACTTTACATTAAAGGGAACCTTGGCTGAAAAACAGTTTTAGATTCGAAGTTTGTGTAATGGTTATATTTAACTCAACTGGGGTTTTAAGTCGGTATCTCTGTAACTGGTTACTGAATGCGAAGTGTTCTTTTTTCAGTTTAAATTTCCTGAAGGCTGCCATGTTTTCTTTATGGTAATTTATGATGTCAATGCATTGTCGAAGATGTCAATATGGAGTTTACAGAAGTAGATTTCGCGGTAGAACCGTACAATATTCAATCAAAAATGCATTAAAAGCATATATACATTATGTTGACTTAAACCATCGTGTTAAAAGCTCACGACAATACAATGACATCATAAAACAAACATGGCTGTGCACGGGAAATTTGAAAGCAAAAACTGCAGTAACAAAATGCCCAGTATTCATGAGTTAAAGGTTTGTAATCACCTTCAAAACCCGTAAACCAGTTTAACAATGACACCTACTAATGATCTAGAAGAAAATGTTTTCTAGCCGAGATTCCCTTTAAGCCCTAAGAGTGACGGAAATGAAATTTCTCTTTACATTATTCCTTGTAAACAATCAAGTGATGAGAATAAAGAACGAGAATCAAAACAATCAAGTGATGAGAATAAAGAAAGTGATCACCAAAGATGAGATGTCTTGATATTTAGACAAATTCTCCTTACGAGTTCCATAAGAAATGTATGAAGAACAGTGAGGAGAATATGCATCTTAATTCCAGGGCTTTAAGGGTTAACTTTTAGCTCACTTTACAATGTAGCAGTACAGTAAACACCCGCATATAAGAACACATGGATTAAGAACATCAGGCTGTAATTTTGCAAATAAAGCACCATTTTTAGAACAAAATCAGCCTGGAAATATAAAATGTTCTTATAAATGGATAAGACATTAAGATCATACAGAAGGCCTGCTGCCAAATAACTACAGCTCATCAGCTGTGATGCTGTTTTGCATTTGTTTTGAGCTTTTTTCCCTTCAAATGATCTAGTTATTTGTAGGGAGACATACAGTACTGTGCTACATTTTCTTTTCCATTAAATATGCTAATTTAATCTCAAGCATTTTTTTGCATTGTTACAGTTCTGAATTCCAACAACAAAATTTAAGAACAATTTAAGAACACCTTCAGGCTGATTTTTCACTAAGCACCCGATAAATAAGAACCTGATCAGCCTTAACCTCCAAAATCATGTGTTCTTATATGCGGGTGTTTACTGTACTTGCATTAGAGAGTTAATACTGGTGTTTACAACAAATTTTATTGTTTTGTTGCTCAATATGAAGTGCTAATTTACCGCAATGCAATTGTGAAAAACTGCATGCTGATCACAGTAGAAGGGAAAGGCCGATTCTGGCTCAAAAAAATCTATTCCCCAACTTAGGCAGATCCGCTTTTCTATCCCCTCAAAAATCCCCTCAAAAATCATCCGCCGAATTTACCGCTCTCTCAAAATAACCCCTCAAAAATCCACACAAATTTATCCCCAAACTTCCGCAGATCCTCTTTCTCATCCCCTCAAAAATCTACAGTAACCTCCTCCATCACCTAAATATCTAGCAGTCACTTCATCCGCTAAAAAATTGCACAGAATTGACTTGAAAAAATCACAACAAAGTTTTTTTGACTGCCCACTCAGTCAAAAAATTAGGTGTTCAATGAATTCTCCAATGCCCCCAAGCGAGAGTGCTAATTCCATCTTCGCATACGAATCTTTTATCGTCGTTTGCGCTCAAAGCAATCTTGTTTACTGTCTGCGAATACATTTCATGTTTTTGACTTCTGATAACATTCATTTTCCGCATTGCATTTGTCTGGCTCCGCAAGCAGTTGAGATAATCTTTGTGTGTTATCTTCTTCTTTATGACTGCTTTCTTAATTCCTTTGCATTTCTTTGTAGTGTCTCCCGAAAACATTTCATAGCTATAAAGTTTGGATCGCAATCCCGCAATCTTTTTAATTATCTTTCCACCAGCTTCATCTTTCATCAAGCCAATTACTTTCTTATTTTTCCCTGTGGGAATTCCTGATGGATGTTTTCGAGGAAAGTCACTGGTGTCAAACATCGTTTCAACGTCATCGCTGATGTCCTTGAAGAAATCTTCTGTCTCAATGACATATGCCAAACTGTCTGTATCTGTAAACAAAAGTTGGCAATTCTTCCACTTCTTTTACACATAGTTATAGTGAAAGTCAACCATCAAAACTTTGGAGAGATCCAAGATTGCCATGCCGCAATAGACAGGTTTATTGAAAGTCAACTTTGTTCGTTTCATATGCACGGCAACCAGATTTTCATCGAAGATTGACAAATGTTGGAAGTTGGGTTTAGCTGCCAACTTCTCAGCAACTGTTACATTATTCACCAAGCGAATGTTCACACGCTTTCGGATGTTTTCCATCGTTTTGCCAAACACCGAATTATTCATCAACTTGAAGAAATCTTTCTCAAATGCATTTTTCCCCTTCATTCTCAATTCAGTGTTTTTCATGATATAGCTTTTCAACCAAGGTTCTTCTCTGAATTTTACCCCTCGATGAATTTTCTCCACGACCATCCCCAGGCTTTCGTATAACACCAGATTTCTTCTATGCAACACATATTTTTTCTTGTCAAACAGATTGGGAATGAGTTTTTCAACACCATTCTTGACAAGTCTTTCTGGCGCCAAAAGGATAATCGTTATGCAAGTCATGCAACTCTTTGGGATATTTCAAATCCACCTCAATAACACATGGAATCGTTTTCCAATTCCTCAGTTCTTCTTCAGTCATCCATTCAAAATCCCCCACTGGCAGATCCTGAATCATTCCCCAACCATAGAGATTGTTAGCATCCAGATAGGGAATGAAGGTGGATTTTTCCAAAGGATCATACTCGCCGCCCATATATTTATTATTTGCTCTCCCAAGTCGATGCGTGATGGTTGAAATGCCACCTCGAATTCCTTATCTCAACAAACAGCAGCATATCAGCATCCGTCAAAAGATCTAGTTCAACACCACTTTCTTTCAAAGCTGCATCCCATGCCAATCCCGGTGCTGTATAATACCATGTAGGATCCAATTTATAATGTTCCAAGCAAACTTGTCTGAATTCCTCGAAAATATCTGCCAGCAAACACACAGCAGTTTTCAAATAAACATCGTGATAATCTCCCATATTCTTCATATCAAATTCCTCCCAAACTTTTTTGGCATGTTCATAGTCTGCATCTTTTATGTGTTCATCATTCAATTCAGAATAGAAATCTTCTTTGGGAGGAAGTGATGTTTCCTGAAATTTGCTCAAGGCATTCATCCAATCATATGGATAAACTCCCTTTCGAGTCATCAACTCAGTCCGGTCTTTGAAAACTTTGCGTGTCTGAATGAATATGTCAGGCTCCAAAAAACTGGCTAATCTTTCAAGGCTTGCATTCATGAAATTCAAGGAATCCACAAATCTGAGTTCATGATAAACACTTCGCTCTTTGCCATCTTTTCCTGTGTATCGGCCGAGTTCAATGGTTTTCGAGAAGCTCAGATATTTCTCCTCGTTATTCGGGATGCATTTTATGTTACCTTCAGTTTTCCCCAAGTTCTTTACAAACAGATGCGCGTCATATCCAGACAAGTTATGAAAGATCACCGGCGTGAATTTTGGCTTTTTGAATCTGAGATTACAAACCTCATGAGCAGCTCCACGATATTTGCCTGTGTAATGGCGATGATCTCTAACTTTCCCGTCGGTCTTGCTAAATTCTCTTCGACAAATCCAACACTGAGTTGCTTGTTCAAAATCTTCTATATCTGCTTCAGTCATATAAATCTTCTTCCGGCCAAATCTTTGATGAAGTCCCTGAACAAACTCAGTCAACATATCTACAAATGTCTGTCCGACGTTTGCTAAGTCTTCTTCAGTTTCTGCTCGATAAAGAACTGGCTTTTGTTCATATAATCTATCTTCAAAGCAAACAACCTGGAAACAAAATCCACAAGGCTGATGCTTCTGATAATCCTTCGTGAAAGATTTATCGTTTCGCGGTTCGACGCTAGAAATTCTCATATTCAATGCTTTAAAATCTGCATAGACAACGAAAGGTACTTTTGCAGATTTCATATAATTTTTGAATTTGACAACGCTCTCTTCCTTAGGCATTTCAATTTTGATTGCTTCTGTCTTTGAACAGCTCTCATGATGGAGATCCAACTTTGCTGAATTTGGAAAATGATTCAAACATCTTCTGCAATAGACTTTAGCTTTCTGATGATTATCCATCCACTTGACTGGATAAAAGTCTGCTCAAGTCTTTCACCACACAATAATGTTGGTTTCTATTGGCTTCTCCAATCAACAAAAGATCAACTGGCAACCAATCAACTTTGCTAATTCTCAATGGATAAACATGTCCTTCATAGCCAAAGACATTCACAGAAAGTCCTGGATTCAATCTCTCAAACTTGTCCACCTCTTTCAATGAAACTGGAAATCTGATTCCACTCCAGTTGAGTTCCTCAGATTGAATGCCCAACAACCGATTGACTCTTTCAGCATTCTTTTTGACTGGATTCAAAGCTCTGGTGACAGCCCATTTGAAGCATCGATTATCAAGATTTTTCATGTTAATCAAAGCCTTCTTGTTTTTCAAATTCTTAGGTAGATCAATCCAAGCGGTTCCGCGCAAAGGGTGAAATCTCACCACATGAATCTCCAATCTGACAACTCGAAGAAATCTCCAATTAGATCCATGTCTTTGGAAAACAGACATATTCTCCAATGTGTCGCTCTTCATTCGTTCAAACAAGGAGTTTTCATCTGTGGCAACCAAATTAACTTCATCCTGTGAATTGAAAAAGGCTTTATCCTCAATAATGGCACCTGTTGACATAATTGTTTTCTCCATGTCACAAACCAACACAAATTTGACTTTAGTCTGCTTTTGGTTCCTCAGAATCTTCGTTAGCATAGGTTCCACCACATGATAGAAAGTTTCTGGGTCCATTCCAGGCTTTCCATCAATAACAAACTCTCTTGCAAAATCTCTTAGAGCCGAATGTCTTTTTCTTAGACCATAAGATTCTTCAAGGGTTGGCCGCTTTCGAAGCATCTCCAAATCTTTTTTCAATCTTCGAGAATCAGATTTTTTCAACGCTTCAGTCAAACGTTCCTCTAGTTCCTTTTTGTGTTCACCCAAGATAGGCATCAGCTTGCGAAAATTATCTCGACTAAGATCTTTTGAAACAACTTCTCCAAGATGTGTTCTGAGAAAATCTGTCATGTTTCGTTTTGTTCTGATATTCTCAAATCCAGTCAAACCAAAATATTTTGCTACAGCTTTGAGTTCATATAATTTCATCAGCTTTTCAGTTTTTGGCCTATCAACACCCATATTCTTTCGAATAAGCTTATATAAATCATTCTTGGTTCTAGCTTTTGAGCGTCCTTTAATATTCATGTGAGCTGCCAACTTTCTCAAGTCAGCAAATGTAATATTTTTTTTCTCTGGAGAGTCCATTTTATATAGCAAACACAAAATTTTGAAAATATCAAAAAAGAAATCTCAGCTATATAAAATGAGAGACGACTATATTCAGATTACACCAGTTGATTTAAATGGTCAAACTGGAGAAACAAAAATTTTCAAAAATGTCAATAAGGCTGCAAAAGAAATGGGTCTTGTTCTTTCAACACTCAGACATGCTTTTCGAAACAGTCAAACAACTACAAAACGAAAATCAGATGGCCAAGTTTTTCTTTTGGATGGTCATCTCAAAACAGCTGATATCATTCTGGATGGAATCAAATTTGATTAACCAAAAGAAGCTGCAAAATATTTCGATCTTCATCTTCAAACAATCTATAAACATCTCAGAGAAGGCAACGAATCAGTTACAAAATCACATGCTTTTCGATCACTTATCACCAAAAGAAATCCAACAGAAAGGCAAAAACTTTTCATGTTTCATGTGATAGCTCCGGATGGCAAAGAATATTACTTTTATTCTCAGAAAACAATTGATGCCTTTTTCAAAGCCCCATCCAATCTTCAAATAACACCAGCAACAAAACCTGCTTATCTGAATCTTGATGAAGAAATGGAAATTCATCGAGAATATCTCAAGGAAGCTGAATTTTGGTAATTTTTTATTTTTTTATCTATGATAATAAAATAATGATCACAAACACCAATTACCAAAACCAGAAAATAACACTCTCAAAACCAGAAACCAAAAAGACAGGTGATTTTTTATTCGTTGTCTTGCCAATATTGGTTGGCACCGACAGTGAGCCTTGCAATATTCTTCTTGAAGGCAAGATGAAAATATGGATTCATAAAAACGCTGGTAAAACATCTCCGAGCCGCCCCGGCAGCGCGTCTTACTCTCTCGGCCTTACTCTCAATGATGATGATATTCCAATGCTTCGTTCTTTTGAGAATGCCATAGACAAACTCGTCCTTGTCAAGAAAGATGAACTCAAAAGGATAAATAGAAAACTTAACAATGCTTCTTTTTCAATCATCAAAGAAGACAATTCAAAGTTCTATAAACTCTATTCCAAGCTATACACAGACAAATCTGGAAAGATTAATTGCCGTTTTAACAAACTCATTTAGAAAAAGAGATCAGATGGCACTGTCAAGGAAGTTAAAAATCGTGTGAATCCACATGACTTGATTGGAATTCCTTTCACAGGTTCTGTTGTCGTCAGGCTTCGCCAAGTTTTCCTTGGGAATTTTCCATCAATCACAATCACAACCCAAGAAGTTCTTATCAAAGAATTGATCGAACAACCTAGTTTCTTTGATCAATATGAAGATGCGGATACCGAAGATGACTATGACTCTGACTATGAACCGGAGCTACCCCGCCAAAAGGGAATTATCCAATCAGACAAGGGTGACGCACTGACACTGAAACAGCTTAATGATAGTGTGTCATGAGCTTTCGCCTTTTTTCTTTTGTGAGTCCATTTTCCGATCATATTTTCAATGATAATATGATCAAACCCAAACCGCCTTGGGTGGCCCTCTGGGTGGTCCTCTGGGTGGTCCTCTGGGTGGTCCTCCCAATCCTTTTGGTGCTGGCAACAAAGCTGGGTAATTGTGTTTATGATCCGGCTTTGCCGGCAGCTCCGCTGGATAAACTTTTTCATATTTTTCGTAATTCAGGCCCAAATCAGCCACCATACCATCAATTGTTATCATTTCCTTACGGAATTTTTGCGGGTCAAATCTACAGCCTCTCAAGTAAGATCTCAGCTCAATCAAAACTTTATCATATGTTGTAAAGGTGGATTTTGCCATGGTTATTTTGTTCTTATAATTTTTAATTTCACTGCTTGTTTTCAAAACCAAACCAGCCCCGCTTATTACACCCAAAACGATAGGATTGAGGGTGATTCCTCCAACGATCGTTCCAACAGCAACAAGTATGGTTGAAGCTATATTGTTTGCAAAGTAGACTTCTTTGAGTCGTTTGGCCATTCTTTTATAACACCACCAGCGTTTGTGATAATATTTGTACAATTCTTTAATCGCTTCGAGTGTTTCTTTGTCCAGTGTTGGGTCAATATGATTGAAATGGAAGAGGTCATTTTTAGGCATTTTAGAATACAAGAACAATTTTTTTTCTTTTTCGGGATGTGCGGAATTCAATAGCAAATACAACGTTATCAGTTGTATTTTGTGTAAATTTCAAACTTCAAAAAGAAATGTAAGTTGAATAGAGTCAACAGCTAATTTTTGATCCCGTATTCTTGCTGAAAATAACTCTCCAGCTGAAAAAGAAACGTTGGAAAAATTAAAGACCTGAATTCGATTATCTCCACTAACGTTCGTTCCACTTTGCGTGTCTTTAGTTGGGATGACTAAAGCTAGTCGCGGAAACGCAGATGTTTTTGTTAGAATTTGAGCATAGGTGGTAATTAATTTACAGTTAATTGGGATGACGAGGTCATTGAAATAATTATCGAAAAGTATATTTACCTGATTTCTATCAGACAATGGTCTAAATCTGCCAATCAGCATAAAATTATTCTTCAGGCTTGAATTGAGGATTTGATGACCATTCATATCCAAATTAGTTTGCATGACCATGCGCTGATTTTCGAAACTGAAGGGAGCATCGAAGACACTTGAATCAACATCCGCTACAGAATTTTTAACGCCATAAATAATTAGTTTTGACGATGCATCTGATGATGAAGGTGCCGTTTCATCGTATTTTAAATCTAAATAGATATACTCCGGTGATGAAATATGCCATTTATGCATGTGAATAATTGATCTTGTATAAGTTGAAAATTGTTTTGTTGATTGTTGATTGATATTCAGGCTGGTACTCACTACATTCACACTGACATTCCCCATTGTACCTGGAAAGAATTCAATGCACACGGTGTATTCACCTTCAGGGAGTTTATACATATTGAACCCTAATCTACCGGAGTAGCGATTATTTCCATTTCGAGACAATAATAAATCATATGCCTTCTTATTGAAACGATGTGGAGAATTTGGAAAATCATTTATTCCATTGACTGTTATCCCATATTCAGAGCTTGATTCATCCACATTTTCCATCAGATATCGGAATTCATCTTTTGCATGGGAAGTCGAAGAGATATGAGATTTATTGACATAGTCTTTAAGATCTTTATTTTTTGCATCGACATATGTTTGGTCAGCCTTATTTGTTTTCAAATCGCTGATTGCGGTTGTATTCTACGTTATTTTTGTATTATTAGAAACCGTTTTTGTATCAACATATGTTTTATCAGCTTTGGGATTGACTGTCGTATCCACATATCTTTTGTTTGCGTCTTGGTCAGCCACGGTTGGGTCTTTCACATTGAAAATGGTGTGATTGTTCATATCCAAACTAGTCTCCATTGGAAACGTCTCTTTGCGGCTGAGAAAGATATTCTTGACGTCATTATAAGAAACAAGATTGTTATAATGTGCCCCCAAATCATGCCATGTTTGTTGTTTTGAGTTTTTCACATTGAAAAGTTCTTTCAAATCAATATCCTTCGTGACTTCATGCGTTGTTGCAGGTGCATTTGGATGAAATTTCTTCAGAGTGATCATATTGACAGCTGACAAATCATTGTCTTCATCAGTTTCCATATTGGTGATCAGTTTGCGATTCATTTCTATGCCTCCTGGTTTGATTATATTATGACCTCTGAGATCAAGATCCCCAGTCATATGCGAGGAACCATCAACCTGAAGTGAATCTGCCCTCAATTGCGTTAATTTGTTTTCGAGATTTGTTTCAAGCGTGTCAACCTGGTGTTTTGTGATTGCGTCATCGTTGTCAACGCCTTCGGCAACATTGGCCAGTCGTTTTTGTTGGATATCATAATTATTGTTGACGTCCAATTTCAGTCCGCCTTGTTGAACTTGTTTGTTGAAATTTTTTATGTATTCACTCAAGTCAACACTAGTGAATCTTCCCACATTGTTGAATATACCCATTTTAGAAAGGTTCATCAAAGTTTTTAGCAACACTTTTCTTTTCTTTGTCAAGGAAAAGGAATTCGAATGGGCCTAGCCTATTGAAAAGACTTGAGTCAATCAAATTCTCCTTTGCAAGGAGATCCAAATGAGTTTTTGTTGCCGGTGGATACAGAATCATATGAGAACAATTCAAACAAATCTTTTGTGGAGCATCATAATAGGATTGCGAGAGATAAATCGGGCTGATCCCATGATGCCTTCCATCGGTCCAGTGATTAGCGATTTGTTTTTGAATCCTCTCAGAAGAATTAATGAGATCATCAAACACGACCGTTTTCCGATTGTTGTTTGAATAATCTGAGGTATTCATGATGTCATCTGGGCCAAGAATTTCGATAACGGGATATCCAACTTTTTCACTGATTCCATCCATCAACTTTTGGGATCGACAATTTTGTCCTGATGTTGATTTGGCGTATAGAAATAAATTTTATCATAGAAGATAAGAGGTTTTCTCAACATATGCATAAGCGTATTTGTCTTTCCGCAGCGAGTTTGGCCCGCAATGAGCATTCTGAAATCCTCATCAAGGAAATCACAATAGTTTCTATTTGCTGTTCGATTATTGACGTTTCGATCATAATTTGGAATCTTCATTTTAAGTGTTGAGACATAACTTTAGTTTTGACTTAACTTTCAAATCATCACTTATCTTTTGAAATAAATGTTGTTTCACCACTTAAAATGGATCTTGAACGAATAAAGAAATATGCAGGAAGAGAAATGGAGGGATATCAGATTGCGAAAGCAGTCACAGATGTAAAGAATGAGGTGAAAGACCGAGAACAGGGAAGAGATGTTGTTATGAGTGATTATTTCAAAACCCTCCGTGAACCTTTGATTGAACAACAAAAGAAGACAGATGAAAAACATGACGCCGTGATTGAACAACTCCGGCAAAATCAACTGGCTTTGACTGAAGGCCTTCAAGACATCGTCACGCTGAATAGAGAGTTGCCACTTGAAGGTGCTGAAAGCGTGACGATGCCAATACCCTATAAATCACCAAGAAAATTTGATATTGATATCTACAAAGGAATTTCTGAGGCAGAAAAAGAAGTTTTCCGACGATATCATTTAACACCTTTAGACACCCTTTTAGGATTACCAATTGAACACGTTAAAGAGGCCAAAGAATTGTATAAAAAAAATAGAAAATCCCAAAATTCTACGCAGATAACTAATTTACACAAGAAACAGACGAATAACAAAGTCTTAAGTGAGGCTGACAAAGAGAAATGGGATCAGTTAATGGCTGACTCACTAGCCTTAGACAAATATACAGACCAAATTAATCGTTTAATTGACGCAAAAGAAGGAGTTATGGTAACACCAAAAAAAGGAACCGGTGTTCGCTCATATAAACAACCTCGAAGGAATGCATATAAGATTCAACAAAGTCAATATGGCGGGTTGCTTATCGATGTCCCCAAACTTGTCAATGAAATGAAGCTGAAGGCCTTAAGAGGTGGAAAACTGATTTATAAAGCAGATGCAGACAAATCACTCATCGATTTGTTGACAAAGAGATACAATCCCCGACGAAAATATTCTATGAATGCTGTGAAAATTTTCAATGATTTGAATTTGTTGTCTAATATGCCTGCGCACAAATCCTCAGGTAAATCCAGGATGGTTGGATCGGGTGTCGTCTTCTATCAGAAGCCAGAAGAGCTGGCGGATCGTATGAAGATTTTGATTGGATCAATGGCTGCTGGCAACAACTCGCCAGTCTTGAGAAATGATCTTTCCCAAATAAATGATGAACTCTTGAAAATCGGGGCAATAGACAGAACAATGCATGAAAAACTTTATCAGAAATATTTAAAATAATGGATGTAAACAGAGTACTTGTCTTCAAATCAATTGATGCAAGAAAACAAAACCCACAAAATAAACCAGGGAATTTCACAATTAAGTTTATTCCTGAGTTGAAATTAAACGATAATAAACAACATTATTTGGCTTTGGATCATCTTTCCATGACTGCAAGTTGGCATAATATGAGGCCTAAATACTGCAACAACAAGTTGGTAATTTCAAAAGACAAGGGCAAGACATGGGAAACAATCACCTTTCCCGCGGCGTTTATGATTATGATGATATCCACGAATTCATTCACAAAAACATTGGGCCAATTGGAAAAGACCAATATGGAATCAATGTGTTGTTTGATTTGACAACTTTCAAAGTATTTATTCAGTTGGCTGAAAACTTTCAAATTGATTTTGCAAACAGTGGAAACTTTCACGTCTTGTTGGGATTTGATGCGGTTAAATTAACAGCTAGTGCTTATGGGTCGACGTTTCCAAATATATCAAACAGTGTTGACAATCTCTATCTCAGAAGCAGTCTTTTGAGCGATTCAATTATCTCCGGGAAAAGGTCAAATGTGCTTTACACGTTCTCAACCAGCACTAAAACCAGAGCATTGCCATTCGAAATTCAACCAATGAATTACTTGTGGAATAAAATAAACTCTAAGCATATTTCTGAGGCCACCTTCTTCATGACTGATGATGAAGACCGAGAAGTGGATCTGAATGATATTGATATTTCTTTGACTGTAGTAATTAAAGAAGTGAATTAAAATGGAAAGAAGAGAAAGAGATCCTGTTACAGGGGAAATAACATATGGAGGTGGGTTTTCAGACGTTTTCTCGAAACTCGCTGCTAAATTAACCGGCAAAACAGCTTCAAAATTAGCTTCAAAGGCAGCAGAAAAATTAGTTGAAAAGGGGCTGAAAAAATTGGCGAAAAAACTGGACAAGTCATTGGTGAAAAAAATTATGATAAATTCACATCAAAGAAACCGAGCGCAGCCTCGGAAACAAAAGGAAAAGAAATTGGGGAAATTCTGAGAAAACAAAGCCGAGCCGCTGAGGCGGTTCGCAGTGAACCCAAGCCTCAAACAAATACCAACAACAATTTCCAATATGTGAGAGATGTTTACAATGATTTCATCTGAAAAATAAAATATTATATAAGTAAAATAACGATGAACTTTAGAAATCCGGAATTCGTAAAAAGATATGAATATACATATTATGATCTCGAAACACCACTCAATGACAACATTGCCAATGACAACCGGCAGACAAAAGGCGAATATCGCTTCAACGTGGATAATTCCTCCGAAGCCAATCCGATTGATTGGTATAATGCATATCTGGAGGTTGACTTTAAGCTTGTTACAACGGCTGACAGTGCAACTGGAATAACCGCAGGGGCCAACAATGGTAATCAAGATTGCACAACAACTAATGGCCTGACATTCATAAAAGAAATCCAAGTAGAATGTAATGGGGAAACAGTTTATAACAACTTACGCGCAAATGAATCAGCAAATGCGTTGACGCTCTTGAAATATACGAAAACCTATGCCGATTCGGTTGGACCAGATCAGTTCTTCTATCCTGATACATCAACAGGAACAACAGAAGGACGACTACAACTAGCAGATAAAACAATAGTAGCCGCATATAATGAAGGTTTTGCTAAACGTAAAATCCTGACTGATGGGGCGGCTATCAACAAATTTTCAATTCCTCTGAATTTATACAGTTATTTCGATGCTTTCCAAAATAACCTTCACCCAAATATAAAGACAACTCTTGTGTTGAAACTTGAAAATGACAACAACTTGATTTTCCAAAAAGGTGCCGCGCCAGATTCAAAAGTGATTCTCACTAAACTCAGATTGTGGTGCCCAAAAATAATTTTCAATGGCAAAGGCTTGAAACAATATGTTGAAGATTATCCGAAACCGAAAAAGTGGACATACTTGAGAGAACACCAGGAAATATTGCAATCAACAGCCACGAATAGCTATTTCCGTATTTCCAATGGAATTCGAAGGCCTAGGCATGTGTTGATTTGGGTTGTTCCGACGGCATCTTATAATAGTCAGACAGATAATATATTCACTTTCAAGACATTCAATATTAATGCAGCCAACCGGCGATTCACTCGAGCACAGCTGGAGTTGAACAACTCAATTTATTATCCCCAATTGGAAATGACCTCGGATGAAGAATCAAGACTTTACCGCGCTTTGATGTCATTCAATTCCGGTTATAATGACACTCTGAGTGGCCCACTGATAGATCGAAAAAATTTCAAAGAGCTTTATGGAATGATTTACTTCGATCTCCGAAACCAAGAAGATGATGTGAAAGATGCTGTGGTTTCTTTGACGTTCAGATATGAACTGAATGAAGCCAACGCAAATCAATACACAATAAAC